>CM054179.1:2707500-3232500 GCA_028829895.1 Sinotaia quadrata
AACACAACAAAGCCAGTCAATGATAGGAAAGTGTCGAGATAGCAATACATATAATTTGTCATTAACTGTATATACACACCAAACACAACAAACATTTAAACACAAATTATAGCAATCACTTGTGCAAATACGCTGAAGACAGCAGCTATTTACACATTAATTTATTTACCAAGAACAGCAGCTATTTACAAACTAATTTACATACCAAAGAGAACAGCTTTTTACACCCAAAGAAAATAGCTATTTACACACACTAATTTACATACCAAAGAGAACAGCATTTTACACCCAAAGAAAATAGCTATTTACACACTAATTTACATACCAAAGAGAACAGCTTTTTACACCCAAAGAAAATAGCTATTTACACACTAATTTACATATCAAAGAGAACAGCTTTTTACACCCAAAGAAAATAGCTATTTACACACTAATTTACATACCAAAGAGAACAGCTTTTCACACCCAAAGAAAATAGCTATTTACACACTAATTACACACCAAGGAGGACAGCTATTTACACGCTAATTTTTATACCAAGCACAGCAGCTCCTTAGACACTAAGTATAACAGCTATTTACGCACTAATTACATAACAAGGACAACTATTTACACATGAATTACATAGCAAAGAGGACAGCTATTTACACATTAGTTACATAGCGAGGAGGACAGCTATTTACACACTAATTTAGGAACCAAGGAGAGCAGCTAGTTACACACCAATTTACACACCACTGAAGCTGTTATTTACACTCCAATGATATAAGCTGTTTACACACTAAGCTACATATCAAGGAGGCTGCTATTTACACCAATGATACTGCTATTTAAACACTAATTTACGCACCAAGAAGGGCAGCTACTTTCACACTTTTGACGGCGAACATTTCACACTGGTGAGAACTGGCATTTACCTCTCTAGTGAAAGCGAACATGTTCTCACCAGTGAGTATTTACACATTTACACATCACTTTTACGGTGAAAAACTACTTTTCATTTGGACATGTTCAAATGTATGAAAGTAACAACTTATAACTTTGTACACGTGTGTGAAAGTAACAACTTATAACCTTATACACGTGTATGAAGGAAGAAACTTATGACCTTGTTCACGTGTGTGAAAGTAGCAAATTATGACCTTGTCGGAAGTATGGAATTATCAAATTATGACCTTGTCGAAAGTATGGAATTATCAAATTATGACCTTGTCCGAAGTATGAAAGTAACAACTTATGACTTTGTCCACGTGTGTGAAAGTAACAATTTGTGACCTTGTCATGTGTATAAAGTTACGACTTATTATTGTTTGGTTTGTCAGCAAGCTTTACAAATTGCACTTGAAGAAATCGGTTACTTTTGTTGCTGCTGAGGAAAGTAACAATTAATGGCGACATAAGTCGTCATCTCCAGAACTACCGAGAAAATGTGTACAAGGGCAGATTTTAAATGCTAAACACGTATTGTTATCGTAAGTAGTTAGCGAAACGAAAACTAAAATGCTAAACTATCGATAACCTTTCTGTAAAAAGCCATCGTCTCTGGACAAAAGAATTGTGTTCTTCGTGTTAATGACACTGTCATTTACACAATAAGTACATGGCTTCTTCACAATGAATCCTATTGTCTTTTACGGACTAAAATACATGGCTTCTTCTCAGTGAATCTTATTGTCTTTTACGGACTAAAATACATGTCTTCTTAATGCAGAATGATATTGTCTCTCACACTCTAATATACATTGGTTCTTCACATTGAATCACAGTCTTTTACACACTAAAATGCCTGTCTTCTTCACACTGAATCAGTCCTTCATACATTAAAATTCTGGTCTTCTTCACGCTAAATACGCATTTTCGTCTGGACACTAAACGTACACATTTCTTCATCTACATTATATTACGTCACGTCATCAACAGACCAAACGTAAAGACTACCATGCACTATCGTCATCTGCGTACTATAAGCAAACGTCATCAAAAGACCAAAATAAATGTCTGCCATGTGCAATCGTCATCTGCATACTATAACAGGAGTTATCAACAGGCAGAAAGGAAATACTACACTGTGCTTTTCTCGTTATTTAATACTCTAACAGACGTCACCAAATGACCAAAAGCAAAGATTACAATGCTTTGTCTTCAGAGAAAAAATAGTCACAAGTGGACTTAATTCACTTCACTGATAGCAGCATGTATTTGTGTCATGATTCGTGCATTGTCATCAATTGTCATCCGTATCCCTGTCATTCCCACGGTACATTAAACTGCACTATTACCTTGTAATTGTCTCGACAACCTTATACATGTCACCCCGTCGCTTACATAATACTGTGTTGCCACATTATGATATCCATCTGCACTTAAGCACCCCTTATCCTCAACTGTAGTAGTCTAAACACGCTAAAAGAACTGTTTTTTGTGTGCAGTAATGTGCCTATTAAACACACATAAAACTCTCTCTCTCTCTCACACACACACACACACACACACACACACACACACACAAACACACATTTTTTTTTATTAACTGTCCCTTTTCCCATAAAAACATTTCTGAATTTATTTCAATTGAATATTTTTTTAAACGTCCAATGCATGTATAGGTAATATCATGCAGGATGTAGAGAAAATACCGGGTTCAGTCGAGAACGACGTATGACATTCAAAAGTTTTTCTTTTTTTTCATAGGTCACATGTCAAGTAGACAAATCAGACCCGACTTCACGCTATCCCCACCCGTATATTTTCTCTCGCCTCCTTCCACATTTTATTATTATAAAATTAAGCAAAGATGAAACTACGTAGACTTAGTACACCAAACCACCCCCGCATAAACTTTGTACATCTGTCTACAGAGGCAAAATACACAAGCGCACAGACAGTACACACAAAGACACGAACACATGAACGCATAAATATGCGCACACAGAAAAAGCACGAAGATACACGCTTAGTAAAATCAACTACAGTAAAGTAAGCAAACAGATTCATGCACAAACATGTCTGAAAACTAGTTCATATTTTAGGAATTGCAAACGAAAGCGAGTTCAAGCTGGACGCTGAAACGCTGTTTATCTAAACAAACCATATCCTCTTGCTTTGTGACAAGCAGCATGCAGTAATGTAAGGCTCTCCTCATGCTTTGTGACATGCATTAATGTGAAGGCTCTCATGCTGTGTGACAGGCAGCATGCAGTAATGTAACGGCTCGGCGACTTTATTGTCACATTCCTTCTGTTCAAGGTCAACGCGAGACGTTACACTTCTGACATGATAGGCGTGACATTGGTTAATACTGGATAGTACATAGGCGTGACATTGGTTAATACTGGATAGTACATAGGCGTGATATTGGTTAATACTGGATAGTACATAGGCGTGATATTGGTTAATACTGGATAGTACATAGGCGTGATATTGGTTAATACTGGATAGTACATAGGCGTGATATTGGTTAATACTGGATAGTACATAGGCGTGATATTGGTTAATACTGGATAGTACATAGGCGTGATATTGGTTAATACTGGATAGTACAAATTCTCAGTATTTTATGATAGGCGTGATATTGGTTAATACTGGATAGTACAAATTCTCAGTATTTTATGATAGGCGTGATATTGGTTAATACTGGATAGTACAAATTCTCAGTATTTTATGATAGGCGTGATATTGGTTAATACTGGATAGTACAAATTCTCAGTATTTTATGATAGGCGTGATATTGGTTAATACTGGATAGTACAAATTCTCAGTATTTTATGATAGGCGTGATATTGGTTAATACTGGATAGTACAAATTCTCAGTATTTTATGATAGGCGTGATATTGGTTAATACTGGATAGTACAAATTCTCAGTATTTTATGATAGGCGTGATATTGGTTAATACTGGATAGTACAAATTCTCAGTATTTTATGATAGGCGTGATATTGGTTAATACTGGATAGTACAAATTCTCAGTATTTTATGATAGGCGTGATATTGGTTAATACTGGATAGTACAAATTCTCAGTATTTTATGATAGGCGTGATATTGGTTAATACTGGATAGTACAAATTCTCAGTATTTTATGATAGGCGTGATATTGGTTAATACTGGATAGTACAAATTCTCAGTATTTTATGATAGGCGTGATATTGGTTAATACTGGATAGTACAAATTCTCAGTATCTTATGATAGGCGTGATATTGGTTAATACTGGATAGTACAAATTCTCAGTATCTTCATACTTTGTTATAAGATTACCACCTTGGATACAAATTGACTGGTCTGTAATTCAGTCACTGAGCAATATGCATTTAATGCACATAATCCTTTGTTGTTAATAGCAAGAATAAATCATGAAGGGGCTCCTTACACGATGCTATAGAGACGGAGTATTTAAAATCTTCTTCAAATTCAATTGGGAATGCTTCCGGCATACTGCAATTTCGCGACAAAGAAGATCGGTTTCGGGTGGGGTGCTGTGGGATGGGATTATCCTACTGATAATCATTTTTGTAAATATGTTCAACTGTTAGGAGTTCCCCATAAACACACAACATTTATATAACAATACTTAAGTCTATATAATATATAATACACTATAGTTGTGCTGTCTCTCTTATTGTTGTTGTATAAGATACTTGTATTGACCAGGTTCTTAGTTCTCTCTAGTTCATTTGTGTGTTTTCCAACTTATTTGTGTTGTCCAACTTATTTTTGCTCTCTAACAATATTCTATCCAACATATTTGTACTATCCAATTTATCTGTGTGTTCATTTATTTGTGCTTTCCAACTATCCAGTTCATTTATGTTGCCCAACTTATTTGTGTTTTCCAATTTATATGTGCTGTCTAACATAATATTATGTCCAATTTATTTGTGCTGTCTAACATAATATTATGTCCAATTTATATGTGCTGTCTAACATAATATTTTGCCCAACTTATTTGCGCTGTCCAACTTATTTGTTTTCTCCAATTTATTTGTGCTGTCTAACAAAATATTATATCCAACTTATTTGTGTTGTCGAAATTATTTGTGTTGTCCATCTAATTTGTTTTCTACAACTTATTTGTGTTGTCCAATTTATTTGTATTGTCATTGTTATTTATGTTGTCCAACGTATTTCTGCTTTCCAACTTATTTGTGCTGGACGCAAAAGTTGTTGGACTTATATCTGCCTGTCAATTTCAAACACTAGCCCGCCAGATTTAGTTTCTTCTTTTGCCCGTGGGTCATACCGCTGCAGCCGTCTCAAGTGAAGTGACATCAGTATGTGACCCCTTATCAGCAGTGTCCTAGAAACTTCAAGAACTTGGATTATGCGTATTGGTGTTATCAATCAAATGTGTCTGACATGAGAAGGGTGTATGTGTGTGTGTGGAGTGGACGGAAATTGAAATGTGTCTGACATGAGAAGGGTGTATGTGTGTGTGTGGAGTGGACGGAAATTGAAATGTGTCTGACATGAGAAGGGTGTATGTGTGTGTGTGGAGTGGACGGAAATTGAAATGTGTCTGACATGAGAAGGGTGTATGTGTGTGTGTGGAGTGGACGGAAATTGAAATGTGTCTGACATGAGAAGGGTGTATGTGTGTGTGTGGAGTGGACGGAAATTGAAATGTGTCTGACATGAGAAGGGTGTATGTGTGTGTGTGTGGAGTGGACGGAAATTGAAATGTGTCTGACATGAGAAGGGTGTATGTGTGTGTGTGGAGTGGACGGAAATTGAAATGTGTCTGACATGAGAAGGGTGTATGTGTGTGTGTGGAGTGGACGGAAATTGAAATGTGTCTGACATGAGAAGGGTGTATGTGTGTGTGTGGAGTGGACGGAAATTGAAATGTGTCTGACATGAGAAGGGTGTATGTGTGTGGAGTGGAGTGGACGGAAATTGAAATGTGTCTGACATGAGAAGGGTGTATGTGTGTGTGTGGAGTGGACGGAAATTGAAATGTGTCTGACATGAGAAGGGTGTATGTGTGTGTGTGGAGTGGACGGAAATTGAAATGTGTCTGACATGAGAAGGGTGTATGTGTGTGTGTGGAGTGGACGGAAATTGAAATGTGTCTGACATGAGAAGGGTGTATGTGTGTGTGTGGAGTGGACGGAAATTGAAATGTTTTTGACATGAGAAGGGTGTATGTGTGTGGAGTGGAGTGGACGGAAATTGAAATGTGTCTGACATGAGAAGGGTGTATGTGTGTGTGTGGAGTGGACGGAAATTGAAATGTGTCTGACATGAGAAGGGTGTATGTGTGTGTGTGTGGAGTGGACGGAAATTGAAATGTGTCTGACATGAGAAGGGTGTATGTGTGTGTGTGTGTGGAGTGGACGGAAATTGAAATGTCATCTATCTCTTTACTCGCCATCCAGGATGTATTTAAGGCGTGCACCCATGATGCATCATTGATTTTATCAAAGAATATTTTCCTGTCTACCTTTTCTTCAAAAATAACAATTAATTATTTACGAATCTCTCATGAATTGCTTTTCACAGCATTGAATCAATAGACATGGATTTTCTACAAAACAATAAAGAGAAAATGTCACTCTACGTCACGTGACCCAGCTGTATTCGAATGTCGACGTTATTTCGTTGATCATATTCTAATAAACGTCACGTGTTTGTGAATTATTTAGTAGGTCATGACCTATATTGTCTTTGATTGTTTCTGTTTACTTAGTAAACTGTAATAGTTCTATGAATTTCTTATTTTGTTATAAACTGTAATAGTTCTATGAATTTCTTATTTTGTTATAAATTGTAATAGTTCTATGAATTTCTTATTTTGTTATAAACTGTAATAGTTCTATGAATTTCTTATTTTGTTATAAACTGTAATAGTTCTTTGACTTTCTTATTATTTCTTCTCAGTTTGTGTCCCGTAATTGTTTTATGTATTTCTTGTCAATATATCAGTTTAATATTTCTATATCAGTTTTATGTATTTCTTGTCAATATATCAGCGTGGGCGTCAAACACACAGTTCCCGAGCCACGATAATAGACGCGTTTTTATCTTTTTTGTCTTTTTAATCGTTTTTATCGTTTTTGTCGTTTAGAAAACACAACAGAGGATGAAGGTGTCGATGTAATGTAAGAGACATGCTACTGGCGAAGGACAAAGAAAAATGGAATATAGTACCGTCAGAGACAGCGGTGAAGGTGACTGAGGTAATATAAGAGACATGCTAGTGGTGGAAGACAATGAAACCGGAAGTGCCCTGTAATTTAACAAGACAACGAATAGGAGAATATAGTGACGTCAGAGAGAGAAACATGAATAAAGACATAAATGAGTTGTACACTATAGTAGATAAAAGAATGTGATTAGGATGATGGGAGGAATGATCAAACACGTTTGGGGGTGAGGGTGGTAGTCTTCACTTCAAACAAGTTGATTATGACAGTGGTAGGCAGTGCTTCTCAATGGTACACGAGGCATGGCGGATTTTTCGCCATGTTCCTACTTTTTGAATCCAGTATACAAAAGTGTATGAATTTCTATTTACAGGTACAACAAAAAAATCTTAGTGAAAGCCAGAGAGAGAGAGAGAGAGAGAGAGAGAGAGAGAGAGAGAGAGAGATGGATGGATGGATGGATGGATGGAAGGTTTGGATGGATAGATGGATGGATGGATGGATAGATACATAGATAGATAGATAGATAGATAGATAGATAGATAGATAGATAGATAGATAGATAGATAGATAGATAGATAGATAGAATAAACAATGGTCTCACAGATACACTATTGCTGAAAGACTCCTGTTTTATTCGTATGAAGAACGATAACAATAATCATAACAAACAGAAAGTTATTCTCTTATTAATACTAAATATCATGTGCAATGTTACCAGGTAAGAAACAATAATGTGTACAATGTTTCCTTGGAAATAGATAGTAGTGTGTATAATATTACCATGGCAATTAATAATGATGTACACAATACACCTTGGTAATAATTAATAATGTGTACAATGTTTCCTTGGAAATAGGTAGTATATTACCATGGTAATTAATAATGATGTACACAATACACCTTGGTAATAAATTAATAATGTGTACAATGTTATCATGACAATAAAAAAATAATGTGCGCAAACTCATCAATACAATAATTAATACTATGTACATTGTTACCACGGCAATAACTAATAGTGTTCACAATGTTACCATGGCAATAAATAATAATATATCATGGTAACAATTAATAATATTTGCAAATGTAAACATGACACTAATAAATATTGTATAATACGATACCATAGTTATAAATAATGTGTACAATATTATCATGGTAATAAATAACATTACGAACAATGTTACAATGATTAAGTAATAATTTTATATCAGTAACTATTTGCTAATATTTGGTATAATTCATTACTAAAACGTCAGCCCAGAGTACACCGCGACACAGTAACTTATGAATATTAATATAGAATTGCACAGCAATTTCTTGACTAAACTTAACGAATATTTATTGAATAGCACAGCAATTTCTTGACTAAACTTAACGAATATTTATTGAATAGCACAGCAATTTCTTGACTAAACTTAACGAATATTTATTGAATAGCACAGCAATTTCATTATTAAACTTACGAATATTTATACAATTGCACAGCAAGTTCATAACTAAAGTTACGAATATTTATAAAATGTCAACAATGTGTGGCAGGGAGAGGGGTTTCTTTGTTTCTGTGCAGCGAATGTTTCGTTTACAGTATGATACGATCATACAGCAACAACTCCATGGGACTCTTTGCTTTGTGTTCATTTAGATACAATCTGCCACACATGGGACTCTTTGTATTGTTTTCAATTTGATACAATCTGCCACACATGGGGCTCTTTGCTTTGTTTTTAATTTGATACAATCTGCTACACAGGGGATGTTTTGTAATGTTTTCAAGTTTGATAAATCTGCTACATAGGGGATGCTTTTTAATTTTTTTTTAATTTGATACAATATATCACACATGGGACCTTTTCCATTGCTTTTAATGTGATAAATCTAACTCACATGGGATGCTTTGTATATTTTAAAATATTTAATACAATCAATAATACATGGTACGCTTTGTATTGCTTTTAATTTGATATTTTATTTATATAACTTCATAAATCTTACTTTTCAAAGTATGAGTTTTATCTAAGTCAAAAGATCAGAAAGAGATAAAAAAATGCCTTTAGGTACAATAAATTTATAAACTTACATTAAAATATCATGCAAAATAAACAGTCACACACACACACACACACACACACACACACACACACACACATCTATACATATGTGAAAAGGATAAATTAAAGTGTGAACACACGAATAAATATTTTTACTTGTGTTCAAATTTCTCTTTAGTGCTAATACTAATTTTTCGTTTTATAATATTTTATTTCGTGCTTCGATTTGCGTCTGTTCCAGATTGCGTTTCTCGTAGACCTCCACGAATATTCTAAAAATAGAATTGTATTGACCCTGTTATAATACATGACTGGGAAAAGAGCTATATTTTATTAGGCACTGCTCTGTGAACTGATAACATCTCGGAGACAAATAAATGCACGTATTGTATTACTTTGCATTCACGATGGACCTTGACAGGTTCTAAAAATAGGACCGTATGGTCGCACTGAATGCGGTTGTAGCTCTCTTTAATATATTTGTTTATTAGTGTATTTATTACTTTGTTTGTTAGTGTATTTATTACTTTGTTAGTGTATTTATTACTTTGTTTGTTGGTGTATTTATTACTTTGTTTGTTGGTGTATTTATTACTTTGTTTGTTAGTGTATTTATTACTTTGTTAGTGTATTTATTACTTTGTTTGTTGCTGTATTTATTACTTTGTTTGTTAGTGTATTTATTACTTTGTTTGTTAGTTGATTTATTACTTTGTTTGTTAGTGCATTTATTACTTTGTTAGTGTATTTATTACTTTGTTTGTTGGTGTATTTATTACTTTGTTAGTGTATTTATTACTTTGTTTGTTGGTGTATTTATTACTTTGTTTGTTAGTGTATTTATTAATTTGTTAGTGTATTTATTACTTTGTTTGTTGGTGTATTTATTACTTTGTTTGTTAGTGTATTTATTACTTTGTTTGTTAGTTGATTTATTACTTTGTTAGTGTATTTATTACTTTGTTTGTTGGTGTATTTATTACTTTGTTTGTTGGGGTATTTATTACTTTGTTAGTGTATTTATTACTTTGTTTGTTAGTGTATTTATTACTTTGTTAGTGTATTTATTACTTTGTTTGTTAGTGTATTTATTACTTTGTTGGTGTATTTATTACTTTGTTTGTTGGTGTATTTATTACTTTGTTAGTGTATTTATTACTTTGTTAGTGTATTTATTACTTTGTTTGTTAGTGTATTTATTACTTTGTTTGTTAGTGTATTTATTACTTTGTTTGTTAGTGTATTTATTACTTTGTTCGTTAGTGTATTTATTACTTTGTTAGTGTATTTATTACTTTGTTTGTTAGTGTATTTATTACTTTGTTAGTGTATTTATTACTTTGTTAGTGTATTTATTACTTTGTTAGTTAGTGTATTAATTACTTTGTTTGTTAATGTATTTATTATTTTGTTTGTTAGTGTATTTATTACTCTGTTTGTTAGTGTATTTATTACTTTGTTTGTTGGTGTATTTATTACTTTGTTAGTGTATTTATTACTTTGTTTGTTAATGTATTTATTATTTTATTTGTTAGTGTATTTATTACTCTGTTTGTTAGTGTATTTATTACTTTGTTTGTTGATGTATTTATTACTTTGTTAGTGTATTTATTACTTTGTTAGTGTATTTATTACTTTGTTAGTGTATTTATTACTTTGTAGTGTATTTATTACTTTGTTTGTTAGTGTATTTATTACTTTGTTAGTGCATTTATTACTTTGTTTGTTAGTGTATTTATTACTTTGTTTGTTAGTGTATTTATTACTTTGTTAGTGTATTTATTACGTACTTTATTGAACTTAATATATTTATTTTTTATTTAGTTCTATATTGTAGGTATTTACTATTCGCTTATATTTATTTCTTACTTTATTCAATTTATTTATTAATATCGTAATTACCTTTGGTGTTTATTCAATTTGTGTTACTTTATTGTATTTATTGCAACAAATGTACTATTATAATAACGTACTTAATTAGTTTGTACTTTTTGACAAGGAATTGCAGTTATACTGTACTATTATACTGAACTTGTTTCCATATTCTTTTATATTACTTAGTGTATATTTAAAAGTGATTTATTATACTGCATTATTACATTGAATTATTACGTTTCATTATTATTTAACATCCTGGTTTGTAATATTGCATTATATTG
Organism: Sinotaia quadrata; assembly: GCA_028829895.1. Lineage (NCBI taxonomy): Eukaryota > Metazoa > Mollusca > Gastropoda > Architaenioglossa > Viviparidae > Sinotaia > Sinotaia quadrata. The sequence goes on from CM054179.1 coordinate 2,718,852, forward strand.
TATTATATTGTATTTCTGATTACATTGCCCAGAATTATAACGCATTATTATATTGTACTATATATTGTATTTCTGATTACACTGCACAAAATTACAGTACATTATTATATTTCATTTAAATTATATTTATTATTTCATTGTACTACTGTGTATGTCTTTATAGACGTTTATTTCTTACATGTATTCTTTAGTATCTTTTTGAGCGTATATTATAATGAGTGTTTCTTTCAGGACTATTTTTATCTGTTATATAATCAGTGTTTCTTTCAGGACTATTTTTATCTGTTATATAATCAGTGTTTCTTTCAGGACTATTTTTATCTGTTATATAATCAGTGTTTCTTTCAGGACTATTTCTATCTGTTATATAATCATATGAGGTACTGTGCAAGGAGGGCGAAGGAGAGGAAGACAGAGGAAAAGATGGGAGGATGATATTTCAGAGTGAACTTAACTGAAACTGAGGAATACGTTAAGATTAGCAGAGAACAGAATGGAAAGGAAGAAATTGGTTGTCAGGTCATCAGTGGTACCCCAACGGTCGAACTGTATATGTTTAGCAATGTTTGTTACAGCTCTTTACTATTGGCATTTTATTAAATGTATATAGTTTAATCAATTTGTTACAAATCTTATTTTACTATCCTGCTGAGTATATAGATGTATCAGCCTAATTTTGCTTCCCCTCTATATGTATTTCCTTCTATTGACGTCCGAGACAATCCTCTCTATAGTATGACACAGTCTGACGTCCGAGATTAACCTTTCTATAGTATGACACAGTCTGACGTCCGAGACAAACCTCTCTATAGTATGGCAAGGTCTACGTCCTAAACAAGCCTCTCTATAGTATGACACAGTCTGACGTCCTAAACAAGCCTCTCTATAGTATGACACAGTCTGACGTCCTAATCAAGCCTCTCGATAGTATGACACAGTCTGACGTCCTAGAGACAAACCTCACTATACTATGACACGGTTTGAGTTCCTATCCTTCAATCCATCTTCCTGTCAGTCAATTCTAGATATCTTACTCGCTATTTTTGCTCTTTCTATTTAACAGTTTATATTTCTCTCAAACATCTAAAATAATCGAGCGGTGTTACAAGTTCATTCGGTCATTAGGAGCATTTGCTTTGATATGTAGGTAAATGGGTTTCATCATTTTGTCCCTCCTTTGGTTTTGGTTCAAGCCTACAAAGCCAGAAGTTAAAGTAAATTGAGTGAAGGGAAACACTGGATGACGTACCTTCACAACGTTATAGATTCAGGGAAACACTGGATGACGTACGTTCACAACGTTATAGATTCAGGTAAAATGAACACCTGGATGAATGTGTTTTATTTTCAGCCTGGCTGAGACAGGATTATCCGGAATTATCTTTCCCATACTATTCCAAGAAAGCAAATGACACATTTCCGGGTGTTTCAGATCGGTGACGATTGGCCATTCGACTATCCCCACATTCCCCCTAATAAACTGATCTTCTGGTCGACCAATGTACATCTATATACAGGTAGAGATAAAGCAACGGACAGAGAATTTTAGATACAGACGACGACAATGATGGTGCTGATGATGGCGACTATGATGATGGTGGTGGTGATGATGATGACGACGACAACGATGGTTTTGATAATAAAGATGAAGACGACGACGATGAATGATAAAGTTTTGTAAGAGAGCGAATGATTTATTAATTAAAAAAACTTTAAGCGGGGTTCAATTAATCAAAAATAAATACACAATTAAAATTAATCTGTATTGTATTCATTAAAAAACAGTAAACATTGTACAAAATAAAAGAGGCTAAATATCAGATGGAACAGAAACACACTAACATGTATATCAAATATAACATAAAGAAAAATACAGGATTTTGTACAGGATTTCGAGGTTTTTAGAGATTTTCTGTAATGATCGAGTGGTATGAGTGCCTGCTTTAGAAGGCTTATAATTCCAGGTGATTGACCCTTGATATAAGAAACTGTAATGATCATACGTTTTCATTTAAGAAGGGTGCACTAGGGATTCGGGTGTCAGCGGAAGAGTTCGAGTGCTCAGATGGACGTACAAACAGGCAAAGTCAGAAAGGTGACTTGTCCGGGTCAAAAAATGAAACAGAGTGAGAAATAATTGTGTCTGAGGAAACAAAATAGCCAGACATCTTTATAATCAATGATAGTAGTACGTGTGCTTGTGTATCTGTGGTGAGGAATATAGCCAGACAGTATAATAAAGAGACAGCCCGTATGGTTAACAGCTAGCCAGCATAGTGAGGGATATCCAGTGTAATAAACAGCAGTAAATGAGCTCACCAGAATAGTAAGCAGTCAACCAGCCAGACAATTTAGTGAACAGTCAGCCAGATCCGTAGGAAGCCAGCCAGTGTAGTGAACAGTTAACCAGCCAGACAATTTAGTGAACAATCAGCCAGATCCGTAGGAAGCCAGCCAGTGTAGTGAACAGTTAACCAGCCAGACAATTTAGTGAACAATCAGCCAGATCCGTAGGAAGCCAGCCAGTGTATTAAACATCCATTTAGTGTAGTGCACAGCCATCCAGTGTAATGAACAGACAACCAGTCAGACAATATAGCGAACAGTCAGCCAGATTATAAACAGCAAGCTAGAAAGTAAGGAGCTATCAGTTAACCAATATAGTAAACAGTCAACCAATATATTGAACAAACCGCAAATATAGTAAACAGTCAGCCAATGTAGAGAACAGTTAGACAGTAGGGTGTATAGACAGGTAGTGCCGTGAAAAAGCAGCTAGTGTATGAACATACATTCAATAGAGAGATCAGGCATCCAGTATACAGAGTAACCGGACAGCGAATCTAGAGATCAGTCAACCAGTTTATTAAGTTATCAAACTGACAGTTTATGAAGTGATCAGAAAGACAGTTTATGAAAAGATCATACAGACAGTTTATGGAGTGATCAGAAAGTTTATTGAATGTTCAGACAGTTTATGGAGCGATCATGCAGACAGTTTATGGAAAGATCAGACAGAGAGTTTATGGAGTGATCATACTGACAGCATATGGAGTGATCATACTGACACTTTATGGAGTGATCAGGCAGACAGTTTACGAAGTGATCATGCAGACAGTTTATGGAGTGATCAGGCAGACAGTTTATGGAGTGATCAGGCAGACAGTTTATGGAGTGATCAGGCAGACAGTACATAGATTGTAAACGATTGTGTATTGAATTGCAATTCTTAGATTGACCCGACATTCTGTAATTCTTTGCCTGATGATTCTGCAGAAGGTCATGTGACCATCCAACCTGAAGAGAGTTGCAGTAATTCTTGGCAGCACTAGCGAACAAGAGATACTATTTTTAACTTCAAGTGGGCGAATGTTGTAAATAAAACTTATCTGTCTCATCGCCTCCTAAGTTATTTACGTGCTGATGTTGTAAATAAATCTTATCTGTCTCATCGCCTTCTAAATTATTTACGTGCGGATGTCACGCCAGTGTAACTGTCCAGAAAAAAGCCACGTGATTATGAAGTACGGTTTGACTATGAAATACGTCAGTATTCGTTTGAAGTTATCAGTATGATCTCAGTGTTATCATCGTTCATTCGAAGCATGTTACATTTAACCAGAACGACATTCATCATGCACTGGATTGAAGAATTAATTTTCTTCAATTACCAGACATTTATTTCTGTGACGTCTGCATATAAACTCTTGGTACACTGAAAGTTGACATTGATTCTTGAGAGAGGAAATTTGCAGGGAATGAATCCCAGAAAAGAACTGATCCTAAAACAGAACTGGTCCTAAAACAAAACTATTCCCAAAGCAGACCTGCTTCGAAAGAGAACTTTGTGAAACATATAACCCGTTCGGCAGTGTTTGAATGTGCGTTATTTTTAGAGATTTTATCTGAATTTTTAATTCCATAATCATTCATAAGTACATCGATATTTTAAAACATTAGTAATGTATATGCACACACACACACACACACACACACACACACACACACACACACACACACACACACACACACACACATACATACATACATACATACATACATGCACAGTGATACACACTGAAGTCAGAAATTATGTCATTGCATCATAAGTCAAATGAAGACACTACAAATACCTTTAACAAAACCAAGTGACTTAACTACCATTATACCTTTAACAAAACCAAGTGACTTAACTACCATTATACCTTTAACAAAACCAAGTGACTTAACTACCATTATACCTTTAACAAAACCAAGTGACTTAACTACCATCATACCTTTAACAAAACCAAGTGACTTAACTACCATCATACCTTTAACAAAACCAAGTGACTTAACTACCATCATGCCTTTAACAAAACCAAGTGACTTAACTACCATCATACCTTTAACAAAACCAAGTGACTTAACTACCATCATACCTTTAATAAAACCAAGTGACTTAACTACCATCATACTTTTAACAAAACCAAGTGACTTAACTACCATCATACATTTAAACAAAGACAATGCTTCTTCCGTTTAATTCTCTGATCAGAAGGACATTTAAATGTAACCCATTGCAAACTACATTGGTCTTAGCAAAGCACGAATAAACTGTCTTTGCAAAAAATAACAAGAGAAAAATAATGTATTGTTTGCGACGGTTCGACGACAAATTCTGGTTCTAGTCTGGGGCCACGAGAGCACGAACCACCTGCCATGTATGCTGCTGCGTTATTCAGATTTTATTAGTCTTTCTGTTGTGAGTGTGTGCGCGTGTATGTGTGTGTGCGTGTACGTGCGTACTTTTTCTGCTTCCCTTCCTTGTTTTTATTTTTTTTTTTATTAACAATTCAGATGTTGTGTTTGTCTACCACTTCATGCGGTTGGTGACGTGCGTCTGGTCTTTCGGAAGGATGGAGAGAAAAATAATTCCACTGAATTCCGCAATATTCTTTGAGACAAAAGACAAAAACATATTCTTCCAGGCACAATGCTTATTTCACATGCATAGCGTGCTGTTACAGAAATAATAGAACTGCAGACTAACGTCAATTGCACATGAACACATGGCATTCAGACTGTTTACAGAGATACTGCCAGATGATATTTCAAACACGTCACTTCTTATTATTCCCTAACTCATATCGTATGTACATTTATATATTTAAATCACGCTACATCAGACACAAGGGAGGGAATCATATGTCAGCAGTTAGAACGGTATCGAAGGGATGGGTGTAGCATATTGATGAAAGGCTTTCTGACGCTAATGCCACTTAGTCAATGGATAGAATTATTATTAATTAATTAGTCATCCAGAATGATTACAAGTGAAGAGAATCTTTAATTTATTTAATTATAAATTCTCCAGCTGACACAAGTCGTCTCTCTCACTTGCAGTTATGTGGGCGCTGTTCACGTTACTCTCTTCCACAACATTAAATACAACCATTTACCATCACACAACATTAAATACAACCATTTACCATCACACAACATTAAATACAACCATTTACCATCACACAACATTAAATACAACCATTTACCATCACACAACATTAAATACAAACAGTTACCATCACACAACATTAAATACAAACATTTACCATCACACAACATTAAATACAAACATTTACCATCACACAACATTCTATAGTACCCGTTTACTCTCTTCCACAACATTAAATACAAACATTTACCATCACACAACATTAAATACAAACATTTACCATCACACAACATTAAATACAAACATTTACCATCACACAACATTAAATACAAACATTTACCATCACACAACATTAAATACAAACATTTACCATCACACAACATTAAATACAAACATTTACCATCACACAACATTAAATACAAACATTTACCATCACACAACATTAAATACAACCATTTACCATCACACAACATTAAATACAAACATTTACCATCACACAATATTCTATAGTGGCAAACTTCTTACTAAAGGAGAAGACAAATCCCTACTCATCTATATTTAGCGAGCCCCCATCCACCAACTTTCTCCTCCAACATAAGTGTATCAATATTTGTAATAATGTCAATAAATTTAACAATACATTTATGAAATAAAAAATATACATATGACAAATACAACGATATAGATCATTTGGCATTGATATTTCCACGAAACACCGATTATATAATTTCTATGTTTCACAATCACATGTCCACCCAAAATTCAACAATTGAATACAATCACAGGATAAAACTTATCAGGTAGTAGAAATGGTGTTATTAGAGTTGAGCAATTATAGTCTTTACATAACCTGATTTAGATAAAACCACAATTGTCTTTCATGTGCTACTTTTGCAAAAATTTTACCAAGTTTATCATTCATCATCATCATCTCCATGAGTCTCTCTCCACACACGTTAAAAACCACTGATGTTCTCTTGGTTGTCCTCTTGGTTGTTCTCTTGGTTGTTCTCTTGGTTGTCCTCTTGTGCTGTCAGTTTCTTCAAGCAGAATACTAATTACACCAAATCTTTATTTGGTGTAATCTGCGTTATTTTGCTGATACCCAAATGAACGTTAGAAACAAACTGATTCATATATTATTCCTCATTGTAGCTCTAATAATATAAATATGCCTCCATTATTGTTATTCTAGTTATATAAATATGTTCGCATTATTGTACCTTGAGTAATATAAATATGCCTGCATTATTATTGCACTAGTAAAGTAAATATGCCGCATTATTGTTACTCTAGAAATCCAAATATATCGCATTAATGTTCCGCTAGTAATATAAATATATCTGCATTATTGCTACTTTAATAAAATAAATATACCCACATTGTTGATCCTCAAGAAATATAAATATATCTACGTTATTGTTCCTCTAGTAAAATAACTATGTATTCATCATTGTTGTTCTAATAATATAAATATTCCGCCATTTTTTTTCTTCTAGCAATATAAATATACCTGCTTTATTGTTCCTCTAGTAATATAAATATGTTTGCTTTATTGTTCCTCTAGTAATATAAATATGCCTGCATTATTGTTCCTCTAATAATATAAATATGCCTGCATTATTGTTCCTCTAATAATATAAATATGCCTGCATTATTGTTCCTCTAGTCATATAAATATGCCTGCATTATTGTTCCTCTAGTAATATAAATATGCCTGCATTATTGTTCCTCTAATAACATAAATATGCCTGCATTATTGTTCCTCTAATAATATAAATATGCCTGCATTATTGTTCCTCTAGCAATATAAATATGCCTGCGTGGATGTTACAGTAATATGTAAATGTACCTGCATTATTACTATTTTAGTAATTCAAATATGCTTTCATTATTTGTTAATTGCATTTCACTCTGCACAAACATAAATTAACATTTACTCTAGTAACATAAATGCGTCTGCATCATTTGTTAGCACATGTTCGACTTCACACAAATATCAATTAACTGCAGCTATAGTTAAATAAATATGTCTACATTAACTGTAAGTATACATTTGAGTCTATTTATGCACACACACATATACACACACACACACACACACACACACACACACACGCACACACACACACACACATACACACCAACAAACATAAACAAACAAGCCATCAAATAAAGAAATAAACATAAAAAACAAACAAACAATACAAGAAAGTAAGAGAAAAAAAATCATGCAAAGATAAATTTGATAACATTAGAGACAAAATTAAATAGTCTATTTTCCTTCAATATAATCGTAGTATTAGAGAAACTTTGCTTTAAAAAAATATCTATTTCCGGGGATTTTTCTTTCTCAAAAGGAACACAGCACTGACCAACAAAGAACAAAACCACTGGGCCGTCATGCACTGGTGCTCGAGGCAAATTGTTTAGCCAGAACTATAATTACTTCACCAAGACACCCACGGGCAGTGCAATCGCTTCTTGGAAAGGGGAGATCAATCAAATTAATCAATTAAATGGAGAACGTCATTCGAGAATACCGCCAAGGAACACATTTAAACAAAAAAAACAGTACTGTGCGTGTGGAAAATAAATTTCTTGAAGTTTAGTTTATTAATGGGTGAGTGAGTGCATGAGTGACGATACTTGCTTAGTGTTTCTTAATGTATGATTATGAAAGTATATTAAAAATAGAAATTGCTATATTCGTCGAGGTAATAAAAACAAAGCAACGTTGTAGCATCTTTAAGTGAAATATTAGAATTGTACCATTATAGTTTATAGTAGTAGTGGCATCTTTAAATGAAATATTAGAATTGTACCGTTCCATTTTATAGTAGTAGTAGCATCTTTAAGTGAAATATTAGAATTGTAACATTATATTTTATAGTAGTAATAGCATCTTTAAATGAAGTATTAGAATTGTAACATTATATTTTATAGTAGTAGTAGCATCTTTAAATGAAATATTAGAATTGTACCATTATGGTTCATAGTAGTAGGAGCAATAATAGTAATAGAAGTATAGAAGAAGTAAAACATTATGAATTCAATACGCAGAACTACTTTTAATAGTGGTTGCATTTATTTACGAATACAGTGCTACTTCTATTACAATCGCTAAGAAGAAAAAATAGCAGACATTTTTCAGTTTATAAGACACTGTATGCCGTAAATACTGAAATACTTATGCATGTCACACTGTATGTCGTTAATAGTTACACTTGTGATACTGTGTGTCAATAAAAGCTACACTTGTGACACTGCGTGCAGTTAATATCTGTATTTGTGACTATGTATGCAGTTGGTAAATACACTTTTGACACTGGTACCGTGTGTAACAATCTGTTTGACGTAACTCTGATTGACAGTTGGTTGTAGATTCAAATAAATGGATTGCATGGCATTGACTTTATTATTAAAATCTTCCTACCATACGCTAAGTCCATCGTACAAGGCAGAAAACGGGAACAAACGAGAAAGAGTTTCAGTCATCTCCCCTTCTTGTCAGCCATTTCCTTATCTCTTGAAACTCGTTGTCGACACCCAGAATTTGCTGACTTAAAAGTAACAATGGAGACATTACGCTTGCTGCTGAACCTTGGCACAACAGAAAATAAGTACATTGTGCAGATTTCATAATTGACGGAGATGTAACCCTTGATGGAGATTTCACACTTGATGGTTACAACATTTCATCATTTCCTCGTCATTCTTATGGAGAAGACATTGTCATCGTAAAGTGACACATTTACTATTCCTTCATTTCACACATACTTTCGATTTCGATAATATTTCTTTTGAATTAGTTATTCAGCTCTATAACTTCAAAATAATTCAATCAGTTTCATCTGTGTCTTGTCACCCTTCAAGTAGTCATGGAGAAACGTATGATTTTCAGTTGCAAGATCAATATTCTGTTGTCATCCTTCAAGTAGTCATGGAGAGTTCTATGATTTTCAGCTGTAAGATCAATATTCTATTGTCACCCTTCAGGTAGTCATGGAGAAACGTATGGTTTTCAGCTGAAAGATCAATATTCTATTGTCACCCTTCAAGTAGTCATGGAGAAACGTATGATTTTCAAGATCAATATTATATTCGTCTCGAATATGTAATGCTTTGATTTCAGTAACAGTGGTGAAGAACAAAAAATAAATACACATCATTTGTCTTTATTATTTAAAATATTTATTTCCATACAGTAACACCCCTAGGAGATGTCAATTGTAATGTTGCCTGCCCCAGTAACCCGTATGTGTCGTCATTCTTGGAATCTCTTCACGTCTTCATGTCAGCAAGCCACCCCACAGCTACGGCCACAAAATTGCCTGGCCATTTATGGCTCTTCCAGTTCCCATTTTGTCTCTCGTGAACTTAACCAGAACACTCAGGATTTACAAAACGCCAGATCTGTCTGTTCCGGATCTCCAAACAATTTACATTTGATGACGTAACATCGGCTCGATTATCAAATGTCGGCTGAGGAATGGGGATGGGGGCAGATTTTGATGGGTGTTTGGGAGACGGGTAAGATCAACACTCACAACTGCAGAAAACCCAACCGCTTAGCATTCGTGTGTGAACTCTCCTATAATTAAAACCCTACAGCCGTTAATCGAGCTACAGTGAGAAATTTAGTCCGTGACAACAATATGAGAGACAGGCCAGACATTTTCAAAGAGAATGTTGCAAAGTAAAAAGGCTGTGGATGGTATTGAGTTTGACCAACCATGAGCAAATCTATCATGCCGAGCGAAAACCGTACACATACTTTTCCTACAGCAAAAACACTTTTAATTATACAAATATTGTTCCTTCAGCAAAAAACACTTTTAATTATACAAATATTGTTCCTTTAGCGAAAAACGTACACATACTTTTCCTTCAGCAAAAACACTTTTAATTATACAAATATTGTTCCTTTAGCGAGAAAGACTTTGAAATGTACAAATATTATTCTTCAGCAAAAAAATACTTTTAACTGTACAAATAGAGTTCCTTCACCAAACACTCCTTTGACTGTACAAATAGTTTTCTTCATCAAACACTACTTTGACTGTACAAATAGTTTCCTTCCCCAAACACTACTTTGACTGTACAAATAGTTTCCTTCCCCCTACTTTACTTTGACTGTATAACAATGTATGGATGCATGCATAGACAACATAGTTTGTGCACCACATAAACTAACACGAAATAAATATTCACTATACACCATTAAGAGTTCAGCAGTCTACCAGACGAATGAGCAATTTGTGTTCCATGAAAAAGGTGAAACATATTAAAGACCAATATTCTGCTACTTGACCTGTCATCTCTTTACAGTAATACGTTCTGCTACTTGACCTGTCATCTCTTTACAGAAATACGTTCTGCTACTTGACCTGTCATCTCTTTACAGTAATACATTCTGCTACTTGACCTGTCATCTCTTTACAGTAATACATTCTGCTACCTGACCTGTCATCTCTTTACAGTACTACGTTCTGCTACTTGACCTGTCATCTCTTTCAGTCATGCGTTCTGCTACTTGACCTGTCATCTCCTTACACTAATACATTCTGCTACTTGACCTGTCATCTCTTTACAGTAATACATTCTGCTACCTGACCTGTCATCTCTTTACAGTAATACGTTCTGCTACTTGACCTGTCATCTCTTTCAGTCATGCGTTCTGCTACTTGACCTGTCATCTCTTTACAGTAATACATTCTGCTACTTGACCTGACATCTCTTTACAGTCATGCGTTCTGCTACTTGACCTGACATCTCTTTACACTCTTTACAGTAATACATTCTGCTACTTGATCTGTCATCTCTTTACAGTAATACATTCTGCTACTTGACCTGTCATCTCTTTACAGTAATACATTCTGCTACTTGACCTGTCATCTCTTTACAGTAATACATTCTGCTACTTGACCTGTCATCTCTTTACAGTAATACATTCTGCTACTTGACCTGTCATCTCTTTACAGTAATACATTCTGCTACTTGACCTGTCATCTCTTTACAGTAATACATTCTGCTATTTGACCTTCCCTGGTTCACCTTGCATACCTTCACACATTCCGTTAGTTTCAGCTTCCTGTGTTGCTGCCTTTCTACATTTGAGTGTGCAAACATTGTCGAGATAATCTGGGGTGTCTTCACCATCGAGAACGTATTAATTTCTGAAAATTTAACAATTTATATAAACAATTAAATTTTAAAATAGGGATAGGCAAATTTATTCCGTCACACCACACAGCTGTAGTCCTTCTGACAGTGACTCAACGTTCTTGTTAATCCAGATGTAGCCCTTCAGCCTATAACTTCTCCTTCAATGACATAATTATTTGATTTTCTTGAGTCCTCTTTCTTCCATTTTTAATGCACATAGAGTCTATCTACATTTACTTTTGAAATTAGGGCTTTATGAATCGTGAGTATTTTTCTTTTTTTTGTTTGTTTTTTTAAAATTTAGTTCATTATTTCATATGGTGCATGTTGTCCAATGTATAATACATCAATTATATATAATTACAATTAGTGCGTAAGCATTAAGGGCTTGTATTTTATTGGCCCCATTTAACTTTGACTGTAGAACTTGGCTATCTCGCTTTTTATAATTCTCTTTTAACTTTGCACTTTACTTTACTCTGCATATTTTCTTGATGTTACAGTATCCCTAGATATTTATATCCTTTCCCTACTGAATCATCTTTGAATTTTCTGATGTCGACATCAATGGAGCGCAGTGTATTCCTTACACTTACACTGCAGTAGATACTGCTCACGTCCAACTTGGTCGCAGAGATTTATAATAAAGCAAATCAGAATATTCAGATAAAGCAAGGAAATGTTATTGAGTCAACAATCAAATATACATATAATAAAAACAATGAATATATTATTTGACTTCTATATTTCCACGAAACTACCTTCACACAATTTCAATCCTTATACAGTCTCATCCTGACACATAAATCAGTAGATTAGTGTCAATATAACTCACAGGATAATTCTTATCAGACAGCAGAAATGGAGAAATGGAATTATAGAGATATATGCAATAATAGTGTGTACATAAACGTGTCTAGTTGATGTCACAGTAGTCTTTCACACAATTTTGTAACAATGTCACACGTTTATTGTTCACAGTAGAATTTTCAATTCTCAACGTGTTCTCTAGCATGTTGTAGTATGTTTCATGAGCCGCCCTTCTCTCGAGTATAATTTGGGCGCTCTTTTGCCATATTAGTTCCCTCGAGTATAATCTGGGCGCTCTTTTGCCGTATTAGTTCCCTCGAGTATAATCTGGGCGCTCTTTTTTGCCGTATTAGTTCCCTCAAGCAGAACAACAATGTAGCAATTTCCAGTAACTTTCTTCGTTCAAACAGAAGATCTAGAGATGTTTCCTTCAGATAATAAACTGTCAAGCCAATGACAATGATCTTCAGATAATAAACTGTCAAGCCAATGACAATGATCTTCAGACAATATTACATTTCAGAACTGACACAAGTCTAGATAGAAATAAGTAATCCTTCATAATCTACATCTAGAAACATTCCGCTTTGTGTCTCCAAAAGAAGCTGCATCCTCAATGTATTTGTTTTTAAATCTATAAAGTTACTATAACTTTCAATGCAACACAATATCTCTTGCTATGGTCCACTTTAAAGTTCAACTTGCGTTACTCCACAGTAAAGAAAGTAAAAATAAAAATGTCTGCTGGCATTCGACTTAAAAGCAAATAGCACAGACACGCAACTAGATGATGAATGATGGTAAAGTTACAGCACATTATGGTCCTCAGCCATTAATGTTATCTATACAAGTCTCCATCGATATAACTCAGCACACTCAGTTGTGAGAGGACAGACAATAGCCCAAAGCCCCATGTATGCAACACCCCCCAAAAAAATCAATTAATAGCCATCCTTCCATTCGAAGTCCGGTCCAACAAACCATTGCAGGTCATGCTCGATAAATTGATTGTACACTCAAAACAATTCCCCCCTACGAGCTAGTGAGCTTAATAGCGTGAGTGAAATTGTGTGTGAAGCTGACAATTCGATGTTGAGCGTTGCGACTTTGTAAATCAACGGTACCATTTGGCCAGATTATATTTTTTCTTGCAAAATTTTAAATAATAAAGACAAATGATGTGTATATTTTTTTGTTGCTTTCCATAAAAGTTTCTAAAGATCTTGCTTCAGTTAATATGACCTAAATGTACTTCCGTATTTTTGTTCTTGTTGCTTTCGTGTTCGACGTCACTGACAGTAATCACAAGGATATGTATCTACCGCACGTCATCTATGGATATCTGCAGTTGTAAGAATGATAAATGCCTGCAATCATAAGTGTACGTCATTTTTACAAGTATGTTGATGTAACAGTGAATGATAAATGCCTGCAATCATAAGTGAACATCATTTTTACAAGTATGTTGATGTAACAGTGAATGATAAATGCCTGCAATCATAAGTGAACGTCATTTTTACAAGTATGTTGATGTAACAGTGAATGATAAATGCCTGCAATCATAAGTGAACGTCATTTTTACAAGTATGTTGATGTAACAGTGAATGATAAATGCCTGCAATCATAAGTGAACATCATTTTTACAAGTATGTTGATGTAACAGTGAATGATAAATGCATGCAATCATAAGTGAACGTCATTTTTACAAGTATGTTGATGTAACAGTGAATGATAAATGCATGCAATCATAAGTGAACATCATTTTTACAAGTATGTTGATGTAACAGTGAATGATAAATGCATGCAATCATAAGTGAACATCATTTCTACAAGTATGTTGATGTAACAGTGAAACAAAAATGTTTTTGGTTTGTACGCCTCACTTAAAGACATGATGGTAATAAAAACATGCAGTGTGTTTTAAATTATGCTGATATAAAAGATAGCACAATTTACGTACGTCACTTTAAGTATTCTGATAGAGAAAGCGTGCAATTTGTGTAAGTCTTTTTCAGATATGCTGATAGTGATAGCGTGCAATTTATGTACGTCACTTTACGATTTACTTATAGAGAGAGCGTGCAATTTATGTACGTCACTTTAAGATATGCTGATAGAGAGAGCATGCCTATGTAAATGTCTTAATGTATGATGTCTGTCTCACTGAATTTTGGGCAATGCTTCCATCCTAGGCCGATTTTGAGATTTTGGAGGTGTGGAGAGAAGTTTGGAGGGAAGGGAAAAGGTGGATGGGCATGATGTTTACGTCATCCTTTGTTAATATAATATATGCCGAACTTATCGTTGGTGTGTTTGTTATCTCTTCAAAGAGCTGTCGTCGTCGTTGTACTTTCTTTTGTCTGGTCGCTTTCTCTGGTTGGTTGTCTAGGCTGGTGGGAAATTAGTAGTAGTAGTAGTAGTAGTCGTAGTAATAGTAGTAGTAGTAGTAGTAGTAGTAGTAGTAGTAGTAGTAGTAGTAGTAGTAGTAGTAGTAGTAGTAGTAGTATTGTTGTTGTTATTCGTTAAGGTTTTTCTAAACTTGCATTTGTGTTTGCAATTATGTTCGTGATGTAATGTGGTTTGATTGGTCAGTTTATGTATTCAGGAGGATCTCTCAATCATTACTTCAGGTGGCCAGTCCTAGGACATCTGGAAAGCCGTGAACGTGGTGGGGAGGTAATGGTCATCACTGGGAACACAGGGAGGTGTGTTTTGTCTTTCATGTTTTCGTTCTGTGTACATGTCTTAACGCATTACGGTTTCCATATTTGTTTTGTTTACATGTCTTAGTGTATTACATCTTTTATATTGTCATTCCATGTGTGACAAATATTTACCCTTTCCTTTATTTGTCAATTGTTTTCATATACGTTTATCTATGATACATATACGTTTATCTATGATACATATACGTTTATCTATGATACATATACGTTTATCTATGATACATATACGTTTATCTATGATACATATACGTTTATCTATGATACATATACGTTTATCTA
This sequence comes from Sinotaia quadrata, assembly GCA_028829895.1. Classification (NCBI taxonomy): domain Eukaryota; kingdom Metazoa; phylum Mollusca; class Gastropoda; order Architaenioglossa; family Viviparidae; genus Sinotaia; species Sinotaia quadrata. The sequence continues at coordinate 2,734,269 of CM054179.1, forward strand.
TGATACATATACGTTTATCTATGATACATATACGTTTATCTATGATACATATACGTTTATCTATGATACATATACGTTTATCTATGATACATAGGTGTGATGAAATGTGTAGAGCACTTTCGTCATATTACTAATATTATACAATCTCTCCATCTTTCAATTCCTCTCAAATCTCTCACCCACTCACCCATTCTCTCTCTCTCTCTTTATTCATCCCTTCACCGTCTAATGATATGTCACCCCTTTCTAACTACCTCTTTTCCTCTCTCTATTTTACTCCCCCTCCCGCCCTTTTACACACTCTACATATCAATCCACATTCCTCCATTTTCCATTTATCTCTCCCTCTTTCTCACTCTCTTTCACTTGCTTTCCATCTCTCACTCTGTCTGTGTCCTTCTTCGTGACACTTTTTCTTTTAATCTTTCTCTCCCATTTTCTCACTTTTACTTTCAACTTTTCTCTCCCCTTTTCTCACTCTTCCCATCAATTCTCTCCAGTCCTTTAAGCAAACTTTCTCCCATCTCTCTCTCTTTTCTCTCTATCTTTCTTTTTTCTCTTTTTCTTTCTCTCTTGTTCTCTTTTTCTTTCTCTCTCTTTTCTCTCCCTTTTTCTCCCTCCTTTATCTCTTTCTCTTTTTCTTTCTCTTTTTCTCTAATTTTTTCTCTTTTTTCTCTATCTTTCACTTTTTTCTCTATCTCCTTCTCTTGTTCTCTTACTTTCTCTCTTTGTCTCTCTCTCTCTTTTCTCTCTTTCTCTCTTTCTTCGCTCCCTCTTTTTCTTGTTTTCTCTTTTATCTCTCTTTTTCTCTCTTTTCTCTCTTTATCTCATTTTCACTCTCTTTCTTTTTCTTTCTCTCTCTCTTTCTGCCTCTTTTTCTCTCTCTCCCCACCTCTCTCCTGTCCGTTTTTAAGCAAACCTGTCCCCATTTTTGTTGTTGGTGTTGAAGAATTGTTCACCGACCGTACACACTTCTTAAGGGTGATCAATTGCCCGACACAAATCTCAAAAGGAAATTATTCTCTTTTCAGTCCCTCGTGTGGTTAACGAACTGTATGCCATTACCTTGCGGATCACTAGGCTATAACTTCCGGTTTAATCGTCTTGTGCGGCATGCCGGACGAATACAAAGCAAATGTAATGCATAAGGGTGAACGACTCTGAGAAATGTCGACTAAAAATGCACTTTTAAGTATTGAACAATGACCGTAGAGTCAAACATTTCAATATCTTGATTTCACACTACGAATCGACATTCGGCTTGAGAGATTTTTGTTTCCTGCTGTGGATGTATGAAAACATATCATTATAATATCCAAGTTAGCATTATATTTGTGTGTTTCTCTTTTGTTTTACTCTCCTGTTTGTTTGCTTGCTTTTATTTTTATTTTTTGTTGTTGTGGGTTTGGGGAACTTAAATGATGTTTCAGGAAATTGGCAGATTAAATTTTCTTTAACGTTCATCTACCAATTTTTGTGTGATTGTTTTGTTGATAGATATTTATGTCTGCAGAATTCGAAGTTGCAACCAATCACAAATTCTTTTACCACAAACCATAACTCGTTGTTACCACAAACCATAACTCGTTGTTACCACAAACCATAACTCGTTGGTACCACAAACCATAACTCGTTGGTACCACAAATCATGACTCATTTCTACCACAAAAGGAATATCATACAGAATTGTTGTGTCCTTCAGTCCAAAATAAAAATGAATATGCTCTTGTAATAAATTTGTAAACGGATATTATTCAAGCAGTTTTAATTGTGAAAGAACAGAATTGAAGAATATGTTATATTTTTTTAATGATAAATGATTAATTAAAAACAAATTATAATTTGTCTCTTATTCATTTTGCCGAAGATAAATGCAGAGTTAAATTACACATTAAAGTTAATCAAAACAAGCATTGATTGGCACATTGCACAAAATTTAATTTTAGTTTGAAAAACGATATAGATATTACGTTTACTTTCCTTTTCAAACCAAAGTTTTAGTCGATTTTGTTAAAATTACTTTTGTCCAAATCAAATTTGTTGACATTACATTTGTCCAAATCAAATTTGTTAGCATTACCTTTGTCCAAATCAAATTTGTTAGCATTACCTTTGTCCAAATCAAATTTGTTAGCATTACCTTTGTCCAAATCAAATTTGTTAGCATATACATGAAATTGAATTCCAATATGTTAATAATGCATTCAGGTTAGATAGCGATACTCTAGTTATTTATAGTTTGTTTGTTTCATTTAAATCCAATTTGAGTTTTGTACCACTTAAGTCCAATTTGAGTACTTCGCATTACTTTAGTCCTCCTTGAATTTGTTAGTATTACTTTAGACTGTCCTATTGGCTCTCGAACAGAACCCATAGAAATCAACTGCAACACGTTTACTGATAAGTTTGACGACAATCCTGGATGCATGCACCAATGTAATCCAGTAAAGTATAGTTGTCACTGCACTGGAGCGAATACTAGGTTATAAACAGCAAAAGCATAAAATCATGAAAAGGCATGCTCCTTCCATAAGCTAATGATTGCCTTTATGGATTTGAGTAATGTCAAATTCAAAGTGATTAAAATGTAGAACTTTCATCAACAAAAGTAACTTTTAGTCTATCCCTATTGGATGAAATTGTTATGAGCAGGTATGAGACTATTAGACAGAAATCTACTCATCCAATTGGAATTGGTTTGGATTGCATCATAAAGTTCTAGCATATTCTTTACCTGAGTAGTTATTTTGACTCTGATACTTACAAAAATATCACCATGTGCAGTACCCAAAGTTCATGTCACATTGAAATTTAACAAATTATATAATAATTAAGTTTAGAAATCGGGATTGGCAAATTTACTCCATCACAGAGTGAAAGTGTGAGTCTAGGTAGAGATGGGCGTGGTTTCAAGTCTAAGAAAACCAGGGTGGGAATATGATTCTTCACTCTTTGCAAATGACTCTTTACGTGAACGTTAAATAATGAGTCCCTTCCTATCACTGTGTTGTACAAGGAACAGAGGACCCTTGGATAGATAAGGCAAAAGCGTCCCTGTATTAAGTGAATGGTTATCATATTACAAGCGTTATACTATTTATTCATGTCTAACTTTTATTTGTTACATAGGCATATGCCCGCAATAAGTATTTATTAATGTAGTAATTTGCAGTACACTTAGATCGTGCAGTTACGTGTGTTTCAGGGTTTGTGTTTCAGTTTCTATCCTTATTTTTAAATCTATGATGTGTGTTTTGGGAGTTTACTTGTACTATTGAGAGTTTGCCAGTGTGACGTATGTCGTGAGTCGCCACTGTGTGATCTGTATCACTAGTCGCCAGTGTGTGACGTATATAGTGAGTCGCCAAGGTGTGTCGTATCTCGTGAGTCACAAATGTGTGACGTATCTGAGTTGCCAGCGTGTAACGTATCCAGAGAGTCGTCAGTGTGACGAATCTCGTGGGTCGCAATGTGTGACGTATCTCGTGAGTCACTAGTGCATCCAATCCTGAAGTCTTGCTTTGGTCAGTGACTACAGTGCGGCCTTGAAGCTGATCAGACTTTCAGTTTTATTTGCTAATGATAAGAAAATAGGACAGAATGTATTTCACTTTATTCTTTTTAGATATTGTTAAACTTTTCTTTCATTAATTTTGTGCTAATTGTTTCAGTCTCGCAAATCTATTAGTCCAACGTAACTTCTTTTGTTGTTGTAGTATGTCGCAGTTATATTCTAATTATTACGTCATGTTCTATGTCCAACTGTGTGGTCTAATTATTACGTCTTGTTCTCTGTCCAGCTGTATAGTCTAATTATTACGTCTTGTTCTATGCCCAGCTGTACATCTGTTTTTCTGATTATTTTATCAAATCTATTTCTCGGTATAAATAGCTGAGAGGGGACATGAGTCAACATGACGGTGGAATCAGCATATCAAAATACCAATTGCAGATTTGCATATTTAACCACTGGCCCATACTCTGCATCGGCACTAATAGATGTTTGACGTCATTAACTAATTGCTAATACTTGGTACAATTCATTGTTACAACAGAGCACCACAGTACATTACGACACCCATACGAATTTGTCAGTATCGTTTTAGTCCTATACAATTTGTTAGTAGCGTTTTAGTCCAATACAATTTGTTAGTAGCGTTTTAGTCCAATAGAGTGTGTTAGTATCGTTTTAGTCCAATAGAGTGTGTTAGTATCGTTTTAGTCCTATACGAATTTGTAAGTATTGCTTTAGTCTTATGAGAACTTGCTAGTACTGTTTTAGTCTTATATACTTTTGTTATCATTGTTTTAGTCCTATTCGAATTTATTGTTTTAGTCCTATACAAATTTGATGGCATTGTTTTAGTCCTATACAAATGTGATGGCATTGTTTTAGTCCTATACAAATTTGATGGCATTGTTTTAGTCCTATACAAATTTGATGGCATTGTTTTAATCCTACACAGATTTACTAGCCTTTCGTTAGTTCTGTTCGAACAAAGCCGAGACTATGTGAACAGTTTTAGGATACAAATTAATTTGGCTTTGTTTCTCGGTTAAAATGAAATGTATATGACAAGATTTTTCACTCTAGTTTGCGAGCGGACTATCTTAATAAGTGCCACCGTATTGAGAAAGAGCTAGCTTAGTGAGTGTCACCATAGCGAGAAAGAACTAGCTTAGTGTCACCATACTGAGAAAGAACTAGCTTAGTGTCACCATATTGAGAAAGAATTATCTTAGGGTCACTATACCAAGAAAGAACTAGGTTAGTGAGTGTCACCGTATTGAGAAAGAACTAGTTTAATGAGTGTCACCATAGCGAGAAAGAACTAGCTTAGTGAGTGTCACGATACTGAGAAAGAACTAGCTTAATGAGTGTCACCATAGCGAGAAAGAACTAGCTTAGTGAGTGTCACGATACTGAGAAAGAACTAGCTTAATGGGTGTCACCATAGCGAGAAAGAACTAGATTAGTGAGCGTCACCATATTGAGAAAGAACTAGTTTAATGAGTGTCACCATAGCGAGAAAGAACTAGCTTAGTGAGTGTCACGATACTGAGAAAGAACTAGCTTAATGAGTGTCACCATAGCGAGAAAGAACTAGCTTAATGAGTGTCACCATATTGAGAAAGAACTAGTTTAATGAGTGTCACCATAGCGAGAAAGAACTAGCTTAGTGAGTGTCACGATACTGAGAAAGAACTAGCTTAATGAGTGTCACCATAGCGAGAAAGAACTAGCTTAATGAGTGTCACCATATTGAGAAAGAACTAGCTTAGTGTCACCATAGCGAGAAAGAACTAGCTTAGTAAGTGTCACCATATTGAGATAGAACTAGGTTAGTGATGTCACCATAGCGAGAAAAACGCACAAACGTGGAAAACAGCCGCAGTCTTTTATGAAATATCGAAATATCTCCCTACATCTAGGACACCTTTATGTATCCCAAGAGCCTCGAGTTAAACAAGAGCGGAGGAATATTTTTCCTTTTTTTTCTGTCCACGTTTTGTTCTCTCTGCATTCCCTAAGAGCCCACTCGATCATTTTTCAAGGCTTGTATAACAGCCATCCAATAATGAAATGATTAATCAATTATGAAAGGGGGAATGTACCAGATGAAATAAAAAGAACCAATGAAAATATTAAATAATAGATCTGTTTCTTTCTTTGCTTGTTTTTTTTTAATGCAAATGCAGAAAAAATTGTTACATATAGAACGTATGTGGGATGTAGAAAAATTTGTTAGGAATGACATCATAGACACCAGTGAGTTATCTCCCTTCATAGCGCATCCTTTACATTTTCTGTGACGTTCACAGAGTCTCGAATGCAGGAAAAAATAAACAATAACACTCTAATTTGATTCTGTAGATATTAACATTTAAATTGTACAGATATATTTTTATTTTAAAACTCATATAAAAGTATATGGTGGTGGTGAATAATACATTTATAAATTATACTTTTGCGTGCGGTTGTACAGAAATGTTTACATGTAAACGTAGAGCAAGGCCCTTTATTGTTATAGTACCATCATCATCATCATCATCATCATCATCATCATCATCATCATCATCATCATCATCATCGTCGTCGTCGTCGTCACAATCATCATCGTCGACATCATCATCATCGTCATCATCTTTGTCATCGTCATCGTCGTTGTCGTCGTCGTCGTCGTCGTCATGTCTCAGACACAAATTCCTCCTTTCTTTATGATCGCAAGGGAAAATTACAATAGCGGCAGATTGTATACCAAATCAATTACTCATTCCAGCAAGTATTAAGTTTACGACTGTTAGATCGGCCACTTATAAAGAATTCTTCATTATGAGAGTACACATCTTTAAATAATAATTTGACCAAACATTAAAATTAAAATCAAATATCTGGTTTCCACTCGTACCTACACTGTCTTTTATCGCGAGTCAGTTGAATAAAATTAACAGTTTTATACAATATAATGTGATGCCAACGCCACATAGTGATTATTATTAGTTAGCTAGTCATTCATAACTAATTACAAGTGATGATAATCTGAATTTATATTATTAATAATTCTCCAACAGACACCACTCGTCTCTCTCACTTGACGAATATGCAGACGCTGTAAATGTTTTATCTCTTCCACACATTGAGACAACATTTACAGTCACACAACACTGAGACAACATTTACAGTCACACAATATTTCATAGGTGAATAACGTCTTACTAAAGGAGAAGACAAATCTGTCTTTAATCTATATTTAGCGAGCCCCACACACCTACTTTCTTCTCCAACAAAGTATATCAATATGTGTAATAAGGTTAATACATTTATTAAATCAACAATCAAATATACACATGACAAACATAATGAAATATATTACATGACAAACATAATGAAATATATTACATGACAAACATAATGAAATATATTACATGACAAACATAATGAAATATATTACATGACATCGATATTTCCATGAAGTCAGGTTCGAATAATTTTGACTACACTCTCTATATCCTAAAATAAAGATAGATAGATAGATAGATAGATAGATAGATAGATAGATAGATAGATAGATAGATAGATAGATAGATAGATAGATAGATAGATAGATGGATAGATAGATAGATAGATAGATAGATAGATAGATAGATAGATAGATAGATAGATAGATAGATAGATAGATAGATAGATAGATAGATAGATAGATAGATAGATAGATAGATAGATAGATAGATAGATATTCAAAACAGACTAGTACAGTCAGCAAACCAGGAGGTTCAAATCATAAATATGGAAAGACTGCTTATCCCTGTAAAATATAAGGTTAAGCTTCCAGTTCATCGCTTTATAACTCCATTCTTTCTTACATTCCAGTCTCAACTTTCAGTTTCATGCAACGATATTTATTAGCCCAGTACACGCACACAGCATATTAAAACAATGTCACGTGTTAGCACACTACATACGGGCAACTTAGTTCAAACATTTATAGAAGTAATAGTCCACTCCCATAATGCATCCCTATGTAAAACACAAGTATAACATATCAAAAGCAAAAGTGCATGAAGTATTTCTAAGTCTGTTCTCTCTGAACCAGTCAGTTAACTCACCATTAAAGCTAAACGACCGCCTTTCAAGACCGAACGTCTTTGCCACTTCAAATTTAAGTGATCAGACTATATAATTTTATACAGCAGGTAACCCGTTTTTGATCTCAGAACATTGGCTGGCTTCATTCTCGTAAATCATAGCCATTGGATACATTAAACTATTCACCATGTTGAACTAGTTTTAATGATATCAGCAATTTTAGCATATTATCAGCTCGGGTTGTTTACTTTCAACTCTGACACTTACGTAAACACCATCATAAGGAGTGTCCAAGGTCGGGTTACTCTGACAATTTAACAATTTATATTTGCAATTAAGTATTAAAGTATTATAGGTACATATACCCTGCCACAATAAAAATTATGTTAAACGAAGTTTCCATCATAGACCAAGCACTAATCGAATGTATCTAAACGAAATATTTTTATATATGACTCCTTAATAAGATGGCTTTGTGTAATTAGTTGAGATTTATCTCCCTTTCTTAATGTGGTAACTCATGACAGAGAAATTAATATAGGTTATTACACATGATCGACTTCACACCACAGCATTACTTTATAACTATAAATAGATATGCCATTCTAGACATTACTTTCTACCCCTTTTAAATATTCCATTCTGTTATAGCTATCAGAAGGTAGTCATTTCTAATGTATTACTATATACACATCGGTAGGTATTATAGCTATCAGAAGGTAGTCATTTCTATGTATCACTGTATACACATCGGTAGGTATTATAGCTGTCAGAAGGTAGTCATTTCTATGTATTACTATATACACATCGGTAGGTATTATAGTTATCAGAAGGTAGTCATTTCTATGTATTACTGTATACACATCTGTAGATATTATAGCTATCAGAAGGTAGTCATTTCTATGTATTACTGTCTACACATCGGTAGGTATTAAAACTGCTCGAGTGTCTAGAGATTGCCCACAAGCAGGATTTTCATGCTGGTGAGACAAAATGTCCAGTTTGACGTGATGTATGAGACTGAGAGACGGTTTGTAAAAGGAGACGTTGATGTTAAAATCAACTGACATGTAATTCATTTCTAATCAATTTGCATTGTGTTGAAATATTTGATGAACTATTTTTTGTTAATTTTCTCTGATATATCATTGTCATTCTCAAAAATCATAGTAATATACTGGGATTTATTTCTTCTTGAGATGCTAGACAGTTGAAGACTTTAACATTAGGTTGTCCAAAAGCATTACTATAAATATGAGGCTGATTTTTGAAAAAAATAAATTTCATTTACATCAAGTGTTTCTATGCATGTAAGATCAAGGTTTCGAACATATACAATCAAGTCTTTATAAACAGGTCGAGGGACATATTTTCTTCGGTTGCTGTTTTTCAGTTGCAAATTTGACACATCTTATATCCGGGTGATTTATTTCAAATGGAAACAAATATTTAGAATAGTTTTTCTCTCCATGTGTAAGTGTGTGTGTGTGTGTGTGTGTGTGTGTGTGTGTGTGTGTGTGTGTGTGTGTGTGTGTGTGTGCGTGTCTAGGTTTAGAGTGAAATGCTTGAAAGGTTCAGGGTAGCGTGTTCATATTATTTTACAAATGTTGTAGTGTTATTGTTAATTCCTTAATAAAAGCACTTTGTCGACAAAAATTGCCGTAGAAATTTCAAAACAAGTACAACTTTTTCTGTCTCAAAGACCTTGTAATATATATGGAGAGCAAAATACAGTGCTGGGATGTAAATATTAAAAAAACATCAGCTGACACGAATCTATATACATCCAGAAATGGTTCGTTTTAACTTCTATTCTCTTTGTCGATTTCGCCTGGCTGAACCGGAAGGAAATAATCAGCTTGCATGCTTGTCGATTTTACGTTCTGAGAGCACCTGCGATTGTAGCTCCATTTGGGTCTTTCTTGAATGCCTTCAATCTACATTCAGATGCAGGCGAACCAGGAATTCTATTTTTATACGGGTGGTTTCTAGTGGATCAAGCGGAAATTTACATAACGATTGAAGACGCAAGCATTCTCTGTACTCGCGTGACAGTAATGGATCGTGACATTTTGAAGTTGGAACAGTTATTATTCGTGACATTTCGAAGTTGGAACAGTTATTATTCAAGGACCTAAGTGCATTTTGTAGAAATTCTAAAATGAGTATATTTAATTCATGCCACAACACTTTACATAAGTCGGCGTTCTTTGTCTAATATGGACGGCAAATCAGGGACAGTTACTTTGCTCCTATAAATTGAATCCATTTCGAAATTCACTCATTCTAAGAAAAATAAATGTTCTCCAGTAAATGTGTACTGGCACACGCCAAAAGTTAGCAAATGCAAGAAACACATTAACATTACCCACACCTGCCAGGTCCAAAGTAATAAAATTCGGTTATCTCTTCATCCGCGTCCACGAATAATCCGCATGAGTCAGAGTGACACTCATATTTCTGAAACTAAACATTTAACTTTACGAAGACAGAGCGAACAGATCTTCATGAACTACATATTACTCTTCTTAATACACTGACTGAATTGCCATTCCTATAATGGATGACGTGGAAAAATTATCGAGGTATTTTGCTATTTCCCTCCAGCAGACAAGACTAGCATTATCTTAACCTATCAAGGTTGACGTAGTCGTCATGGAAAAGATGTAGTAGGACAAAAGAATGTATTTACTGGCCACATCAACTGAAGTGATTATTCCAGGAAGAACATAATCATTCCAGTGGTTTACAGTTAAAAAGAAATGTAAAACAGAATGACGTCAGAATGCCAGAAGAATACGTATTTGAATATAACGTCATAGAAAGAGAGGACAATGAAAAGTGAATCACTCTCGATCACCTTATAACGTTTGGTAATTTGTGACAGGGAGATGCTTTTGAGAACGTGATGACAGAATGTTGTCCACTTAACCTTGGATTGTTTGGCAAGGCACTATTTGGAATGTTCTTAAAGGTACGTCATGGGCTGGACGGCCAGACATATAGATAGATAGATAGATAGATAGATAGATAGATAGATAGATAGATAGATAGATAGACATATAGATAGATAGATAGATAGATAGATAGATAGATAGATAGATAAACATTCAAAATATCGATTCATGTTAGATTATACACATAAATGCCCAATCATTACTTCTCCATCTAATGGTTTTATGCAAATCTTTTCTTTTCACTCACGTCAGATAATGCATTGTCATTTCTTGCATACATGTTATTGTTGAAAATTTATTATTCAAACTCTTCAGTAAATACAGACATCTCAGGATTCACAGTATATAAATTATACTATGTACATTAGTAGTTCATGTGTGTGTGTGTGTGTGTGTGTGTGTGTGTGCCTGCGTGTGTGTGTGACTGGCACGCCTCTTAGTTAATGAAAACGATTAATATTATTAATTTATTAATTAATGTTTCATAACTAAACACAGATGATGAGAATCTTAATTTATTTTATTAATGGTCCTCCAGCAGATACCACTCGTCTCTCTCACTTGGCGGATATTTTGGGTGTTGTAAACGTTTTCTCTATTCCACAACATAAAACAACATTTACAGTCACAAACATTTTCTCTGAGTGGAAAACCTCTTACTAAAAGAAGACAAATTCGACTTTAATCTATATTTAGCGAGCCCCCATCCACCCTCTTTCTTCTCCAACATAAAATTATCGATATCAATATGCATACAAAGGGCGATAAATCTAACAATAAATTTACTAAACAATCAGTCAAATGTGCATGTGACAATTACAATGAAGCAGATTACTTGATATCAATACTCCACGAACTCTCATTCAGATAATACATGTGCAGGTCATATTTTTAAGGCAATTTTTAAGGCAATTCCAATCAGCGTTGGATTGGTTAAATATAATACATCTGATTATTGATTTAATTGATTCTTCTGCGGTAATTTCTACAACTCTGTATACCAGAAAAATAATAACTGTACTTATAACTGTTTTTCGTCTTCGGAAGACAATGCCAGATGAAAACTGAGTTCCTGAAAGATAAAAATAAATGCACATTATCAAGTACTTCATCTTTATCATTAACTCTGATTTCAAGATATGACAGGCGTGTGAGAAACGTGAAACTCTGTAAATTACTCTCACTTTCCAATGCTTGACATGTAGAGTGTGTTTTGCTTGCACACCAAACACAACTGTATTTTCTAATTTATAAGCACCAGCTGTTTCGGCTGTCTCATCAAATTGCTCACTATTGACCCCAAATGCATTATCATCCAATGCTAACTTGGGAAGAAAAATTAACGGCAAAACAAGCTTAAATTATTGATGTACATGCACTTAAATGCAGGGAAAACTTATAATTTGCTTAATCATTTCCCTCGGACTGAAACAAACATTATCGTGTTCTAAGGATTTCTTGACTGCCAGATTTGCCGAATCGTTTAAAATCGACCGAAACACACACACACACACACACACACACACACACACACACACACACACACACACACACACACACACACACATACACACACACATACACATACACACACACATACACACACATACACACACACATACACACATACACACACACACACATACACATACACACACAAACACATACACACACGCACGCACTCACGCACATGTACAAACACGCGCGCGCGCGTGCGAAGGCACATCATACATATAGCCAACACGAACATTAAACGGACAATTTAGACAATGGAAAATACTTTTTATTACCAAAAAATTCAATATATATCGTAAATTACATTCACTGACGTTTCTACCTAAACGTTCCAGATAACATACCTAGAATATACACGATAATAATAAATACGATGATAATATACACGATAATAATAAATACAATGATAATATACACGATAATAATAAATACGATGATAATATACACGATAATAATAAATACGATGATAATATACACGATAATAATAAATACGATGATAATATACACGATAATAATAAATACGATGATAATATACACGATAATAATAAATACGATGCAAAACAATCGCAGTTAGCCTTTGTTGGGAGTGGAGGGGGAATATACTGTTCCTTTCTTCTGAATTACAGTAAAACAACAAAGCATTCAGCATTGTGCTTTCTTCTGCTGGTTTGATGGGTAAATAGATTTCCAAGAACAATCGACCTTGACCTTTATTCTTTTTACGCGATGAACATAATTTGTACGTTTCTAAGATTCAAACTAATGGTATAAATAATTTCACAATTGAAAGTCTTACCTTAACCATCTTTGCAATTACTATATTTATTTGTTTTCATTTGTACTATGGATAGTGTCACACATACTTTCTTATCACATCATCCATTGGAAATGGGAGTTTAAAATGTATTGAATGAACACCTAACTCTGTAAATGTGTGTGTTTACACAATGTGCCAGTGTGTGTAACTGATGCTTGGCTCGTCATAGTTCATAGCACCGTCATGCATATCATCATGATCGTTGTCACAGACTCATTATAGTAAGGTAATTAACTCGAGTCCATCAAAGGACGAATTACATTTGAATAATAACATACTGTTCCTATTTTTATTATGAAAGAAATAAAAATAGGAACAATATGTTATTATTCAAATGTAATTCGTCCTTTGATGGACTCGAGTTAATTACCTTTCTCGTACCCTCCTCCTATCACTCTCTCACTATCCACTTTACCTCGTACCTTCACCTTTCTCTCTTTCATGCTCAGTCACTTTATTTCCCCACATTTAAATTCTTCTATCTCTCTCCCTTTCCCATCGACACAGACTCACACACATACATATGATCACAGAAACTTAACAATACGCTACCATGCATATACAGAAACTCACGAAATACACAGACACACCGACAGACACACCGACACACCCCGATATGCACTAGATCACACCCTTTCTTTCTCCCCCCTCCCCACAAGGACGAAACATCTAAATCGTGTACTTCGGTCGGAACCAACACTTTGCCAAACAATGCTCTGGGTCACAAGGAAATTAATAACGGTATTAACGACACATCACCATAGAGCGGCAGCTGTTCGAAGGCATTAAGACTATAGGAAACGTTACGGGTGAAGCGAGGAATTGAAATAAATATTATCCTGCGGAGAACAATGGAAATGCAGAGGCACAAATGTTTACCGACACAATGAGTCACACTGATGATAAATGCTTGTCCAGGACACAGTGATACAGGGATTAACATGTTGATTTAAGGATGTGATGCACCATAAGTCACACTGATGAAAACTGCTTGTCGAAGACACAGTGATGTAGGGCTGTACGTGTTGACCTAAGGCAACTTAAGACACACTGAATAAAATCTCATAGACAATAATGCAAATCAAGACACATAATAATGCAAATCATTATCTAAATACGCACTAAAGTAAATTACGACACACATGATGAAAATGTTTATTAACGACACACCAAGGCAAATTAAGACACAAATTGATGCAAAATGTTATCCAAAGAAACAGTAAGGCAAATTAAGACAAAACATTTACAAATGTTTATTCAAAGACATAGAGTGGACATGTTTATCAAACAATGAGTGATGCAAGGGCGTCACAAGAACAGTGGTGCATACAGACAGAGAGTGGACAGGTTTACCAGACAATGAGTGTTGCCAGTACGTCACAAGAACAGTGGTACATAAAGACAGAGAGTGGATAGGTTTATCAGACAATGAGTGTTGCCAGTACGTCACAAGAACAGTGATGCATAAAGACAGAGAGTGGACAGGTTTACCAGACAATGAGTGTTGCCAGTACGTCACAAGAACAGTGGTGCATAAAGACACTGTGCAACAAGAGCTTACCCAAGACACCAAGCTGACAAGTTTATCAAAGACACACTGCTACAAACAGTTATCAGAAGCATGATGATGCAAATTAAGACACATTAATGCAAAAAGACACAAGTTTCACAAATGTTTACTTATGAAAGGAAGCACGGTTTGCAAATGTTTACCCAAATCAGAGAGATACATATTTAATTTAGATCACTGAACACAATCTGCAAGGAGTTATCCAAGATCTAATTCGAGGCACACACTAATACAAATGTAAACTTACGAAACAGTTATGCAGATGTTCACAAAAGAATATACAATAATTATTTGTCTAAGACAATTACTGCAAATGTTTACGAAAGACACAACACTAAAGACGTGTAACAAAATCACAACACTGCACATGTTTAGTGATGATAAATACTACCTTGACTGGACTCTTTGTTACTGGTTATGATGATTATTATTATTAATCATCCATGACTAATTACAAGTGATGAAGAAATCTTAATTTATGCTTATTAATAATTATCCCACTAGACACCACTCATTTCTCACTTGGTGGATTATACGGGTGTAGTAAATGTCTTCTCTCTTCCAAAAACAATAAGACATACATTTTACTTTCACACAATATTTTCGCAGGGAGAAACTTCTTAATAGTGGAGTAATAAAAATCCGACTTTATTTATATTTAACGAGTGACCTGCGATCATTGCCAAAACATTCTAATTTTGAACTCTTTGAGGAAGTAATTCAAACATTTTTAAAGTTAGTAGCACCTGTCAGTTCCCACAGAAAATCCTAATTTTCATATAATAGGCACATAAATATTATATTTTTCTCTGATTACTTCCCGCGATAGTCCGGGGAATGTGTGTGTGTGTGTGGGGGGGGGGGGGTATGTACTTTAAAAAATGTATAGTGAAAAGACAATCTGACATAAATTAAATGATTTCTTAAAAATAAAATAAACATGAGATACTGAATTTTAATCAATTAGAAAAAAAAATGATTTTTTTTCACTTTAGCCAGGTTTTCGCAGGCAGTGACATATATAGTTAAATACTTGACACCATGGCTGGTGCTAGTAAGAATGCGAAGCTGGAATGTAAAAATCTTCTATTCAACAATGATTGGACACTGAAATATTTATTTATTCCACCGACCATGCCCAAATTCGAAACCAATGTGCTTGCTAGGCAACGAATGCGTGACGTCAGTGAAGGAATACAACGTGAAGCGCCATTTTACAACGAAACATGCAGATTTTGGAAAATCGTGTCCGGAAGGTTCCACAGCTAGAAAAACAAAGGTTGAGTCGTTGGTCGCTTGTTATCAGCAGTAGAATTCTTGTGCGAGCTTGTACTCAACAAAAGAAAAAAGTTACTACGGCCTCATTGCAAGTTTCGCGGATATTAGCCAAAAAGATGAGGCATTTCACTGACTCAGACACCGTGAAAGAATGCAAACTATCAGTTTTGGACGAAATAGTAGGTGACGATAAAATAAAACGAGCATAACATTCAGTTCAGCAAATTCCTATGTCAGATACTTCAACGATACGCAGAATCGACATTTTAGAAATTGAAAATTTAATTGAAAGCATAAAGCAATCAGAATTTTTGACTTTGACGAATCTACAGCCAACACGGACGTGGTTCAATTATGTTTATAAGTGCGTTTGATCAATGGAAAATGTTTTCGTGAAGAACTGTTGCTTTAATAGCATTAGAAAAAAATCACAACTCTGGAGAGTTATTTCTGATAAGATTAACAATTTTTTACGGAAAATTGACTTGATTTGACTAAAATGTGTTTATTAATAACGGACGGTGCCCCATCGATGTTAGATTAGCACCAAGGTGTGACAGCCCGACTATCTGCAGTAGAGCCTCAGATGTTAGGTTAGCACCAAGGTGTGACAGCCCGACTATCTGCAGTAGAGCCTCAGATGTTAGGTTAGCACCATGGTGTGACAGCCCGACTATCTGCAGTAGAGCCTCATATGTTAGGTTAGCACCAAGGTGTGACAGCCCGACTATCTGCAGTAGAGCCTCAGATGTTAGGTTAGCACCAAGGTGTGACAGCCCGACTATCTGCAGTAGAGCCTCAGATGTTAGGTTAGCACCAAGGTGTGACAGCCCGACTATCTGCAGTTGAGCCTCAGATGCAGTTGCTGCATTGTCTTATCTGTCAAAGTGTGTTGTGCTGCAAACTGAACGACGAGATGAAAGAAGCAAAGGACATGGTGATGAAAATAAAACATTTCATTCGATCCTCATCAAGTCTTCAGCACACGTTATTTCGGCAATTACTCGAAGAAACGGAAGCAGATTACAAAGACTTACTTCTGCACAATGGCGTTCGTTGGCAGAATAAAGGCATAGCACTTTCGTTTTGGGCGATCAAAAAAGAAATAATATTTTTTTCTCAAAAACTTTTCTCATAAGAATAAAGATGTGTACAGCAAAGTGCTAGATGACAATGCATTTTGGCAAATTTATTTTTTTTAAATGATTTGTTTGCTCATTTGAAAACAGCGAACTTGCAACTGCAAGGAATACACCAGACAATTATTGATCTGGTTAAACATTTGAACACCTTTCCAGATAAGTTTCCTTTGTAACGTTATCAATACAGCCAAAGTTTTTCACTTTCCAAACTTGAAGGATTTCATTGCTTCAGCATTGGACTTAGCAACTATAACCAACCGGATGATAGAACTATTAAAATAAAGCTTCATAATAATTTCAATGACGGGTTTGAAGACTTCAGTATCCCAAACAATGTAATGTTCGTTCGAGATCCTTTTAAAATTCCTCCTGCAAGTGATTTTTCTTTGATTGTAAGAACTTAAAATCTTCTGTTGATTAAGGTTCTCTGCAGCTAGAACTTGTGAATATCTAATTTTAAAATTCCTCCTGCACATGATTTTTCTTCGATTGTAAGAACTTAAAATCTTTTGTTGATGAAGGTTCTCTGCAGCTAGAACTTGTGGATATCCAAAGTTCCAGTGCAATGAAAGGCGATTTGCAAGAAGTGGTGCTGCCAAGTTTTGGTCCGAAAGGATTCAACAGGAGCAGTCGCCGACTGCTAGAAATGTTGCAATATTCATACTCACCAAGTTTGGTTCGACTTTCACTTGTGAATGAAGCTTTTCAAACATGAATGTCATCAAGACAAACAGTCAGAGCTCGTTGAGCAATGATAGGCTGCAGGATTGCATGACAATTGTTCTGACGTCACATCAGCCAAATTTTATAAAATTAGTTCGCAAATACTAGTCTATTGTTTCCAATATTTGTACTTTTCTATAACAATTGCATTTTTAAAATAGGTAGTGGCAAATTTACTCTGCCACAAATGTTAAAATATAAAACAGGAAATGACCAAACAATGAATTCTCAGCATAGCCAAGCGCACACCCATTTTGAACGTGTGCGTTGTTTTGTCAGTTCCAGCCATTTGCAGGTAGAAAGGTTTTTTCTTTTTCTAACAATGGCCGTCAGCAGTTCACCCAAGCGTGGTACTGAGCATCAACCATACAAAGTTACAATGTAGGCAGTTACGACCGTTACAAAAATTCATCCACCACTCTTGCTCGTTCAGTCGCTTGCTTGATTCAGTATCTGACACGCCCCTGTCCCACTGTCAATAAAATTTCTAACAGCTTGATGTGTGCAAGAGATCTCCAATTCTCGTTGTTTTAAGGAAAGAAATAATGAAAATTAAAGAAGAGGTGATGGTAACAATGTGTGCTTTGACGTGTACACCTGTTTTCATGTAAAGAATTCTAGGTGCGTGACTGAGAACAAAGGGTCAATGCCCCATGGTGGAGGTGGGGATTATTTTTCATTTTAATGTCCTTACGGACATTTTCCTCGGTCTTTCTATCGGTTCGGTGGAGATGGGGTCGTGACGGATACTTGAATTCCACACAATAATAATGCATTTCGTTCATACATTTTGAAATTGCAACTGTACTTGAGTGTACCCATTCAAGGTCATTAGCAGGAGGACTGCAATGTCTCGGGTCTGATGACAGAGAGGCACAAAATGGTGGTGGGGGGGAGGGATCAGGGTACAGTATTTATGGGAGTGCAGTATTTATGGGAGTGCAGTATTTATGGGAGTACAGTATTTATGGGAGTGCAGTATTTATGGGAGTGCAGTATTTATGGGAGTGCAGTATTTATGGGAGTGCAGTATTTATGGGAGTGCAGTATTTATGGGAGTGCAGTATTTATGGGAGTGCAGTATTTATGGGAGTGCAGTATTTATGTGCTGACACAGCAGCATACTCCTAGAGCGAAATCGGAGGAAACCGGAAGCACCCTCCCACTCACCAAAACTATTGGCTGACTGACTGACTGACTGACTGAATGAATGAATGAATGAATGAATGAATGAATGAGTGATCGACTGACATCACGGTAACCTCTCCTAATCCACTAAGCACAGATAAAATGTAGAGAAAAGTTATTTTCACAGTGATTATTATATGAAGAGATTTTCTTTGATTTACACAAATATTAAATTCGTATTTAAAAGAAATACGAACCACCAAGTAACATTTCAATTGTTTAAAGACATGTTTCAGAACATAAACATAAAACATATTAAACTTAACAGACACAAGAAAAGAACACATCTGTAACTATAGCCACGCGTACACACACACCAAGTAACATTTTCAATTGTTTAAAGACATGTTTCAGGACATTAGCCACGCGTACACACACACAAACAGACAAGAAAACACACGTCTGCAATCACATTCACTGACATACGAGTGAAAACAGTAATCGACACATTTATTGATGTAAAAACATAGAATATTTCTTCAATTATAGCCTACAAAATTATTTTTGTAAAAATAAAATATTTTTTTAATGACTAATCAATGATTTAGAACAACAAGAGTGCACAAGTGTATACAACAAGTGTACACAACATGAGGACACAACAAGTGTACACAACCAGAGTATACAACAAGAGTACACAAGTGTACACAACAAGAGTACGCACGTGTACACAAGAGTACACAACAAGTGTATACAACACGAGTATACAACAAGTGTACACAACAAGAGTACACAACACGTGTATTAACAGCCTAAAACAGTTTATCAATTACAACAAACAGGATGGAAAATATTAACAGGCAGAAGTAGTTTATAACTTACAAAATGACTGGGTAAGAATTGTAAACATCCACAAGCCAATAAACGATAAAGAAAAAGAAACTGAAAGCGACTTTCCAATCAATGATAATTTTAGTAGACTAGATACGAAGTATACAACCAGGGCTATCCAATCAATGATAATAGACTACATGTGAAGTATACAGCTCGAGCGGCCACACGCATAGTATACAGAAAAGATTTCCCAGTCATTTACAAACTAGATTCTAGAAGATAAGCACTATGAACAGTCAGAACTAGGCCATCATTTATAAAAGACAAAGATTAAAATGTGAACAACGCAGTCAGCAGATGAACTGGGCGCGTGTCCTTGTTTGAAGTTGGTACCGTACCTGCCGGCAGTAATAATGCAATAAAGGTGAGTGCCGGTACGGGTGTTCGTCACGTTATTTTCTCATCCGTCATTGTCAATTTCACTGCGCGCTCCAGTCCTCCCACTGAGGTTTCTACACGCATCACTGACGTTCCTGTATAGGCCTATGTTGACGTAACGGTTACACTGTTGTATGCATGTTTCTCCATGCGAGAAACTGACACACTTCCATGGTGACACGGTTTTCTAGACTTGATCAACGATAAACAATATTCCATTGGTCACAATTACAACTATCGTGAGTTGTGTGCTGAGTAAGGAGTCACGTGTACATGATGAGTGGGACTTTGTTATGGCAAGGAGTCACGTGTACATGATGAGTGGGACTTTGTTATGGCAAGGAGTCACGTGTACCTGATGAGTGGGACTTTAATTTGTTATAGCAAGGAGTCACATGTACCTGATGAGTGCGACTTTGTTATGGCAAGGCGTCACATGTACATGATGAGTGGGACTTTGTTATGGCAAGGAGTCACGTGTACATGATGAGTGGGACTTTGTTATGGCAAGGCGTCACATGTACCTGATGAGTGGGACTTTGTTATGGCAAGGAGTCACGTGTACATGATGAGTGGGACTTTGTTATGGCAAGGAGTCACGTGTACCTGATGAGTGGGACTTTGTTATGGCAAGGAGTCACATGTACCTGATGAGTGGAACTTTAATTTGTTATAGCAAGGAGTCCTTAATCATGCTCATTTGATTGAACAACGTGTCGGAATGCATGTTTTGGAAATCGTTTGACATCTTTGATTTTGTCGATTTCAGAGTAACGCAACTGTGGGATGAGTTAGCGGGTTGGTGGTAATAATTATTAAGAAAGAAAGAAAGAAAGAAAGAAAGAAAGAAAGAAAGAAAGAAAGAAAGAAAGGTAGAAAGAAAGGTAGAACGAAAGAAAGAAAGGTTGAAAGGAAGAAAGAAAGAAAGGTTGAAAGAAAGAAAGAAAGAAAGAAAGAAAGAAAGAAAGAAAGAAAGAAAGAAAGAAAGAAAGAAACATATGTACCCGTCTTTTAGAGTTTGACCGTACTCATGAAAAAATCTAACACGTAACCAAAACAAGTCATCCAAATGCAGTCAAGCGTGGTAAATATCTCAAGAACACTAATGAACACACACACACACACACACACACACACACACACAGATCGCGAGTTATGTGGGAGAGTATGCGCGCGTGCGTGCGTATGTGTGTGTATGTGTGTTTGTGTGTGTGTGTGTGTGTATGTATGTGTGTGTGTGTGTATGTGTGTGTGTGCGTGTGTGTGTGTGTGTGTGTGTGTGTGTGTGTGTGTGTGTGTGTGTGTGTGTGTGTGTGTGTGTGTGTGTGGCATGTCATAAATCCCTAGTAAAAGATGTCATTACTTTATTTTTAAATAAATTGAAAAGTAAAGTCAGAGTTTAAAAGAATCTCTATGTGCACTCCTCATGGCAACTATCTGTACGGCAACTTTGCTCTCTGTGCACTCCTCATGGCAACTATCTGTACGGCAACTTTGCTCTCTGTGCACTCCTCATGGCAACTATCTGTACGGCAACTTTGCTCTCTGTGCACTCCTCATGGCAACTATCTGTACGGCAACTTTGCTCTCTGTGCACTCCTCATGACAACTATCTGTACGGCAACTTTGCTCTCTGTGCACTCCTCATGACAACTATCTGTACGGCAACTTTGCTCTCTTAGGCTACATTCACACCTCACATTTCACAATTCTATTACGTCGAACGATTAAGAACAACAGTCTTTCTTTTCCCTAAAATATACTACTACTGCTGCTGCTTGCTAATACTACTACTACAACTACTACTACCACAAATACTTCTACTACAATTACTACTACAACTACTACTGCAATTACTACTACTATTACGAAGTAGGAAGACATAATAAGGATTCAAATTATTAAAATTAAAATTATGAAAGCTGCTAGCTCCTTTATAGTGATTACAATAAAATATAATAATATACAAAATAGACCAACACACAGGAAAACTAAAATAATTAAACAGTAACAATAATAATATACTAACAGACTAACACACAGGAAAATTAAAATAATTAAACAGTAACAATAATAATATACAAAATAGACCAACACACAGGAAAACTAAAATAATTAAACAGTAATAATAATATACAAATAGACTAACACACAGGAAAACTAAAATAATTAAACAGTAACAATAATAATATACTAACAGACTAACACACAGGAAAATTAAAATAATTAAACAGTAACAATAATAATATACAAAATAGACCAACACACAGGAAAACTAAAATAATTAAACAGTAATAATAATATACAAATAGACTAACACACAGGAAAATTAAAATAATCACAGTAACAAATATATCCGTGTAAAATGAAAAAAAAAATGTGTGTAAGAAGCGAAGACATCCATGGAACGAATTTTTGAAAAGCAGACGAATGTGTGTGTGTGTGTGTGGAACACTTTTTGTTTTGTTTCCTTGTAGCAAAAATAATTAGGTCAGCGCTCGTTTTGTTTCAGATCGTGCAGCAGGGTACGTTGTCAGTTCTTAATGTGTATGCTGTGTTAGAGTAAGTGCATTTTATCGTTGTACAATGTTTTAGTGAGTTATTAACTAAAGTTGATATTTATGTATTTATATATTTTTGTATGTTCGTTTGTATTATTTTCTTTGTGTTTATTAAGATTTATTCATGTGAGAATCTTTTTTTTTTACGTGGCACACGAATATAATTATTTAATGTATTTAGTACTTTATCTTTCTAATTATATTGTTAGGAAAGAGTTGTGTTTAAGGAATATTTAGTTTAGTTTTCTTACATAGTAAAAGCATAATAAACTCTAAGTAGTTTAGGAGTAAGTTAGATCTAAATCAAAGTAAAAACATTATATAACTCTAAAGATTAGGAGTAAGATAGATCTAAATCAAAGTAAAAACATTATATAACTCTAAGTAGATTAGGAGTAAGTTAGATCTAAATCAAAGTAAAAACAGTATATAACTCTAAGTAGATTAGGAGTACGTTAGATCTAAATCAAAGTAGGAAAGCACAAAAAGATCATTAGTTCACATTTTTCCTTGTGCATAGCAAATTGCGGAACAGGGCTTACGTGGCAGTCAGTACTTTCAGGATATATGAAACCCACTTAAAAAACAACAAAAATCCCCAAATAACATTAAAGCACATCAACAAATACTACCTAGTCCACAACAAAATATGCACAGATGGATAAAAAAAAAAAAGACACTGGCACAACAGGTTCACAACCCTCACGCCTAACTGCCTATACAACCACTAACTCCACCCACTCCACTCAGTCATGACTGCAGAACTGGTAGCCATTACAATAGTATATCTATAACATTAGCATCCATCCCATCCACCCTAAATCTGCCATTCTGACACTCACAGATTCCTACTCTTTCCTACAAGCAATCGCCTATCCACACACACTAAACTGAAACCAAGAAATAAATTAAATCAGAATCTTCTTAAACAAACTCCAGTAACTGAACACAAACACCTCCTACCTATGGATCCCCGGTCACACAGGAATCACAGGCAATGAAACAGCTGATAAAGGACCAAACAAAGGAACATAACAGAGTCTCCCCCTACCCACCCCAATATACACTACAGAAATTAAGATAGCTATAAACAATCATTTCAGGAAAAACACCCCCCCACCCCCACACACACACAGACACACACACGCCACCCAAAATAAAAGTGCCATTAAAGCCATAGTTACACTCAAGACTAAATGCAACCCTCAGACAGTATCGCAGAAATTGACAACCTAAAACATGCCCACACTGCAACACTGACAAAACAGTAAATCGCTTCTTCACCTGCTATTCACAATATCTCAAAGAAAGAGAACTCAATAAAGAAATCACAACACTTCACCTTTTGCAACAAATATTCTGCTGTACCCCAACAAAACATACAAACAAGATTCACAAAACCCTCACCTGCTACTTGCAACAAACACACACTTTATAATTCAAAAGAAAACATAGCACCAGGTCAAGCAAGAAAACAACCACACCACCAACCACATTACACAATACAAAACCCCACTTAAGGCAGTAGCTTTAAAATAAAATCAACCGCCAGATCTGAGCAAGCACCAAACCAAAACTACAACTACAACACCACTGCCAGCCGTCCTTGAATTCTAGTGAAGAGAGCAGGTCCCACTGGAGCACTTCAAATGAGAGAAAGTCTTATGATGAAGTGGTCCACGAAAGCTCCAGCTGAGACGTTAAATGTTTACGTTGTCTTTGAGAGCCATGTAGCGAAGAAGAGATGTGTTGGCAGGCCAATCCGGCCACGTTGACAGGAGATAAAAGGTCTCTCATGTAAAACACGTTGTTGTGTGTAACCTCTCTGCTGTGGTTGCCGTCAAGCGTGTGACGTATTGTCCTCCTACATCATCACCGTTCTCATCCCGCATCCTGTGGTGATCTATAACACTACATCCGACATCCCATCACAGTATTATATTTATAACAGAAATAAAAATGAAATTATCAATGTACAGTTAGAGCACTTAATGACATTTAAAAAAAAAAATGTTTATGAAAAGATGAGGCAAAAGTTGTCATGAAAATGAGCATTGTTTTTAGTATCTCATTCATAACAGAAGGACATGATCAGCAAAACGATCTTGACCATGACGAGCAAAGCGACCTTGACCACGATGACCGTTTGACTTTGCTTTCTGAATGTTGAAAATGAGTGTTTTATGAGTAAGTGCTTCCAGCAGAATGGTATCTAGGAACCCGATCAAACCGGTACTTAGGCCTGAAGCCAGACAATGAAGCGTTACACAGAGAAGCAGATTTTATGTTGCAGTCTCTCGAGAACAGGTTTATAAAGAGGGCTGGATAGAACTGATAATACTTTCTAGAAAGAAATCAGGATAACACAAAATTATCACTTCGTACTGGAATTTAAATCTATCTGTCCTTCTTTCCATCTCTCTCTCTCTCTTGACTTATATTATATTGTGTGAGTGAGAGAGAGAGTGTGTGTGTGTGTGTGTGTGTTTGTGTGTGTGTGTTTGTGTGTGTGTGTGTGTCTGTGTGTGTGCGTTTGTGTGTGTGTGTTTGTGTGTGTGTGTGTTTGTGTGTGTGTGTGTGTGTGTGTGTGTGTGTGTGTGTGTGTGTGTGTGTGTGTGTGTGTGTGTGTGTGTGTGTAGGCAAAACAAACACAATTACAGATTTAAAAAATATAAACAGAGAAATAAAATTCTTAATAAAATCTCTTTTTCTTTGTTGCGTTAATGCAAGAATATGTAAGTGAAGTAATTCTGGGTTTTACTTTGACCATAGAGAAATCTTAGTCTTTAAGTACGCAAGCAAACTATTAATTAGTGAAAAGAAAAAGATGAAAATGAAATAAGTCACAGTTATCTATAAATTCACATTTGTTATTTTTTATGTAAATTATTAATATGAACCCTACAGTTATGTTGTTTTTATTTGGGGTGGGGGTGGGGCTCGTGGTGTACGTGAGCACTCATTTGTTTAATCCCAGTTTGCCTTTAAGTTATTCAGACTTTGGGCGGTTTTACACAAGTACCCCGCACAGACAAGTACAAGGTCAACTCACTTGTCTTGGTGAGTCAAGGTCTTGAGCAGTCTTTAACTTGATCTTCCGGCACTCACACTTTCTCCTTTCAACGCCACTCTCACCCACAACCTCCATCGGCTATTATTGCAACACGGAAGCTGGAAAAACCCCGCGCAAGTCTCGACGAAAACGAAGTTATTCGTGACGCAAGATATTCAACAGCAACAAAAAAAAAATTGAATGAGGTCGTGCGTTTGGAGCTGAAAAATAAAGTGCTATGCAAAGCGAACATTTTCTTTCTGTTCTCTCCCCTTGCATTAGCCTTTTTCCCAGTGCTCAAAGCACCATACGCGAAATCAGCAGACGTTGAATGTGGACGATCAATCAGCTAGCACAAAATGAATGCTGTGTAACAGAGGCAGAACAACACCTTGCTCATGTCGGCCATGTTTGACCTTAAGCTCAAGGCGGTGGGTTTAGCGACAAGTCCCACAAATGAGATGAAAAATCGGGTGGGTGGGTGGGTGTGAGTGCAACGAATACTTTGGCATTTCAAAGAAATCCCCGAGAGACCACGCCGTTATTATTTAAAGAAAAAGGTGCGATATTTTATAGGGAGATAGTCTTCATGATCTCATTTTAAATATCCAGTCCGTAAAGGGGCTCATCACGGGTCAGGCGGGTAGGGTATGATTTGACGCAATTGTTTGATAAGGTAAGGGCGTTGACACGGGGTGGAAGAGTGGGATTTAAAGTAAGTTTAGTAAAAAAAAAAAAACAGAATACTTTTATACACGCCATGAATATGTAAGATGTGCTGTTGGTGTTGAGATAGCAGGTAATCGTTCTTGAGGAAGGCGAACAAAACGGTTTTCTCCATCATTCTTGCACATGGTAACCATTAAAATCACCTTTGTGAAGATTTGGAAAGGTGAACAAGGTAACCACTAAAATCACATTTTGTGACGATTTAGAAAGGTGAACAAGGTAACCACTAAAATCACATTTTGTGACGATTTAGAAAGGTGAACAAGGTAACCACTAAAATCACATTTTGTCACAACTTGGAAAGGTGAACAAGGTAACCACTAAAGTCACATTTTGTCACAACTTGGAAAGATGAGCAAAAGAATCACGTGTGTTAGAAATAAATTGTACTGCTCGTGACTATAAATAGAATAATGATTCAAATATAAAATTTATTTAAATATAAACAATTGTTGAATTTAAACGTTACTTTTATTTCTTGTTAATACCACCACCACATCAAAAATGTTTCCTGACTAAACTACGGATTGAAAGTTGAAATATATTATATCATTAAGCGCGCATTATTGTTAGACAATATTATATTATTGTCGATGTAGTACTTCAACACTATTTAAAACTAATGTAGATATATAGTCTGGAGTAAGTATTTTGTATACTTAAATTGTGCAGATGATCGTTAGACAATATTATATTATTGTCGATGTATTAATTAATTAATCGTCCATATCTAAATACACGTGATGAAAAACGTAATTTACGTCATTAATAATTCTTCAGCACACACCACTGATCTCTCTCATTTTGCGGACAGGTGGGCGCTGTAAACGTTTTCTCTCTTCCATAACACTAAAGACAAACATTTACCATCACACAATAGTTCCGTAGGTTGAAAAATACTTACTAAAGGAGAAGACAAACACGCTTTTAATCTATATTTAGTGAGCCTCCATCTTCCCACTTTCTTCTCCAACATAAGGCTATCAATATGTTTAAGAAGGTCAATAAATGTAACAATAAATTTATTAAATCAAAAACCAAATATACACATAATAAATACAATGAAAAGAATTACTTGACATCAATATTTCCATGTAACCGCATTCCACTAATGTTAATATCTATACAGTCATATATCCTAAGGCACACATTAATAGTTTAGTGTAAATACTTATCACAGGGCTGTTCTTATCAGAGAACAGAAATGGAGTTAAATGAAATATTCAATAATAGTTTGTACATAATCTGATTTAGGCATTGTCTCAATAGTTTCCTGGCATATTTTTGATTATAACAAAACCACAAATACATTGTTCAGTTATTACTGTCAATTCCCTCTGATTCCCTCTGATTCCCTCCTCATGTTGTTGAATATTGATTCGTTGCTGTTCTATCGTGGATAACGTGGCGTGCCTCAAGGCCGTATTAGCTCCCTCAAGCAGAGTAACAATTGTAGCAATTTCCAGTAACTTCACTGCACGAGAAATTGCTCGATGTAGTCAACATACCTTGCCACCATACATCAACAGATCTCAGCAGACCTTGCCACCATACATCAACATAGCTCAGCATACATTGCCACCATACATCAACAGATCTCAGCATACCTTGGCACCATACATCAATGACTACTTCATGCATCAACCATTGTCATAGCAATTTATAATCAGTAAACCAGGAGTTACAGATAATATAAGGAAATTCTACTTTTTCATTTAAAAAATATAACCAGGGAGCAAATGCTAAGTTTCCAATTTATTCCTTTTTAACTCCATTAGTTATATAACAATTAAGTTTAGAAATAGGGATAGGCAAATTTACTCCGCCACAAAACGTTAGCAACTATTTCCATTTATTATCGTTGTGTGATCATCTGCTAGTTAAAACATTCGATTTGAACGAACGGAACTTTACTACCTGGTGATTATAAATATCAAAGTAGTGAATTATTAATAGAGGAAAATGACGGATAACCTGTGTCTGTAGAGTGCAGGCCATCAATCCATGTGTGTGTGTTTCAAAGAGAGAGAGAGAGAGCAAGAATACGGGGGATAAGCGCGAAGGTATTTCTGTGTAAATATGCATCAGTAGTCTCCCTTAGTCTAATCCCTTCCCCAACCTCTCTCGCCCTTTCTGATCGGGGGCATTATTACAGACTTATTGGATCACAAACACAACATATACTACTACCACAAACCCTTACCCTGATTCTAAAAATACATACACCTGCTTTTTAAGCGAATGGGAGAGGAAATTACGGCACGCCAAACATCGATGCCATAAAAAAATACCATTACTTCTGCTTCTGGAAGAACTGTGAAGACAACTGTATTAGGATGCGCCGGGGAGAATATTAAAGAGAAAGAAATAGAGAGAATAAAAACAGAAATACAAATACAAAGATTAAAATAAGAACACTAAAAAAATGAGAAGAAGAAACAACTTTTAACTTTCTTCCAACAAAAACACCTTTCAGCTTTCTTTCAAGCCAAGAAAAAAACAAAATTAAAAATTCAGATGTTTACTGTCATTAAACAAAGACACAGAAAATTATAAATGCAGAATATAAATACTGAACAGGAAAGGAAAAGAGGAAAGATTATCAGATAGAGAGAACGGTTTTGAAAGAAATTGAAGATCAGAAAATTAAAGCTAGATACTACATGGCTAACTTAGTAACTCTACTTCCAGCTAGACCTTCATCTGTCAAGCCTAGTACCTTGTCTGTCACTGGCTAGCTGAATATTCCTGTTCTTAGATTATTTCAGCCTGGAAAAAAAAAAATATGGTCTTCTGCCTTTCATTGTTTGTTTTATTTGTTGGGTTTTTTGTTTTGCGAGTAAGCGGGAAAACACATACACACACACACACACACACATACACTCACTCACACACACACACACACACACACACACACACACACACACACACACACACCCTTTCGGGAATACCCGATTTAAAATTAACCTAGCGCCTAAACCTCGGAGTACCTGCCACAAGAGACCCGGCGTTCACGCAAGTGAAAAGTGACGCACGCTCTGAGGACTGCTACCGCGAAGGGGTGACAAATAACTGATCTAGGCGGCTGCCTAGGGGCGTCAAAATTTCGTTGGGGATCGCCAAAAACAATGCACACTTTTTGTAATTTTTTGTTTTGGGATACTGTTATTGGAAAATTAATTAAAATTACTATTAAATAGCGAACTTTATATAATACAGAGAAGATCGTATGCTAATACTAATAAGCAATGTCTCATTATGCAGTTTGCATTTTTAAAGTTTGCGAGTGGCGCCCGGCGTTGATGGGGCAAAAGTAGGAAGATTTGACTAGGACGCAAAATATTCTTGTCTGGCCTTGAATTCTTTCAGTATTATCTCTCCCCCCACAAAATGAAAACTAAAAAAAACAACAACTATATATTATATTTTCTTTGACATTATTTTATTTCTAAATTCCTTGTGGGGAAACAATTATAGGCAGTATCAATTGTATACTCACACCGGTTTCTCCCTGTCATGGCTGCCATCACATGAAATGAGCAAAGCCATGCTGGTATTCAGGAATTCCCCCTGGTTGTTTCTCGATTACATGTAAACCCAGGTAAGTGTACACACAGTAAATTAAGTGCTTAGTGAAAATATCTTTAGGTAAGTGTACACACATTAACTTAAGTGCTCAGTGAAAATACCATTATGTATGCTTACCAAACAAACATGACCGAATACTGCATAAATCTTATTAAATGTTGTGGATGAGGCTGAAACACATGTTGACAAAGGGAAAGAGGGTGTTTCAGTTCAGTTATTATTATTATTATTATTATTATATTTCTCTCTTTGGTTAATAACACAACTAGCTATCAACAAAGAAATTAAAACTATAAAATTATACCATAGGTCATGTAATTATTAATTATATACTAATATAGGGCCTACAGTATTTCAACTACCACCAGCAACGTCAACATATATGTATAGCTAATAATAAAATCAATGACGTGTGTGTAATCGTCCCAGAATAGGACATACTTTACGGAGAGGTCCATTTATTAATAATAGACTAAATTATAATTGAACATTATTCACTCATGAGCTATTAGAATAGTATGCCTTGTACAAGTTATAGTACAGACAGTGTCCAACAAATTGTGTTAAAATTAGACGTAATTTACATATTATTTTTTTAAAATCCTTCCTCAAACTTATTATTTTTTCAAACTGTTAATAATTATATTAGTTTATCTCATAAACTGAGAAAATGTTACTGCTAAATTTTGACATTTTTTGATGATTAGAATTTTACTTTTTTTTAGAAATCATTAAATAATGATTAAATGGAAATTCTTTTAATAAAACTAAAGAAAATAAATTATAAACTTTCTTGTATATTTTCTAGCAATATTTAATTTCAATACAAATATTTTAAGTTAATTAGAGCATTTTCTGATACTTTGATAGGCTGATTCATACACCTGCTACATAAATAATGTGCTGATCATTGCATTTAGTACAGTAAAACTGAACTTTAGCATGTCCCACAAGAATGCATGCTCATGTTTAATGTGATTGTAAGTTGTCTCTTTGTTTGCAAATCATTCTAGAATTATAAATCTCTGAGGACACATTGTGGCTATCATTTCTGCCATGTTTTCATTTCATTTTCTTGTGATAGTGTCATTTTAGAACTGTGTGATAGTATCATATTACAGCTGCATGATAATATCATATTAGAGCTGTGTGATAGTGTCATATTAGAGCTGTGATAATGTCATATTAGAGCTGTGTGATAGTGTCATATTAGAGATGTGTGATAGTGTTGTATTGGAGCTATGTGATAGTGTCATATTAGAGCTGCTTAGATGGAGGAATAGTGCTTATAAAACTACCATATCTATTTGTAATCTTAATTTTACTATCCAGTGCATGCACATATATACTTGCTGTAATGTGATGTATTGAAATTACTTTCTTTCATTGTACTGTAGTATGATATATTGAAATTACTTTTTTTTTTTGCATTGTAATGTGATCCTTTCTTTCATTGCAATATCATGTATTGAAATTACTTTCTCTCATTCCAATGTGATTGTCACAAAATACCGATGTGAATCCGGCTCGAGCTGAAGTTAGAGATTCATAATTTCAAGGGGTGAAGTCTGCTTTGGCTTGCTCCAGTGTATCTCCAAGAAAAGCCCATGTGACATGTGCCAGTAATATGTCGTGTCAGGTTGTTACATAGACACACAATGACATACACCATTGATGTTTGGGTGGGGCCCAGTTTTATTATGTCATGCAAAGGAATGTTTTATTGGCTGTGTATGCTGTGAACGAGTATCATAAAAGAGAATAAACTGACGAACAGACGAACGGTACAAAACAATATAAATACAAATTCTTTCACTCCCCTCATAAACTATGAATAGCAAGATTGTTGAGGATGGTTAAATCAGGTTGTTTATACCCTGATTTAAAGGGGGCACTACTCTTTCGCACAATGATTAGTCAAACATTAAACTTTCCAATATCATAGACTCTGTGGGAATTTAAGGGGAGATGAAAATGATGAAATTCAAAATAAAGGTTAACTACACAATTCTTTAAGTTTTACAAATGATACAGTAGTAATGGATATAAACAGAATAGATTCAGTATTCCTAAGATTTAAATGTTCTTAATCTCAAAAGTTCTAGATGCGTGTTTGCCATGATAATTATTACTCACTTAGTAATGTGAGAGTTCCAAGAAGATGATGTAATCTCACACGTCACTCATAAGGGGTACTTTGAAGGAAGATATGACGCAATGGCTGCTTTGCCTGGTAGCTAGATCTGCAGGAATCTAGGCACTACCTCAGATTATCACAAGGGAAAAATCTGATATGCAGTTGACCGTTGCCAACCTCGATAATTGTCGTTATTTGCTGGTTGCCATGTCAACGGAAGAACCCAACAACATTGAACATTATCAGATGAATTGTCCAATGGGATGTGTCATCGCATTCTATCGAGTATAGAAATCATTGTGTCCATAAAGAAAACGTAGGTGCTAGCCCCTTGACTGCGGAATATGAAGTCAAACAAGCTCAGACAGGGGAGAACAAAAATGGCCTCTCGTGTCGTTAACTGTATTATGTGTATACAACCAACGTCGCGTGCATAGCTGTCTTGACAGTGAACTGTCCCACTCCGCCAAAAAATATACTGGTAACTTTGCCTCGTTACTCAATATTTAGCAGCCAGACAGATGGAAAATGGATGGAAAGAGGTATTTTCAGCTTTCCTTTATGAAATCTTTGTACATGAGATATTCATACAAATTCATACATTTGAAGTGAGGTGTCTTCCATGTTTCCAGCATGAGTGTAATAACCTTCCTTTCTCCTTTATATAGCCTCCCTAAGAGCTTTCAAGAACTTCCAGAAGCTTCATGCCTCGTGACATGATTTGTCCTTGAATGTCTATTTTCGTCACGCCGCACACTCTCTGTCATCATTTCAATTACTCATTGGCTTTCTTCTTTGTAAACAACATGTGACCCGTCAAGCATAATTGCCCTAATTTCTTAATATATATCTCTCTAAAAATTATATATATTCAACATTATATTGTAACACATATGTGTCTATGTCTGTCTACTAAAAAGATCTTAGGTGACTGTTACTGGAGTTACATAATACATATATGCATAATAACAAAACCCTAGCAGGTTTTATTTGTGAAATAAAATATAATTTTTGTTCATCTTTTCCTGTGACAGTGATGTATTCAAATTACTTTATTTCATTGCAGTGAATGGTGTGTCCTCAGTGAGACTTCACAAAGCCAGTGAAGTGGTTTTTGAAGTGATCATCTAAATGGCAAACAAGGCTAGCACTTGATGTGTTCTCACAAGACACTTCACAAAGCCAGTGAAAGCAATTTTTGAAGTGATCATCTAAATGGTGACAAGTCTAGCACATAATTTTTATGTTGATATGTAATAAAGGGGTGATTTTCAGTTTGTAAACTTTACAAATATAAATTATAAACAGAAATGTGACAGGCTGTTTTCAATCTGATGACTTGCATATTTCACAAGGTTTTCATTGTGCCAAAGGAGAGAAACACCTTGAAAATGTAAACAGTTTAAGAATTGACAACTTGTTTTCCACATAGAGACTTACACATTTCAATGAGAATTCATTTTCTCAATATTATCTGAAATATAACCTTGCACTGTCATGTGCTGGATTTGCTGTTTAGTAAACATGTTTAGTTTTCCAGAATAGTACATTTCTACTGAGCAACTGAAAAATAGACACTCTCAAAACATCAGCTATAGTGTTTTCCTAGTGTTGTATATCTGTACTCTATTAGTATTTACTTTAAAAGATATCAAAACTTAACTGTTTTGAATTTAGAATTGTGTATATCTGTACTTATATTCTGTGCAGTAGATAATACTAAAACTTCAGCTGTTTGGATTTCCAATGTAGCATGTCTGTGTACTACCCATGTTATTCAATATATGGTGTCAAACATTTATCTCAAGCTTTAAAAGATAATTCCTGTGCACTACTGCTGTTTGCCATTGAGGAGACACCTTTAACCTTGTTGGCCAATAGAGAATAATTCCAATATACATTAATGCTTTTAACTCTTGACCTTTGTCTTGAAGTGGTAAGTATTAATAAAAGTAATTGCTTACAGGAAGTTATTTACAGAACACGTTTAAAGTTGAGTGTATGCTTATTTTGCTTTATTTGTCATATTGAGAACAAATTTAGACAAAACTTTAGCAAAGATTTTTCTCTGAAATATGAAGAAAAACCATCAGAATTCATCATTGTAGTAAAATATTTCTAGGGATTTCAGAGTTATTTCTTTCTTTCGTTAGCAATGGAGAAAAAATATCAATGTGACCACTGCGGCCAATATTTTTCTCGCTCTAGTCAGTTAACGAAGCACAGTTCTGTTCATGCTGCTGTCATTCATAAGCCTGACTCCAAAGTAAAAAAACTATTTAAATGTGAACAATGTAACAAAATGTTTAAATTTTCTCAGGGCCTTAGAATGCATATGCTTCTTCACACTGGATTAAAACCATATACATGTTACCAATGTGAAAAGTCATTCTCACAATCTGGAACATTAAAGCGTCACATGCTTATTCACACTGGAGTAAAGGCATTTAAATGTAAACATTGTGGTATTGCATTTGCACGATCTGATGTCCTGCCCAATCATATGCGTATTCACACAGGAGAAAAGCCATATAGATGTGAGCAATGCAATAGATCTTTTTCATATACTTCACAGTTATCAATGCATATGCGTGGTCATAATGGAGATAAGAGATTTCAATGTAAACAATGTTCTAAAGCATTTATAAGAGGAGAGCATTTAAGACTGCATATCATGCGTATTCACAGTGGAGATAAACCTTATAAATGTGGACAGTGTGACAAAGCATTTACAGATCCTGGATCCTTAAAAGTGCACAATCGTACTCACACAAGAGAAAAACGGTTTAGTTGTGAATACTGTAGCAGAAGATTTAATGATTCTGGGCAATTACAACTGCACAGGCGCACTCATACTGGAGAAAAACCATATATGTGTGAGCTTTGTGGCAAAACGTTTTCAGGCTTAGGGTCTTTGACACAGCATAAGCGTATTCACACAGGTGATAAACCATACAAATGTGAAGATTGTGGAAAAACATTTTCACAGGCTGGACATTTTTCTTTACACATTCGTATTCATATTCAAGGAAAACCACATAAATGCTATCTGTGTAAAAAGGCATTTTTACATCCCGGTGGTTTAAAAAAACACATGCTTCTTCACAATAAAGTAAAATAACACATGTAAATTGAAAAGTGTACCATAATATTAACATTCAATAATGTATGATACATATGCTTATTCACACTGGAGGGACATGAAATAAATGTGAAGAATGAAGTAGAGTATTCACACATTATGAATACCTTGGAAGTGAATAATAGTTCATCCTCATATAAAAGTATTAGAGAGTACCCTACATACAAAGTCATGTTCACTTTCTCAAATCTGAAACCATATAGTGTTTAATACTGATATAAAGCATTTATACTTTATGGACACTGGAAGAAATATATGATTGTTTACACTCATTTTAAATTATTACTAGTCAGTAATAACAATAAGGAATAACACTTTTATTTTCTCAAATCTGATTCAATTTTCATTAATTGTATCTCTGTGACAGCCATTGCATTAGACATATCTCCCCCTTCAAAATGAAATCTGGAGTATGAAGGGCAGTAATTAGGTAATATGTCTAAATAAATTATCTGTAAATTTACCATTCACAAAATCACTATGTTAAGATTCTTTGTGAAAGGAAACAATAATACATATGAACACCGAAAGCTTTGAGCAAAGCGTTGATGTGCAGAACTTGAGAGAGACTTGAAAAGACTTTAAGCGTATGGTATCCAGAGACATGACAATAACTGCAAAGCAGCACATAGCCCTTAAAATTGAGTCAATTGATGAAAATAATGTTTGTTGTCAATAAAACAGCCAGACATGCCAGTTCATAAACTCTGAAGCTGTATCCAATTTGTTGAGCATAAATCAATGACTATACATACCACCCCCCACCCCAGTATACTTACTCATATGGTAACATTTACACATACAGTTGTCTAAAAGTTTGTTCTCATTCTAATATTGATACAATACATACTGGGATCCTGAATTCTTTAAACAGCTCTAACTCCTTATAAATAGCTTTGAAAGTATGTAGATTTTGTATGTTTACATTTCTAGGTTTTGTTTGTTTACACTTGCAAGTAGGTTTTGTTTCTTTACACTGCAAATAGGTTTTGTTTGTTTACACTTGCAAGTAAGTTTTGTTTTTTTACACTTGCAATTGGTTTTCTTTTAATACACTTGATTGATTCATTTTTCGAAATTTCCGTGATTTTTAAACCACTAGACTTGAATGGTATTTATAGTGCAAGTCTAATATCATTTGATAATTCTGAGTGGGAAGTCATATAAATTAGCCAGACATTTCTTTACTTGTTTTTGGATCAATTTATAATACTTTCAGTCATCTGTGTTTTGTACTTGACAATCTATTGAGTGTTAATTTGTTGATTAAGCACAGAGCCACAAACAGCTTTTGGAAAAATTCAAATATTGTGGGGACACTAGCATTCTACACAACTGTAATGGTAAGACATCAACAAGAAGTCTTGAGAAATGTCTATGCAACATGATTGTCACTCATAATTGCTTTATGAAAATGTTGTGTACATTTTACTATGTACATCCTTGTTCACAGTGATATTAATTCTCATTATCATTCTTGTTACCATTTATGTTGGGTAAAATTATAACTTTCAGTCTTGTTGCAGTGATGTGTGATATCACCATCCCAATGCAAAATTGCGATTTACTAATATCATTGGAATTCATTGTTTTGCATAATGGTGACAACCATGTTCACAGTGATACTGGACATGTTTATCAGTCAACAGTATTTTATTTCTATGTAGCATACTTCTGTAAAGCCCTGTTCATAGTGATACTGGACATGTTTATCAGTCAACAGTATTTTATTCTGCATAATGATGAAAAGTTTTTTTCATTATGATAGTGGACACTTTTACATAAACAGTTCTCAATATATTCTGCATAATGAAATAATTCTATGTTGGTGATACATGTATTAGAACACTAGTTTCATTTAACATATTTGTGTAAACTATTGTTCACGGCGATACTGGACATTATCAGTCAAGGAGTTTTTTTTTAACCATTTAGCTTTCTTATGTAAAGCCCTGTTCATAGTGATACTGGGCATGTTTATCAGTCAACAGTATTTTATTTCTATGTAGCCTACTTCTGTAAAGCATGGTTTGTAGTGATGATGGACATTGTTATCAGTCAACAGTATTTTATTTCTATGTAGCATGCTTCTGTAAAGCATTTTTAGTAGTGATGCTGGACATGTTTATCAGCCAACAGTATTTTATTTCTATGTAGCATACTTCTGTAAAGCATTTTTTGTAGTGATGCTGGACATTGTTATCAGTCAACAGTATTTTATTTCTATGTAGACTACTTCTGTAAAGCATGGTTTGTAGTGATGTTGGACATTGTGTTATATATTAATTTAGCATACTTATGTAAAGTATTGTTCATAGTGAGGCAGACATATTCAGCAGTCTACTACAGCTTGTTATGTTCAGCATTAATATGTACAATGTAATCATACATCATTATCAATCAACAGCACTGTTTATGTTCAGCATTAATATGTACAACCATTATTTATCAACAACATAAATATGTACAATGTAATCAAACACCATTATCTATCAATGACACTATTTATGGTCAGTATTAATATGTACAACATTATTTATCAACAATATATATATATATATATATATATATATATATATATATGTATAATGAAATCATTCTTCCTAGTTACAACTCATAAAATTGGCTGAGTGAATTTTAAAACTATTTTCGGAAGTGTAAGTACTATTCTGGGATGTGCAGATGATTGCAGTATTTGATTCATTGATGAAACTGATCATTAATGAGTGGTATTGTTCATAAATGATTCCTCATTGTTTCCTTTAGCATCAGTGTCACATAGCTCTCACAGGAGGAGATAACTCCGGCCATTGGGCACATTTACTATAGAACCACACATTTAGTAAATGTGTACATTAGAGGAGAAGAATTACATTTTACTTCTTAATTTCATAAGCTTTGGTGATAAGGGAGATAAGTCTAAGTAATAAAAATGAGAGCAAAAGAAATAATATTTGTATTGTATTGTCTGGTTTAGCAAGACCTTATATCTATGCTTGAGGATGCAAAATAGATTTTCTGTACACCTTGTCTTTATAATTCATCTTTTTCTTACCTTGTTTTGTTATGAATAGAAGGGAAATTGACTTTTTTTGTCCCTTAAAAGACACTATTCTTATGTCATTTTGATGATTAATAGCTTTTCAGATTACTGTTAACTGTAGATAGAAATATGTGCACCCCAAATTTGCAACTAACAACATTATAATACTTGCTAGAATGCTCATAATTATTCACACTTTTTTAATTAATGTTTAAAAATATCTCTTGCTTTTAATTATATTTTTTTATTATTCTTATTAAAATCTTCATAAATATTCACACTTTTTAATTAATGTTTAAAATGATCTCTTGTTTTAATTATATTTTCTATAATTCTAATCTTATAAAAATGTTCATACATATTCACACTTTTTAATTATTTTTATAAAATTCAATCTTATTTCAATATTACTGTTTTGTTAAACATATTAAAAAGTTCATAAATATTAACACTTGTAAGTTCATTTTTTTCACTCTTGTTTTAATATATTTTTTTAAAACTATGTTGCCTGAAATGATGATGTACATAAAAATGCAAATAGATTATATTAATGGTTCTAAAAAGAGATTGTGGTGTTGATTAATATATGTCATATGGATTGTGTGTGTGTGCTTGTGTGCTTGTGCGTGCATGTGTGTGTGTGCGTGTGTTTGTGTGCGTGCGTTCGTGCATGTGTGTAGACTGACAGACAGTTTTAAATTTTATTTGAGAAAGTCCCTTTTTATTATGCTGAGATGAACTTCTCATGTTGCTAAGATTAAATTGGATGTGTTGTGGTAGGGAACTAACTGTAGAGCTAGGATTAATTGGATGTGTTGTGATAG
This sequence comes from Sinotaia quadrata, assembly GCA_028829895.1. NCBI lineage: Eukaryota > Metazoa > Mollusca > Gastropoda > Architaenioglossa > Viviparidae > Sinotaia > Sinotaia quadrata. The sequence continues at coordinate 2,773,335 of CM054179.1, forward strand.
GGAACTACCTGTAGAGCTAGGACTAAGTGGATGTGTTGTGATAGGGAACTACCTGTAGAGCTAGGACTAATTGGATGTGTTGTGGTAGGAAACTAACTGTGGAGCTAGGACTAAGTGCTACAAGCAACATTTGCATACTAAATGAATGTTCCCTAAGATGGTTTTAATTCCTAAAGAAAATTAATAGGACTAACAGTTTAAATATAATTATTGTCCATATTAAGACAAAATGAGATATTTCAACAAAAGGACTCGTGGGAAGCTATAGAGTTCTGTATAATGCCTTGCAGAAATGTCAGGACTTGTTTTGATAATCTTAAAATCTTCTAGTAATGTTTGTCGTGTGCAGTAGGACAGACTTTGTCTTATATTAAGTGCATAAGAATTAGTTTGCTGGGCTTTTGAAAACTCTCTTAAACATTTCATATAATGTTTTTGACAGCAATTGTTCCCTCGCAGGCAGTGTGGATAATATAGAGATAATGTTTTGTGTACTATCAATCTCAGCAGTGTGGATAATACTGAGATACTGTTTTGTGTACTGTCAATCTTCAAGCTTTGCATCTCACAAACATATAAACATGTGATTGTGGTGGTTTTCACCCCAATTTTTCCTTCTTTTTTAACTACATAAGCAAATACTGCCAAGTTTTATTCATACCCTGCTTCTATATCAGGGGTGGGCAACTTCTTTAGTCGGCGGGCCGGGTATGAGAAAATGAAGCCCTTGGCGGGCCGGATTACTAAATCAATACCTTAATCGCTTATTTATCCACCTAAATCGTATTTAATGTAAACTTTAAACTTGTAAACATTAAAGCATAGAGACCAAAAACAGTATTTAATGAATTTAACGTAATGTACTTCAATAGCTGCTGAAGTCAATGAGACATCTGTGGTCGATCAAAGTTTTCAACAAGTTGTTTGAACTCTGGCTGCATGTCGGACGTAGAAATTCTCAGTAAAGACTGCACGTAAACATCAGTTAGATTGGAACGCAGCTTTGTCTTGTTAATGTTCATGGTCGAAAATGTTTGTTCGCAAATGTATGTAGACCCGAACAGAACAAGTAGTTTCATGGCCATCTATCTCAGGTTGGCAAACTTGGACTCATTCAGTGACGCATAAAATGTGTCAATGCTTTCAGATTGGAATTTCTCTTTCAGGGTAGAGTCACACTGCAGATCAATCAGTTCCAGCTGTAGAGCATCTGACGCCTTTTCAAAGTCAGTTGTAAACGGTGATGACAAGATATCAAACTCAGCAGCAAGTTTCTGGAAGTCCGCAAAACGACGAGAAAATTCATTGTCTAGTGCAGATATCATATTGGTGTACTTCTCAGTTGACATCATCTGGGGTGCCATAGTTTCGAGTGTTGGAAAGTGTGTTGTGATATTCTGACTGAGCTGGCGAGAAAACAGATTTAGCTTCACCTTGAATGCCTTCACTGTTGAGTACATTTCGTGGGCAAAAGTGCCCTTCCCTTGAAGTCTGGTGTTCAATTCATTCATATGTTCAAAGAGATCAACTGCAAACGCCAGATCTGACAGCCATTCTGATTTTCTGAGTTGAGCCACAGTTCTTCTCGATAAACTGACTTCTTCAAACTTCTTTCTGTGTTCTGGACAGACTTGATCAGCTACATCGAGCATGCACTTTTTGACAAATTCACCATCACAGAACGATTTGCTGTGCTTAGCAATGTTGTATGCGACCACAAAGCTGGCATGAGTAGCAGCTTTCTGGGCTACTTTGGCTTTTCCGAATACATTCTGCTGCTTTACAAGTATTCTGTTCATTTCTGTTGCTTTTGTTTGCCTTCCGCTGCTGATAAAGTACTGCCATAGCCTGCATGTTTCATCACATAATGGCGGCTAATGTTGTACTCTTTCAACAGGGCAACACTTTCACTGCACAGCCAACATACTGCTTTCTTGCCGACTTCTGTGAAAAAGTACTTAGGCATCCAATCTTTGTTAAATGCGACACTCGCTGTCAACCTTACGTTTCTTGGCAAAATCTATGATAAAACTTTTATTGTAAATTCTAAATCTAACTGAAAACAACCAAAGAATAACTAACAGTCACTGTGTAAGAAAGTAGTGGGAGATTGCAGCAGGATGTGGACGGGGCCACATTACCATGGCGGCTAATGTACTCTTTCAACATGGCAACACTTTCACTGCACAGCAAACATACTGCTTTCTTGCCGACTTCTGTGAAAAAGTACTTAGGCATCCAATCTTTGTTAAATGGCTACACTCCTGTCAACTTTATGTTTCTTGGCAAAATCCATGATAAAAATTTTATTTGTAAATTCTAAATCTAACCGAAAACAATCAAAGAATAACTAACAGTCGCTCTTAACTGCGACGCAGTAAGAAAGTAGTGGGAGATTGGGTGGGATGTGGACGCGGGCCACATTACCATGTACGGCCAGAAACACTCAGCGGGCCGGTCAAAATCCCGTCGCGGGCCGGACCCGGCCCGCGGGCCGTATGTTGCCCGTCCCTGTTCTATATAGTGTTTTCATATATCCATCTAATTCCATATATATATATAGTGAGTTTAATACATTCCCAAACACATGCATACATTATAGGTAGATATTGTTATATTGTCACATGCACGCATTTATTATTGGTTATGATTATTATTAATCATCCATAACTGATTAGAAGTGATGGATAAATCTTAATTTATGTTTATTAATAATTCTCCCAGGAGACAAGTCTCGCCTCTCACTTGGCAGAGCATACAGATCATATCGAGATTTGTAAGAAATAGTTAGTGATTGCACAAAAACCTGAAAATTTCCAATGAAAGCCAACCTGTGGTTACCACTGCATTCAACATGTGTCCTTAGACACAACACAGCCCCACCTGGTCACAGGACGTTTGGCGTGGATTTCCTCAAGACCAAGAAGATAGCCCAGTACCCTGACTTGTCATCTACCTCTGTCCACTAGACGTACTGGTGATTAACTGAAAAAATACACCACAGCAAATTTAGGGCAACCTCTGTCCACTAGACGTACTGGTGATTAACTGAAAAAATACACCACAGCAAATTTAGGGCAACCCTGTTTCCAGCAATTGTAACAGCCACCAACAAAACCAATGCAATAAGAGGGGTGGGGATGGGGATGGGGGGCTGCATATGATGTTGCTGTTGATGTCTGCAGTTAAACCGGCGAAAGCATGCTACACTGAAACCATTGTGACAATATGTAAATTTCTTGTGTCTAAATTCTTACATTTTCATTCTTTCTGCACTGGCATTCTCAACTTACTCTTCTTAAACAGTAATTATTAGCCCCGTTCACACCACATGGGGATAAAACAGAGCGGTAATTATTAGCCCCGTTCACACCATTTGGGCATAAAGTACAGAGTGAAATTAAAATATGTATCATGACTAACATTTCCACAATGGAACATGTAACATAATCAACAGATGCAAGTACACAAAATATCTTAAGTCTAATTAACACACCAAACAATCAATTGTTCTAAGTAAATGAAAAATATTCTAAGTCTAATTTCTTTTTATTAGTAAAAAATCTCATCAATAAGCTAAAGGTTAGACACAAGAAATTTCGGACTTCAATAAAGAAAAGAGTATAGTGATCAGAAAAAATTAACTGGATATATGCTAACTGTAGAATATGGTTATGTCATTAAGTTCCCTCAAGCATGACGACATTTCCATTCTAAATTGTGTTTGAGTGTTTCTTTTTTTTTTTCATACTCCCTAGGACCGTCAGATCTGCAAATCCATTCTGTCCAACAAATGGACCCTAGAAACCCATACTCTCCACCAAGTGACGTCACGTTGTCTGGGACGTATTATCCATGAGTGCCTAATTATCACTGGCCTTAGCATTTCACTGTGTGAGAATAAGATGCTGAGTAAACATATATTTTACTAATTATGTCCTAAAGTGTAAGGGCAACGATACTCCATCACAGTCAGTATTTTTCTTAGAATTCAATAGTTTATTAGTCAACATAAGATCAATGTTTTATTTATAATTCAATAGTTTACTGGTCAATATAATTCTACAAATGACTTATAATTAGTTTACTGGTCAATATAAGTCTACAAATGAATAATAATTAGTTTACTGGTCAATATAAGTCTACAAATGACTAATAATTAGTTTACTGGTCAATAAAAGTCTACAAATGACTAATAATTAATTTACTGGTCAGTATAAGTCTACAAATGACTTGTATTCTTGCATACATTTGGTGTGGTGTTCTCTTGAAAGCATAAAGTGTGATTGAGGTTTGAAAGTAAAATGTTGGCCATATAGCGACTAGAAAACTAATTGTAAGTCATTTGTAGACTTATATTTATGCATGTTATTAGTTCATTAATTAATTACAAGTGTTACTAGCGATATAAATATTGTTGAACAATAAAACAATTAAATGAACATTGTCATTCTTTAAATGTTCCTTGTGTGTGTGTGTGTGTGTGTGTGTGTGTGTGTGTGTGTGTGTGTGTGTGTGTGTAACCAATACTCGCATACTATTTGTTTGCCTGGAAATTATAATTTTAATTTTATTTAGATATCTAAGTTAATCACTTCAAAGAAAGTATTACTCCTCCATCAATTGTGTAATGATACCGCAACAATAAATATAATACTACAACAACAATGAATATAATACTAAAGTAACAATAAATATAATACTACAACAACAATAAATATAATACTACAGCCAATAAATATAACGTTTCAGCAACAGTAACAACAATGTTACAACAAAAGTAAATGCAACACAACAACAACATTAAATGTTAACACTAGTGCAACAGTAAATGTAACACCATTGCAAAAGTACTAAGCAGTTTTATGAGGTCTATTAATTAGGCTACATTTATCATTTATAACTAGTTTTGTTTTATGAGTTTATATTTTAATTAAAGACTTAGTACATTTTCTTCAATTTTGGGGTTACATTGAATAATCTTATCTTGGCATTCCTTTCAACAACAAGCTTTCCTTTGGGTGATAAATGAAAAAGATTTCGTTAGTTCTATTTATTTTAATTCGTATTTCCAATTGCTCTACAGGTGTATACCGTCTTCTAGGAACTCTTGAAATCTTTAGAGTAAATAAGGCATCCAATTTGACTTCTTGTCAGTTACCACCGCAAAATGTTAATAATATTGTTAGCACTCAAAAGGATACAGTATGAACGCTACTGAGCGGGCAATCCTGGCCGTTTGACGTAACAGTTGGCTACTTGCAGCATTAGATTGTCAATTCATAGTCTATAGGCCTATTTCGTCACTGATTTTAAATATAGTAAATGACTCAGAGCTGGTAGGGGACTTTACTAGTTTCGCTAAGAGAAAAGTGTATTCAAATCATGTTTGTTGTGTTTCTTGGCACACAAGCCAAGTAATTTGACAGTAGTAGGCCTAAGTGTATTTCAGATGTGATTCGGTTTGCAGAGCCCATGATCGACCCTTTTGCCCCTCTGGCTCGGCCAGCAGATTGCTTGTGCTTGTCTTGAAGGCGACAGTGTTGCTATCAGAAGGGGAAGAGATTTGTCCTACTGTGCTTTTCTTCCACTGATTACGTGTGCTGACCGCGACGATGACGCGCATTCTGACGTCACTCGTTAACTAGGGAGGAAATTTGATCGCGTCTCCCTTACCGGCAAGAAGACAACAATTGTAAGTATTTACAATAAAATGTATCCTTTCCTGATGAGATTGTGCTTTTAACTTCATATATAGATTTAATAGTTCTTGCCTAAAGAGATTAAAATATTTCAGATATAGTCGCCGACTAGAAAATTTGAATAGGCCTAATAATAATAATAATAATAATAATAATAATAATAACCCAATACTTATTTGTGGTGAAATAAAATTAATCATATATGACACTATATTTTTTTGTAGCTATGATATATTTATTTATATTACTACTTCATTATCAGATACTGAACAGATTAACTTTATAAATACTAGGAAACTTTTGTTAGTCAACTCTGTTGCAAGTAGATCTAGTTAGATCTTATAAGTTATACAAACTGTTAACGACCTATATCATACTATGTTTGCTTGACACGAGTTATGCCCCCTTTAAGAACATTTTACTTATCTTCCTTTTCTCTCAATTAAAGAAAAATCAGAAATGTATTTAAAGTTGTATTATCAAATTATTTTCTCTCGCTTAATACTTGAAGTTCATAAATGGTTGAAATATAAGGTGTATAATCAAACTATTTTCTCTCGCTTAATACTTGAAGTTCATAAATGGTTGAAATATAAGGTGTATTATCAAATTATTTTCTCTCGCTTAATACTTGAAGTTCATAAATGGTTGAAATATAAGGTGTATAATCAAATTATTTTCTCTCGCTTAATACTTGAAGTTCATAAATGGTTGAAATATAAGGTGTATTATCAAATTATTTTCTCTCGCTTAATACTTGAAGTTCATAAATGGTTGAAATATAAGGTGTATAATCAAATCATCTCCGATCTCGAAATTTCTACTGAAATGACATTCTTAGGCGTAGTTAGGATGTTTTGCGCTCGGGGACGAACTATAACATTGGCGCCCCCCTCCCCTTATTACCCTTGTTCACTTATTATAATGTAATGTTGTACGCCTCATTTTGGCGCCCGGGGACATATGTAACCCCGTGTCCCTCCCCCACCACAGCTACGCTTCTGTATACAATACTACAACTAGTGAAATGACATTCTGGCAAAGTACATATACAATACTACAACTACTGAAATGGCATTCTTGCATATGAAAGAAAGATATATCATGGCAAACTGTATTTCAAGAAACGTGTTCAATTTCATATGAAAGAAAGACATATCATGGCAAACTGTATTTCAAGAAACGTGTTCAATTTCATATGAAAGAAAGACATATCATGGCAAACTGTATTTCATAAACATCTAAGTATAGCGCCAAGTGTTCTACCTTTAATAGGTTTAGTTAGTTCTTGATCAGCAGCATATAGACCAGGGGTCACCAACACGGTGCCTGCGGGCACCAGGTCGCCCGCAATGACCACATGAGTCGCCCGCAGGCCTTTTCTAAGTCTTCACATTATTAATAATGTATAAAAGCAAACAAGAAGAGTGTATCAAACTGGTATGTCATACTTCGTATGACTCAGTACCCATGAAGTAGCTCTCATTATCTAAAAGGTTGGTGACCCCTGATATAGACAGACAGATAGACAGACGAGTGTATGTATGTGTGACTCTCTCTCTCTCTCTCTCTCTCTCTCTCTCTCTCTCTCTCTCTCTCTCTCTCTCTCTCTCTGTGTGTGTGTGTGTGTGTGTGTGTGTGTGTGTGTGTGTGTGTTCATTTTCAATGTAGTTTCTCAATCCAAATGATCAACAGCCAAAATAATGTATGGAATCTATCATATTGTTGACAATCAAAACACACAATTTTAAAGATAAACAAATTACATTTTACACATTTTTTTTTAATCTTACGCCCATCCTGTAAGAGACAGATATACATAGACCATCCTGTAAGAGACAGATGTACATAGACCATCCTGTAAGAGACAGATATACATAGACCATCCTGTAAGAGACAGATATACATAGACCATCCTGTAAGAGACAGATATACATAGACCATCCCGTAAGAGACAGATATACATAGACCATCCCGTAAGAGACAGATATACATAGACCATCCTGTAAGAGACAGATATACATAGACCATCCTGTAAGAGACAGATGTACATAGACCATCCTGTAAGAGACAGATGTACATAGACCATCCTGTAAGAGACAGATATACATAGACCATCCTGTAAGAGACAGATATACATAGACCATCCTGTAAGAGACAGATATACATAGACCATCCCGTAAGAGACAGATATACATAGACCATCCCGTAAGAGACAGATATACATAGACCATCCCGTAAGAGACAGATATACATAGACCATCCTGTAAGAGACAGATATACATAGACCATCCTGTAAGAGACAGATATACATAGACCATCCTGTAAGAGACAGATATACATAGACCATCCTGTAAGAGACAGATATACATAGACCATCCTTTCTTTCAGGAAGTCGTGTCACGTGATCCCGTCAAGGAAAGTTTAAAATAAACCCACAAAAACAAGAGAAATCAGCCGAGACAACCATGAAAGGCGTGATCACCAGAAGCAATCAGATTGCCATAGGTTGTCTCCTCCTGCTCCTCATTGCCGTCATCTTCTTTTGTTTGAAAGACTCTGTGTCTCTGTCACATCTACACTTCATGTTATCAAGACAGGATACGGTAATGAGGGTTGACTTTATTTACTGATTATAATTTGAAAGACTTTGTGTCTGTGTGTCTCTGTTACATCTACACTTCATGTTATCAAGACAGGATACGGTAATGACTTTATTTACTGACAATAATTTAGTCACACTGACAAAGATTACTGGAATATATTAAAATTCCTTTGTATGAATGACTACCAATCTTCTCCGCAACTTTTTACATTTCAGTTGTGTAATGTTAAGTGCAGAATTATATTTTAAATTGATTTATTTCGTGTTAGATAAAAGGCACAAATTATTAGCTACACACTTCATTGACACTCACTTTCACACTGATTAGGCCAATGCACAAACTCTTACCTAACACGATTGACACACTGATTAGACCTATACACAAACTCTTAGCTAACACGATTGACTGCCACACTGATTAGGCCCAAATAGAAAGTGTTAGTTAACAGGATTGTCACATGTGGGACTATTTTATAGACCCTGTTACAACATAACCTATCTGAAATATTAATTATAAATTTTAGTTTTAATACTGATAACAACCATATGACCTAACTTACTCGTACAGCTACTATGTGAATCCTACAGTTTTTGTTTTATAGGGCAATTAATATTTAATACAGCAAAAAGTAAATTAGTTGACGTAGCCCTCAAGGAACTCTCCATCTTAATTAATTAATTAATAATCATGCATTCATATACTGCTCAACCCCAGCGGATCCCAATTAATGGTCGCTCCAAAAGAATTAATCAAGATAAAGGATAAGATAACAAAAATTTACTAATACAAAAATAACAGAAAATAATTTCGAGATACAAATAAATACCACACACCTCGTTTGCTGCACTTTTCTTTCTCTCCATTTCGGTTCGATAATAATATGTATGATCAGATTATCGTTGTGGAATAGCTCTCAGGACTGTTTACTTAACGGCAGTGACAGGTATGCTTGAATCTATGTCCTCAAAGCCCCTATTTGAAGATGAGGCTCTCTTCTAAGATCCCTGTTCGTCGCCCGTATATTCTTTAAAATCAAGGAAAAGACAACACTTCAGTGACACATCTCCCAGTTGTTCAACGAGTCCCCAAGTGGGTAAAAAATTATAGTGGTCATCACACTATCAATAAAAAGTACACACAGTCAAATATGTAATGAGAGTGGACAATTGCACACATAACAGGAATTTCCCATTTTGAAATAAGTTATTAATGTAACCAATCATTCACTCAACAAGGGTTACACACATTTAAGCAATTAATATGTCCCTTTACACACTCTACAAGGGTTACACACATTTAAGCAATTAATATGTCCCTTTACACACTCTACAAGGGTTACACACATTCCAGCAAGCAGAGTGACCCATCACACTTTCAACAAGTTTTATCCATATCCAAGCAAGTAATCAGAGTAGCCTACCACACATCCAAACATGTACAGTGGCCCATCGCACAATCAATCTTATGGTTTACCCATATCCAAAAGAGTGGCCCATCACACATTCAACATGGGTTACTGACATTCAGACAAGTAATTAGAGTGGCCCATCACACATTCAACACGGGGGACTGACATTTAAACAAGTAATTAGAGTGGCCCATCACACATTCAACATAATCTATACTTTCAACCAGTTAATTAGAGTGATACATTACACATTCAACATAATCTATACTTTCAACCAGTTAATTAGAGTGATACAATACACATTCAACATAATCTATACTTTCAACCAGTTAATTAGAGTGATACATTACACATTCAACATAATCTATACTTTCAACCAGTTAATTAGAGTGATACATTACACATTCAACATAATATATACTTTCAAACAGTTAATTAGAGTGATACATTACACAACCAATCTAGGTTTACACACATTCATCGAGGTAAATTAAACTTCACAAGAGTTGATGTATTGGGAAGAGTATTTCCCGGATGAAGAAAGGACAGAGAATTGTCTGTTGAATTTATTTATTTATTTATTTATTTATCTATCTATCTATCTATCTATCTATCTATCTATCTATCTATCTATCTATCTATCTATCTATCTATCTATCTATCTATCTACCTACCTGTCTACCTATCTATCTATCTATCTATCTATCTATCTATCTATCTATCTATCTATCTATCTATCTATCTATCTATCTACCTATCTATCTACCTATCTATCTATCTATCTATCTATCTATCTATCTATCTATCTATCTATCTATCTATCTACCTATCTATCTATCTATCTATCTATCTACTATTATGAAGCTTTAAAAAAATACTTACATTATAATTTTTACCATCACTCAACAAAGCGCAGGCCAATAGAACCGAGACAATTTTTTTTAAAGTACTAAATAATATTATTTTTTTCTATTTTGGGAATAATCCAGAATACAACAACCCCACAAATACAGAAAATGTGTAAGAAACACGTGACACCCTCAATAATCCTAAAACAATATGTGGAAAACGTGACAGACCAACCCTCTTTGCGTCCACCAATTCCAGGAAATAAGGTGCTAGCACTGCTCAGCAACAAGGACCTTGAGGAACTCTATTACACGTGAGACTCAAACGCTACAAGAATTTGAATTTCGTTTTGTTTTAATACATAGAATCTAGAAACCATGTGTCTTTTATCTTGTTCTCAAACAGTGAATCTAGTCACTATTCACCTGTCTATAAACCATGTGTCTTTTTGTCTTCTCAATCACAGTAAATCTAGTCACTATTCATCTGTCTATGAACCATGTGTCTTTTTGTCTTCTCAATCACAGTAAATCTAGTCACTATTCACCTGTCTATGAACCATGTGTCTTTTTGTCTTCTCAATCACAGTAAATCTAGTCACTATTCGCCTGTCTATAAACCATGTGTCTTTTTGTCTTGTTCTTAATCACAGTAAATCTAGTCACTATTCACCTGTCTAGAAACCATGCCCATTATTTTTGTCTTGTTCTCAAAAACAGTAAATCTAGTCACTATTCGCCCGACTAGAAACCATGCCCATTTTGTCTTGTGCTTAAACTCAAAAGTCTGGCCACCAGTCGATCTTGTGCATCAAACCCACAGTCACCACTTTTTCTGTATATTGTACAAAATATATAGTGTCCAGTTACCACACTCCTCAGTTAGTGTTCTTGCCCTAGAGTCCAGTCACCACTTTTTCTGTATATTGTACAAAATATATAGTGTCCAGTCACCACACTCCTCAGTTAGTGTTCTTGCCCTAGAGTCCAGTCACCACTTTTTCTGTATATTGTACAAAATATATAGTGTCCAGTCACCACACTCCTCAGTTAGTGTTCTTGCCCTAGTGTCCAGTCACCACACTCCTCAGTCTAGTGTTCTTGCCCTAGAGTCTAGTCACCACCCAAGTGCTAAAACTCGGGGATTTAGTGGTCACTCAGTTGTGTATGCTCACACCCATGTACTAGAGCCAACATTCACATTTTTCTTGTTCTCAAAACCATAGAGCAGAATCACCATTCACCTATTTACTTGCTCTCAAAATCATAGAGTATAGAGCACACCTTTGTCATATTTACATGTTCTCAAAATCACAGAGTAAAGCCACCGATAATTTATTTTCTTGTTTTCAAACAATCTCGTGCTGTACGTCATAGATACAATGAGAATGGTGAGGTGCAATAAAAATTTCGTGTTGTACGTCATATATATGCTGGGAATGGTGAGGTGCGATAAAAATCACGTGTTGTAGGTCATAGATACAATGAGAATGGTGAGGTGCAGTAACAATGTTGTGTTGTACGTCATAGATACACTAAGAATGGTGAGGTGAGGTGCAATAACAATCTCATGTTGTATGTCATAGATACACTAAGAATGGTGAGGTGAGGTGCAATAACAATCTCATGTTGTATGTCATAGATACACTAAGAATGGTGAGGTGAGGTGCAATAACAATCTCATGTTGTATGTCATAGATACACTAAGAATGGTGATGTGAGGTGCAATAACAATCTCATGTTGTATGTCATAGATACACTAAGAATGGTGAGGTGAGGTGCAAGAACAATCTTGTGTTGTACGTCATAGATACTCTGAGAATGGTGAGGTCATGTGCAATAACAATCTTGTGTTGTGCGTCATAGATACGCTGAGAATGGTGAGGTAATATGCGTCAAGAAGGTGAGAGTTGGTAAGGTCGCACAGGACGGTTGGGATTTATGCGATGACCCAGAGTATCGACCATGTCTACCTTGTATAGTGTATTCCTTTGGGTGAGTATGTTTCCTGTGTCTGTAGAGCACATACTTCTTTGACTACTAGAGTATGTTTCCTGTGTCTGTAGAGCACATACTTCTTTGACTACTAGAGTATGTTTCCTGTGTCTGTAGAGCACATACTTCTTTGACTACTAGAGTATGTTTCCTGTGTCTGTAGAGCACATACTTCTTTGACTACTAGAGTATGTTTCCATGTGTCTGTCAAGTACATAGATCTTTAACTATCAATATTTCTTTCCGTGTGCCTGTGGAGTACATAGATCTGTGACTATCAGTATTTCTTTCCGTGTGTCTGTAGAACACATAGTTCTTTGTCTACTAGTATATGTTTCCATAAGCTCACATTTTTTTTTACTACTAGTATATGTTTCCATGTATCAATAGAGTGTGTCTATTTTTGCACATATCATTGAATATATGCCAGTGGATGCGTATGTAAGTCAGTGTTTGAATATTCAAGCCATGTAAGTCAGTGTTTGAATATGCAAGTCATGTAAGTCAGTGTTTGATTATGGAAGTCATGTAAATCAGTGTTTGAATATGGAAGTCATGTAAGTCAGTGTTTGAATATGCAAGTCATGTAAGTCAGTGTTTGAATATGCAAGTCATGTAAGTCAGTGTTTGAATATGCAAGGCATGTAGGCCTAAGTCAGTGTTTGAATATGCGACATGTTATGTTTTAAATACTATAATAGACGATTTATTTCTACACACCCCTCTCTGACGCCAAACTGACTGACTGCAATGTAAATTCTCTCCCTTTTCAGAGTTCGTCATAACTTCTCTTTTGACGCCAAACTGACTGACTGCAATGTAAATTCTCTCCCTTTTCAGAGTTCGTCATAATTTCTCTTTTGACCCCAGACTGACTGACTGCAATGTAAATTCTCTCCCTTTTCAGAGTTCGTCATAACTTCTCTTTTGACGCCAAACTGACTGACTGCAATGTAAATTCTCTCCCTTTTCAGAGTTCGTCATAACTTCTCTTTTGACGCCAAACTGACTGACTGCAATGTAAATTCTCTCCCTTTTCAGAGTTCGTCATAACTTCTCTTTTGAAGATGATGTCAGTGATCGTTATGGGTGTACTGTCCACACCTTTGACCTCGGGTGAGCCATTGAGTGAGGCTGGGTCAATTTAGACTATGAGCTATTAAACAGTAGTGATTATATGTGAACTATTTATTAGATGTGAGTGGTTGGTTGCTGGTGAGCCTCTGATGTTTGCCATTGATTTGAATTAAGCCAAAGAATGGATTTGATTATGAATAGTTGTAATAGCCAGTGACTGGTTGACTAGATAAGATCCATTGATATTAAATGTTCCGTTTGGATGTGAGTCCGTGAATGGATGAGCAGATGTAATACACATGAGCCAATGAATGGGTGTGAAACAGTTATTAGATGTGAACGATTGAATAGCAGTAATTCATTGAATGGGCATGAGGCAGTGAATGGACGTGAGCCAGTGAATGAGTGCGAGCAATTGAATGGATTTGAACTAATGAATGCATACAGGACAATGAATGAAAAGGAGTCAAAGAATGAGTATGAACCAGTGAACAGAGGTGAACCGGTGAATGAATGCGAACCAGTGAATGTATGTGAACCGGCGAATGGATATGAGCCAGTAAATGAAAATGTGAGACAGAGAATGGATGTGAGAGAGTGAATAAAAGTGAGCCAGTGAGTGAACTGAGCTAGTGAACGAATGGGAACCAGTGATTGGATGCCGGACAGTGTTAGGATGTCAACAGTGAATAGATGTGAGTTAAAGAGCGGATGTGAAGTAGTGCATACGTGCGAGTCATAGGAATGAATGTGACCAGTAACTGCATGGTCTTTACACCAATACAAATCTGTTTTTTCCAATGTACTTTGCTCAAGTTTTGTCGGTATGTTTGCAAAGGCATGGTCACCATAAAAATGAATGTTCTGTAAAATGTGCAATCCTAGGCTAATTACATACTAGGAGTTCTTGGCTAGTTGCGTATTGGGAGTTCTTGGCTAGTAACATGTTGGGAGTTCTTGGCTAGTTGCGTATTGGGAGTTCTTGGCTAGTAACATGTTGGGAGTTCTTTGCTAGTTACATATTCGGAATTCTTGGCTAGTTACATATAGGGAGTTTTTTTACTAGTTGCATATAGGGAGTTTTTTTACTAGTTGCATATAGGGAGTTCTTGGCTAGTTACAAACTGAGAGTTCTTGGCTAGACACATATAGGGACTTCATGGCTAGTAACATGTTGTGAGTTCTTGACTAGTAACTTGTTGGAAGTTCTTGGTTAGTTACATATTGGGAGTTCTTGGCTAGTTACATATAGGGAGTTCTTGGCTACTTACATATAGGGAGTTCTTGGCTAGCTACATATAGGGAGTTCTTGGCTAGTTTCATATTGGGAATTCTTAGCTAGTTACATATTGGGAGTTTTTGGCTAGTTACATATTGGGAGTTCTTGGCTACCATAAGTAGGTTCACTAGGGACTCTCTTCATTTCATTTTCTTATTATAGACACACGCACTCACTCTCTCACACACACACACACCACACACACACACACACACACACACACACACACACACACACACACACATACAAACACACACACACAAACACACACACACATACACACACACACACACACACACACACACACACACACACACACACACACACTATACTTTTCAGTATGTCTGAAATTTAACAAAAGTCAGGGCCTCTTTAATGCTTCCGTATTATACTTTGCTTTCCAACATATCCTCAAAAAGAAACGTGACAAATGTTATTACCTGTATATTACACTTTTTTTTTCCAAAATGTCCTCAAAAAGAAACGCGACACATGTTATTACATGTGTAACTTCTCTTCACAATATATCCATTAAAACATAATTTATTAATGCCTTCATGTCATACATAATTATGCTTTCTAACTGCAGTCGAAATCTAGTTTAACTGTGTCTAATCATTTCATTTTTCCTTCCAGCTTGTCCTTGAAAAGTCACCGCCGATCTGAAAGGGTCTTCTTTCATGTGCTTGGTCTTGTTCACTCCAATCAGTCCAGCAACGAAGTGTGGAAACACGTAACACTGGGAGCCATTAAAACAAAACTCAAACACCCCAAGGTAGAACTATAGATAGAAATATAAATGCCTAGTACCCATAGAACATTATTGAACTATAATGTGTACATTGGGCCGACCATTGAGTAAAATCATGCTGCTATATGAATATATTCTTTGATTTTAACTTAGATATTATATTAATATCACCTGTTCTCTAAAGAGTCAACAGTTGTATAAATGCATAGCAAAGTATGAAGTTAATTTGCAGACAGAACTTTTAATTACTGGAATTAGTGATGAAGTCCTTAGGCTAAAATTTAACTTTGCACATCTATCTATCTATCTATCTATCTATCTATCTATCTATCTATCTATCTATCTATCTATCTATCTATCTATCTATCTATGTATCTATCTATCTATCTATCTATCTATCTATCTATCTATCTGTCTGTCTATCTATCTATCTATCTGTCTGTCTGTCTGTCTATCTATCTATCTATCCACCCGTCAATCCGTCCGTCCGTCTGACCGTCTGTCTGTCTCTGTCTCTCTCTCTGTCTCTCTCTCTCTGTCTCTCTCTCTGTCTCTGTCTCTCTCTGTCTCTCTCTCTCTCTCTCTGTCTGTGTGTGTGTGTGTGTGTGTGTATGTGCGTGTGTGTGAGAGAGAGTGAGAGACGGAGAGGGATTGATAAAAAGGGACAGATGGAGAGAACAATATAATATAGCACTTTAAAACCTTCTCATTTCCGTCACACTGTATGGAATAACAATAATTGATCATCTACCTTAGTGGTATGGTCGACATATCTGGAATTAATGCATATACAGTCTATTTAACGCTTGTAATATATATCATGAACATTATCAACACTACAATATACAGTCAATTTTTGTGTTGGTTTTTTTTTTTTTTTTTTTTTTTTTTTTTATAGAATAATCATTACAAACGAAATTTGATTGTAGATTAACGTTTTAAAAGTTATGTGATTTTTTTGTAAACGAGTTTTTAAAATGTGATGGTAACGCCACGTACTTCATGGTTACGATTATTATTAATTAATCACACATAACGAATTACAAGCGATGAGAATCTTAATTCATTTTATTAATAATTCTCCTGAAGACACAACTCGTCTCTCTCACTTGATGGCTGTTTAAGCGCTGTAAACGTTTTCCCTCTTCCACATTTAAAGACAAACATTTACCATCCCATAATATTTCTGTAAGCGCTGTAAACGTTTTCCCTCTTCCACATTAAAGACAAACATTTACCATCCCATAATATTTCTGTAAGCGCTGTAAACGTTTTCCCTCTTCCACATTTAAAGACAAACATTTACCATCCCATAATATTTCTGTAGGCGGGAAGCTTCTTACTAACGGAGAAGACAAATTCGTCTTTCATCAATATTTAATATTGTCCCCATCCCCATCCACCCACTTTCTACTCCAATATAAGGTTATCAATATGTGTAAGAAGGTCAATAAATTTATAAAATCAACAATCAAAACTATACATATAACATACAATTAAAATGATTACTTGATATGAATATTTCCATGAAACCCTGTTTGAATAATTTTAATATCTTATATCCTAAAACACAATTAAACAATTTAG
The DNA here is from genome assembly GCA_028829895.1 of Sinotaia quadrata. Lineage (NCBI taxonomy): Eukaryota > Metazoa > Mollusca > Gastropoda > Architaenioglossa > Viviparidae > Sinotaia > Sinotaia quadrata. Next base: position 2,790,588 of record CM054179.1, read on the forward strand.
TGTCAATACAAGCCACAGGATAGTATTATCAGAGAACAGAAATAGAGTTATTAGCAACAATATATAATAGTTTGTACATAGCCTGTTCTAAGAGCTATCTCAATAGTCTTTCACACACATTTTTGTTTGGTAGCAACGCCACAAGTTTATTGTTCACATTACTGCTGTCAATTACACCTGATTTCTGCCTCATGTTGTAGAACATTGATTCGCTGTTATTCTCTCGAGGCTAACCTGGGCGCTATTTCACCGTATTAGTTCCTTCAAGCAGAACAACAAGTGTAGCTCTTTCCAGTAACTTCCTTGTACCAGAAAGTTCTTGATGTAGTCAACATACCTTGCCCTCCATACAACAATGAGTATAGTGTATTCCTTACACTTACTCACTTGTGATAGATAATTTTCACATGTACCACAGTTGAAGCAGTGTATTCCTTACACTTATTCACTTGTGATAGATAATTCTTACATGTACCACAGTTGTACCAGTGTATAATCAGTAAACCAGGAGATTCAGATAAAGCAAGGAATGGCTGTTTTTCCCCTGTAAAAATATAATCAGGAAACAAACTCCAAATTTTCAGTTTATTCCCTTTTAACTCATTCTTTCTTACATTCAAGTCTCAAATCATAGTTTCCTGCAACAGTATTTATTAGCCCAATACACATATTCATCATAATATACAAAGCATAGTAGTTTTATGAGCAGTTTCTTAGAAACAATGTCAAGTGTTTAGCATACCACATATAAACATCATAGTGCACACTTAATAGAAATAATAGTCTGCTCACATAATACATCTGTACATAAAATGCAAATATAATCTATTAATAGCAAAAATGTACGAACTATTTAAATGTCCATTCTCTCTCAATCAGTCAGTAAATTCAACAATAAGCCAATGCCAACCTTTCATGACCAGTCTTCTTGCCACTCCAAATTCAAAGTGATTAGTCAATAGAATACTTTACAGAAGATAGCATTTTGATCTCAGCAAATTGGCTGGTCGCATTAATGTTAATCCTAACCATTGCTTAATAAAACTACTCATCTACTTGGAACTGGTTAGCATCGCATTAGCAATTTCTAGCCTATCCTCCACTTGATTTATTTACTTCCAACTGAGACATTTAACAATTTATATAATAATTAAGTCTAGAAATAGGGATTGGCAAATTTACTCTTCCACCTATAGCTAATATGATAAAGGTTAATGTTTAAGGGCTGTATTATAGTTAATATCATACCGATTGAATTTTAAGGGCTTATTATAGTTAATATCATGAAAGTTAATATTTCAGTTCTGTATTAAAGTTAATATAATAGATGGTAATATTTAAGGCAATGTTTGCAATTAACATCATGTAAGTTAAATTTTAAGGAATGTATTATAGTTAATATCGTAAAGGGTAATAATGTTTAAGTGTTGTTTTATAATTAAATACCCATTAATGTTTAATTTGAAGGACTACATTATATATAGTTAATCTAAATGCTAATTTTTAAAGACTACACCCTAATTATATATCATTGATGTTGATGTTTATGCGATGCATTATAGCTAGATATCAATATAGTTGGTGTTTAAGGGATATATTGTAGCTAGATATCAATATAGTTGGTGTTTCAGGGATATATTGTAGCTAAATATTAATATAGTTGGTGTTTAAGGGATATATTGTAGCTAGACATGATTAATATCAATGTGTAAATGCTGCAGTGCACTTGATATAATAAAGTTTAACGTATAAGGACCATTACTATCACAATAAATAATGCAGTGCACTTGATATAATAAAGTTTAACGTTTGAAGGCCATTACTATCACAATAAATAATACAGTGCACTTGATATAACAAAGTTTAACGTTTGAAGGCCATTACTATCACAATAAATAATGTAGTGCACTTGAAAAAAAAAACAAAGTTTAACGTTTAAAGGCCATTACTATCACAAGACTTACTTTAAGAATAAAAGAAAAGTAATGCAAATGTTTCTAGTCTAATCTCACTGCCATGGAAACAGTTTTAATGTTTGTTTTGTCTTTAGACTGATCCTTATTTCCTGTTTTGCAGATTGATGTTGTGAAGATAGATATCGAGCTTCAAGAAATGCAGGCCCTTCCTCAGATCCTGGCTTCTGGTGATCTCAAGACCGTGCCCCAGCTTTTCTTTGAAATTCACACACACATGAACAAGACCAAAGCGCAAGACCGTTCCTTGTTCCTTAAGGGACTTAAGATGTTTCGCGGTCTGCACCAGCAAGGGTTCAGGATATTTTATTCGGCTCGCAACAACTGTTTCTACACTTCAAAATGGTCCACTCGGTCACGGGCCGGTTGTCACAGAATTTCTATGGTCAATGTAAACTCTAAGCAAAATTGATTACAGTATTTTTTTCAAAATAACATACGTTAATGACTATTAGAATGTTGATCTATTTTATGTTTTCGAATTTAAAAGTCTCATGCACTGATGCCACTTATGTTGTATTGATATTGTTTTAAAGTGAATAATTTAGTAAAAATATCTAGTTCTTTTAATGAAAATATTATTTTAAAATTAAATTAGGCAATTGTTTTCTTGCACACAGTAATAAGTAAAAGTTTGTTCTTATAATTTTTAGGTGTGGTCCCTGGTGTCATCTTCAAAATAGCAATATTGTGCGTTTAATTTTGAGATGATATAAAAATAAAAGTTTAGCATATACAGCTTGGCAACACTTACAATTTACAGCTCTTATTTTAATATGTAAATCTATTCTCAACTCTTTTGCATTTGGGTTTTTATCCCACTATCAACAATGTACATTTTTTATTCTGATATGTAAATCTATTCTCAACTCTTTTGCCTTTGGGTTTTTACCCCACAATCAGCAATGTACAGTTCTTATTATCCAATATGTACATTTCTTACCGCTTTTGTTGCTTTTGTTTTACGCACGATTATATATCAATTTACATCTATTTTATTCTAATGTGTAACTAAATTAACACCTCTTTTGTTGTTGGGATTTTGCCCCACGATTATCAATTTACATATCTTGTACTCTTATATGTAAATATATTAACACCTCCTTTGTTTTTTCTAACTCGTGATTTGCATAAATTAATATTATAAGCAGATGGAAACATACGTTTACGCTGGATCAAAACATGCTACAATTAAGAGAGAAAAGAAAAGGCATTTTAATTTTTTTATTAGATTTAATTCGTTTGCACTAAAGTAATCTGCAGGTATTTGTAAAATACAGTGCACATTTGTGTGTATGAGATAAGCCTGCCCTAAATTAATTACTTCTTGAAAATTTTATTGGGTATGTGGCAAGTGTGTTGTTAGGTTTGTGAGTAAAATTTTATATGTATGATATATTTATGATCAGGTCAGTGATGAGGGTGTGATTGGGTCCATTGTATTGTGAATTTCTAATCCATAAGTTATTTGCCCCTTAATGCGACTGTGAAGAGAATGATTAGGCTTCATTATAGAGTTTTATGACCAGGCTTAATGAAGGAGTTATTTGCCCCTTACTGCGACTGTGAGAAGAATGATTAGGTTTCATTATACAGTTTTATGACCAGGCTTAATGAAGGAGTCATTTGCCCCTTACTGCGAATGTGAGAAGAATGATTAGGTTTCATTATACAGTTTTATGACCAGGCTTAATGCATTGCATTATCACAATTTAAAAAAATAAATGATAAGGAATCACTTGTTTAATTTATGTTGTGTATATTATAGTTTTACATTGATAATTTTCGAAGACCTGTTTTGTGAGTATGTGATAATTCATTAATTTGCTCAATCAACTAAATGTGAAGGACTTCACTCTTTCATTCAGATTGATTGAAAAATGTGTTCTCGTTCTGTTGTTTGGTCATATTTATGTCTGACAATAAACTTACAGAAAGTATGTTATTGCTGTTCATATGCAATAAATTTACATAGTTCTTTTAGTAACGTTATTACTGTACACACTTTATCCTGCAATTCTTTTACCTAGTTCTTTTAGTAACGTTATTACTGTACACACTTTATCCGACAATTCTTTTACCTAGTTCTTTTAGTAACGTTATTACTGTACACACTTTATCCGGCAATTCTTTTACCTAGTTCTTTTAGTAACGTTATTACTGTACACACTTTATCCGGCAATTCTTTTACCTAGTTCTTTTAGTAATGTTATTACTGTACACACTTTATCCTGCAATTCTTTTACCTAGTTATTTTAGTAACGTTATTACTGTACACACTTTATCCGGCAATTCCTTTACATAGTTATTGTAGTAATGTTATTGCTGAGTTTCTTTAATTTTTTACTTTCAAGTTTATATAGAGATTGTCTTGTGTTCTGTTCACTTTATGTAAAACAATAAATGTTAAAATTGACTGCTATTGCTATGATGTGTTTATTTTATTTTGACTGTAAATGTGCATAATGAGTCTTATTCTGTTAATTGCTCACATTTATGCCTGACTGTAGTGAATGCTATTCTGTTAACTGCTAACATTTATGCCTGACTGTAAATGTATGTAGTGAATGCTATTCTGTTAATTGCTCACATTTATGCCAAACTGTAAATGTAAATAACGAGAGCTTTTGTTGTGTAGTGAGAGATTCTTAGATTAAACATGAATATAAGAGAGAACCAACCACTTCTTTAGGGTTGAAGACAAGGGGAGTAACCAACCACTTCTTTAGGGTTGAAGACAAGGGGAGTAGCCAACCACTTCTTTAGGGTTGAAGGAAAGGGAAGTAACCAACCACTTCTTTAGGGTTGAAGACAAGGGGAGTAACCGACCACTTCTTTAGGGTTGAAGACAAGGGGAGTAAACAAACACTTCCTTAGGATTAAAGGAAAGGGAAGTAAACAACCACATCTTTAGGATTAAAGGTAAGGGGATTAACCGACCACTTCTTTAGAATTAAAGGTAAGGGGAGTAACCGACCACTTCTTTAGGATTACAGGTAAGGGGAGTAACCGACCACTATTTTAGAATTAAAGGTAAGGGGGGGTAACCGACAACTTCTTTAGGATTAAAGGCAAGGGGAGTAACTTATCAATTCTTTAGGATTGACCTTATATTACTTGTTTTCGTCCTTGGGCACTATTACATGTATCTTACTATGCTTGTTTTCGTCCTTGGCCACTATTTGTCTTACCATGTTTGTTTTCGTCCTTGGGCACTATTTAGCTTACTATGTTTATTTTAGTCCTTGGCCACTAATACATTTATTTTACTATGCTAGTTTTCGTCCTTGGCCACTATTACATTTACTTTACTATGTTTGTTTTCGTCCGTAAACGGGGCACAACATGCCCCAGTTGTAAATTCGTGAAGTCTGTCAGCATTCTTTGTTTGTAGTCAGTGAATAGAGTCATGACGTCACCTACAGTAACGAGAAAGACAGACAGAACTCCAGACAGGACATGAACCTTTCATGAAATTATTTTACTTTATTTATCTTGTGATGCACCTCTTCATGTCCTCTGAATATAAATCGATTAAACTAACTTTGTGAAGAAATACTTCAATTGATTCCAAGTTCAATATCTTAATGGTTAATAAGAGAGCCTTTTCAGGCCTGACATTACAATAATCTATCAACAAATATCTATTTGTTTTGTGCATTTTTGTGTGTCTTCATTGTATATGTCACTATTTGTATTTGATAAATGTTGAATTGCTGTGTAGTGTGTAGTTAATTGTACTTAATACATTTTATTTCTTTATCTGTCAACTCTCTTGAATTGTTTTATATACTAATTGGGTTAAAATGCTAAAATAGTATGGGGACATAATAATCAATAAGACAGTTGTAGGCCTATAACCTTTTTATAGGGTATTCACTATTGTGTTTTGGGCGTTTGCCAGGTCAGAGTTGTTATGTTCAATAAATACAAGGAGTTACTCTGGGGAGAGTGGTACGGGTGCTTGTACAGTCCATCACTCACAAGCTGAGAGGTGCGAATTATCACTGGGTAAAGATGACAATTTCTCATAATTAAAGAGATCCCTTCTCGTAATAGTATAAAAATACGTGTTGTACAAATATGGAGTGGCCGTGTGACGTGTTCATGTTTACTTGTCAGTAAATATAACTCTATTGAAATATGGAGTGGCCGTGTGACGTGTTCATGTTTTGTCTGTAAATTAAAACTTATTTAAAGGTCGAGGTGACGGGTTTCAGTGTAAAGTATATTTCTTTTTCGTTTTTGATCTATATGTCAGCCTATGAAAGTTACTGTAATGTAAACTGCTTGTATGTTTATGGAAAGAAAATCGATCAAAAATTATAAACATGACAAATACTTTATGAAATACTGTTTTTGAAGAAATTTTCACTCATCATACGTGTTGGATTTATTGAGGCTTGTTAATAAATTGTATTTCTGCTAAGTTTATTTATTGGAAAAATCAAGTGATTTGATATTTGGGATCCTGATAGGGACTATGGATTTTCTATTTCGAAATTCACCTCATGTGGCATTAAAAGAATAGTCAAATCAAATATCAATGTTTCATGCAACACAACAAATAATCAAATTGATTGTCATTGTTTCATCCAACACAACAAATAATCAGGTCAACTGACAAAACAATCAGTTATGAGTTTATGCTTATATTATATTTATTTATTGTTTCTGTCTTCCAGGCTGTTTAAATGTTAGAAAAGCGTGTGAATTGATAAATGAAAGACCACAATATTGATGAAGTTTTATCTTTAACAACGCCTCATGTATGCAGTTTTATTTTAATATTTTAACCATTTCTCTCCTAAGGATGTTTGTACTTGTAAACAATTTATTTCCATTTAATAATAATGCAAGAAATTATTGAGTGAAAACAAAAATACATTGTGTTATAATACTAATACTGAAACAGCGTCATATATATAATTCATAGTTGAATATATTTTTTACGGATTTCTGTAATATTCGGGATGAAATGTCAAAACATCTGTATTTCCATTTGACATCATTGGTTTAGAATAGTTTAAAGGAGATAAAAACGTCGTCATAATACAAAAGTCAAAATATATTTTCAGTTATCTTCAGACTGTCATCGTTGCGATCGATTTCCTTTTCTGTGATTTTCTTCCCGTTCATTCCAGAAATCGATATTGACCAATCTATGAAAGGAAAGGACCACCATTTCCAGAAATCGATATTGACCAATCTATGAAAGGAAAGGACAACCATTTCCAGAAATCGATATTGACCAATCTATGAAAGGAAAGGACAACCATTTCCAGAAATCGATATTGGTCAATCTATGAAAGGAAAGGACAACCATTTCCAGAAAATCAGGAAATTGAATAAATATTTCCTTCCATATATAGCTGTAAACATTTGACAAAATATGAACGCACCACATGGAGACATAAACTACAAAATCTCAAAGGCAAAGTATAAAGTAAACATTTTTTGTAACACAACAAAGAGACAGGTATTACTAGATTGCAAAGACAAAGGTTACAATATCTAATGTAACATTAGATACATATACTGCTAGAAAATAAAGACAACTTATAAAACAACACTGTTTTGTAACGTTACATAGAAATATATACTACTAGAAAACAAAGACAACGGACAAAACAACACTGCTGTTTGAAATAATTTATTTCTTACAATGTATAGCGGAGAGATACGTTCTTGCTACATTTCGATTCGGGCTACAACTAAACACGTCATTCATGACGCCATTGTAACTATTCACTATGTTTAAACTTATCATAAACAGGATGTTGTCACACACAAGAAACCCGCAATTTTTTTCTTTTGATAATCAGGATGCTATCAAACAAAACGGACTCTATGTTAGCCTTAGGTGTGATTGAAAAGCCAATGTCCCCATATACCTGTCCTATTGACCTATTTAGAAAGAAGGACAACAAACGCCATGTTTGACCGTTACTATCAAAAATCCATTTAAAATTTCAGTACCAATGCCAAACCACTCATTGAAAGTCAGGCGTATGATAGTGATTTGAGGAGGAATTTCAAGTATGTGATAGTGATTTGAGGAGGAAAGGCGAGCATAAGATAGAAATTAAACAAGGAATGTCAAGCACGTGATAATGATTTGACATGGAATGTCAAACATTTTATAGTGATTTGACATGACAAGGAATGTTAAGAATGTGAAAGTGATTTGACAAGAAATGTCAAGCATGTGATAGTAATTTGACAAGGAATGTCAAGCACGTGATAATGATTTGACAAGGAATGTCAAACATTTTATAGTGATTTGACATGACAAGGAATGTTAAGAATGTGAAAGTGATTTGACAAGAAATGTCAAGCATGTGATAGTAATTTGACAAGGAATGTCAAACATTTTATAGTGATTTGACATGACAAGGAATGTTAGGAATGTGAAAGTGATTTGACAAGAAATGTCAAGCATGTGATAGTAATTTGACAAGGAATGTCAAGCATGTGAAGTGATTTGGAGCAAGGAATGTGAAGCAAGAAATACTACTTTGAAAGACTGTGTGTCACAAGCTCCTGTCCTCCACTTGTTTGATTTCAATAAAGAATTTGGTACTTAGAGCAGATGTAAGCAATACAGGGCTAGATACTGTATAGAAAAGATGTAAGCAATGCAGGGCTAGGTACTGTATAAAACAGATGTAAGCAATACAGGGCTAGATACTGTATAGAACAGATTAAGCAATGCAGGGCTAGGTACTGTATAAAACAGATGTAAGCAATGTAGGGCTAGATACTGTATAGAACAGATGTAAGCAATACAGGGCTAGGTACTGTATAGAACAGATTAAGCAATGCAGGGCTAGGTACTGTATACAACAGATGTATGCAATACAGGGCTAGGTACTGTATAGAACAGATTAAGCAATGCAGGGCTAGGTACTGTATAAAACAGATGTAAGCAATGTAGGGCTAGGTACTGTATAGAACAGATATAAGCAATATAGGGCTAGGTAATGTACTGATACAGAAGCATGGTGAGGATATATTTGTAAGTAGCAAAGTTAAAATAGCAAGTAAGATAAAGAATGTGCTATAACTTGCCGAGTGGAGTAATTTTTGCTATCCACTAGTGTAAGGTTGTAAGGTTGTAAGGTTGTAAGGTTTAGAAATAGTGATCTAGCCAATTGGCAGAGACCAATTGTATCTGTTGACGAAAGTTCTTATTTTAATCACATTGATTTTGAAGTAACACAAATCAGGTCATGAAAAAGTGGTCATTAAATAAATAGAGAGTTCATCGATTGATTGATTGATTCAGAGAGAATGTACTATTATTTACAAAAGTGTTAATTATGATACGTGTAAGTAATATTTTAAATACATGACATTATGTTTAACAGAAACACATTTATAATTATGTTATATTTATTGCATTGCACGGTTGCTTCAGGCTAATAAACATGATTGCAGGAATTTTAAGTTGAGAATTATTTTTTAAGAACCAAATGGAGAATAGAGATGATTAAGCTTGATACTTACTGTTGCTCTCTTTTATGATACTTCAGAAAAATAGCAAGCATTCTCCCCCACCCCAACCTATTCGCTGTACATTTGTGGTGTATTCAAAACATCTCCATTCTACAGTGTGGCAGTTGTGTTGATTCACTGCACCTTTTTTGTGTGCATTGGAATGAGTGTCTAAGCCACTATCGAAAGCAGTGATAGAAATGTGTTACTGTGATTGTCTACTTCAGAAGTTAATAGGCAAACATTGATGCTCAGATTACACTTGAGATTTGAAAATTCGACAGCATGATTAACAGATCATGAGGAATATTGACTGTAATATTGTGAACAATAAACTTGTGACACTGTTATGAACTCATGTGAAAGTCTGTTGCTGCTTATGTCATTGAACAGGCTATGTACAAACTATTATTATATCATTCTATAACTCCATTTCTGGAGTTTTTATTTGTGCTGATGCTGACTGCTGAATTATGTGTTAGAACAGAAGACTAAATAAGTATAGTAATTATGTGAACGCTGTATACAGGGAATATTAATGTCAAATCATATGTTCATTGTATTTGCCATTTGTGTATTTTATTTTTGATTTAATAATGTTATTGTAAAATGTATTCATCTTCCAACACATATTATTAATTTATATGTTGGAGTGACAGTGCGTGGATGGGGCTCACTAAATATAATTAATGACGGAGTTGTTACTCCTTTACTAAGAGGTTTTCACTTAAGAAAATGGTGTGTGACAGTAAAATGTCTGTTTTGTTATTGTGGAAGGGAGAAGACTTTATCTACACTCATTTAATCTGCCAAATTAGAGAAGAGTGGTGTCTTCTGGGAGAATTATTAATAAACAATAAATTAAGATTTCATCATTCTTGTAATTATTTGTGGGTGATTATTAATAATAATAATAAGAAGAAGAAGACCAGACTTTGTGGTTCTCAATACGTCCAACAGAACAGCAACAATTATTGATTTCACTTTTCCAAGTGAGAGAAACATACAAACAATAGAAAGAGAAAAATAGAAAAATACCAAGACCGCAGATTAGAAAGTCAGTAAGTATGGAATGTAAAAGCAGAAGTGATACCAATAGTGATAGGAATATAGAGAACAAAACAGTTGAGTTTGGAAGGCTATCTGAATAAACTCCCTGGAAACCACAGACTCACCCCGTTTTACTCAAAGCAGCGCTCAAAGTGCCCATATTCTCCGTAAAACATTGGAACTCCAAGAATTTGGGTTAGGTTCTGAGACCTTTGATCACAACCAATAATCAAAAACAGAAGTCATGCAAAAAAGTATAATAATAATAAAATTACTACTACTACTACTGATGATGGTGATGATGAGGAGGAGGATCGTCATCGTCATTATCATCATCATCATCACACTCATCAGTAGTAGTAGTAGTATTTTTATTATTATTATACATTTAATCATAACCAATAACAAAGGGGTGCATGTCACAAAAACTAATTTAATATAAAGTTTGTGGGGATTTTGTCATACATAACTCTATAACATTTTTGCAACTGACCAAAAACTGTTGTATAGTTATGTCCAAAGCTGAGGACAACAGACTCACCTAATCATCATAACTGCAATCAACACTTTTCTCGCACATTGAAGCATGCATAAGGCGGCAGTTTATCTGAATCCACTGAAAGTAAACATTTTTAACCAACGCTATACAATCTCTGCCTTCATATTTGCCCCTTGATTGGCCCTCTGGATCGTTAATCATCCAGTTTGCGTATGTTGGTTCTTGGTCAGTATCAGCCCACGTAAAGCGCCCCTCTTGTCCAATGTCATTCAAACCTATCCATATTGTCGTATCTGCATATAGTCGTATTTACTGGGTCATTGAAACACATGCATAAAATACATAATGAATATATTGCTATATCTTTCTAACATTTACAAATAAGTGGACATTACATCAAATTATGCGTAACATTAAGGCATTTGTAAAATGAAACAGATTAATGAATAGGATCAAGAACATGACAACTAAAGAACACTCACTACTATTACAATTTTGGTTACATCAAATTTTGTTACTACTACTACTGCTGTTATCATTACAATTATAGCCATGGTTAAACTTCAGTTTTGTTACTGCTACTGCTGTTAATATTGTTACAATTATGGTTACTTCAATTTTGTTACTATTACTACAGCTGCTATGATTATGTTTACAATTTTGTTTATTTTAATATTGTTACTATTACTACAGCTTCTGTCATTACTATAACAATTATGGTTATTTCAGCTTTGTTACTATTACTACACGTTCTGTCATTACTATTACACACCTCTGGTTACTTTAATTTTGTTACTATTAATACTGATGTTATCTTTAGTATTCTCTCTGAAACTGATTATGCTGCTGACGACGATGGCGATAATGATGACACTTGTAATAATCTGGTTTAAAGCATTTTCAGGATATTAACATTTTTAAGGAGGAGTTTGGGATTGAAAGTTAACAAAATAATGTTTTTAATTACAGTAATTGTCTGTAACGTCTTCGTTTTGTACTACACATTCAGTTCTCGGTAATTGACTGATAGAAGTAGTACTTATTACATACTTCATTGTTTCCTCCACCTTATGTTCAAGTGCTCCATCATTGTGATTTGTTCATTGTTATCTTTTGTGTGTCTCCATCATTGTGATTTGTTCATTGTTATCTTTTGTGTGTCTCCATCATTGTGATTTGTTCATTGTTATCTTTTGTGTGTTCTCCATCATTGTGGTTTGTTCATTGTTATCGTTTGTGTGTCTCCATCATTGTGGTTTGTTCATTGTTATCTTTTGTGTGTTCTCCATCATTGTGGTTTGTTCATTGTTATCTTTTGTGTGTCTCCATCATTGTGGTTTGTTCATTGTTATCTTTTGTGTGTCTCCAGAATATATAATCACAAGCTACAATGACAATTCCCCAAATTGAAATACTGGTTTAGAATAATACGTCAGTCCAAATACTGGAATCTGGTTCAAAATAATGTCATTCCAGAAAATGAAAACGCTTATAATAATAAGTCAATCCAATCACCTGAATATTCAACGTTTGTCAATATAAATGATACTTTGGGAAATGAGGTGCATATTTATAGGTATAGGTTTGTAATGTGTTGTTAAGAAATAAACTACTTTAAATTGAAATAAGTTAATTATGTAGGTTAGGAAATTTAGAATATTGTAATGATAAGAAATAGTTAATTATGTAGGTTAGGACAATTAATATTGTATTGAACAGAAATAAACTAATTTATATTGTAAAAATTGGAGTATGTAGGTTAGGAATATTGATGTAAGTGGAGTGAGTAGATCAAGAAAGGTGTTATGAACGGAATATGTACGTTAGGATAATTGATATATGTGGAGCATTTATGTTAATGAAATTTCTTATGAGTGGAGTATATATGTAAAGAAAGTTGATATATGTGGAATGTTTTCGTCAAGTGAGCATAGGTTGAGTATGTAGGTTAGGAAAAATGATGTAAGTGGAGTATGTAGGTTAGGAAAAATGATGTAAGTGGATTATGTATGTTAGGAAAAATGATGTAAGTGGATTATGTATGTTAGGGAAAATGATGTAAGTGGAGTATGTATGTTAGGAAAAATGATGTACGTTGAGTATGTATGATTTGACAAATGAAGTAAGTGGAGTATGTAGGTTAGAAAATACGATGTAAATGGATAATTTAGGTAAGGTAAAATTTTGTAAGTAGAGTATGTAGGTTCGGTATGTTGTATTACTTAACTTACGTGCCAGTGTTCCCACAATGTCTTCTTCTTCATATGACTCAATATTTACCAGGGAGGCGTTATGAGCCTTGCAATTTTTCTGAAATATTGAGAGTTCACAAAGAATGTCTTCTCCACTTCATCTTCACCGCCAGATCTACATATCAGTTTATATTTCACAGACGATAACTACTAGTGATAACGTTTGTAATTGAAATGTACAATATGCATAAAGGATTACAGTGATATTCATTACATAATTTCATGTGGTAACACATTACAATAATAAAAACATATTATATGTTCCAGACAATGTGCCATGCAAATCTTACCTGCGCACCTTCCCAAGTCAGTTCCTGTACAATTAGCCTATAGCAGGTAGTACCAAAGACCACCCATTTGTCGCGGCGATAGGGTGGAGGCTAGATAAACGAAACAATGATTGGTTATAGGGGTGAGGCTAGATAGACGAGACAATGATTGGTTATAGGGGTGAGGCTAGATAGACGAGACAATGATTGGTTATAGGGGTGAGGCTAGATAGACGAGACAATGATTGGTTATAGGGGTGAGGCTAGATAAACGAAACAATGATTGGTTATAAGGGTGAGGCTAGATAACCGAAACAATGATTGGTTGTAGGGGTGAGGCTAGATAAACGAAACAATGATTGGTTATAAGGGTGAGGCTAGATAACCGAAACAATGATTGGTTGTAGGGGTGAGGCTAGATAAACGAAACAATGATTGGTTATAGGGGTGAGGCTAGATAAACGAAACAATGATTGGTTATAAGGGTGAGGCTAGATAACCGAAACAATGATTGGTTGTAGGGGTGAGGCTAGATAAACGAAACAATGATTGGTTGTAGGGGTGAGGCTAGATAAACGAAACAATGATTGGTTGTAGGGGTGAGGCTAGACAGGTGAAACAAAGATTGGTTATTGCGTAAGTTCAACATAACGGTGCATTTTAAAATCTCAATATTTGACTGTATGCTTGACCTTGAAAGTAAAACAATGATTTGTTCATGTCGTAAGTGCTGCTTAGCAGTTTCTTTTAACAACTCACTATTTGATAGTTCAAGATATGTTAGATTAGTTAAATACAATCATGATTGTTATCGCTTAAGTACAATATAACAGTTCAATTTCATAACTCACTATTTGACATTTCAAGATATGTTAGATTAGTTAAATACAATCATGATTGTTATCGCTTAAGTGCAATATAACAGTGCCTTTTAATATCTCACTATTAGTTCAAGATATGTTAGATTAGTTAAATACAATCATGATTGTTATCGCAACAGTGCAATTTCACAACCCACTATTTGACAGTTCAAGATAGATTAGTTATATAAAATCATGATTGTTATTGTTTAAGTACAATATAACTTTTAATATCTCACTATTAGACAGTTCAAGTCAGATTAGATTAGTTAAATAAAATCATGATTGTTATCGCTTAAGTATAATATAGCAATGCAATTTCATTCCTAACTACTTGGCAGTTCAAGATATGTTAGATTAGTTACATAAAATCATGATTGTTATCGCTTAAGAACAATAATATAACAGTGCAATTTCACAACCCACTATTTGACAGTTCAACGTCTGCTAATTAGTGACGTTTATCTTGCACTACAGTTCAACGTCTGCTAATTAATGACGCTTATCTTGCACTACAATTTCAAATTTAAAATTCCTTTCATGTTTTCTTAAGATTTCTAAGAAACCTCTGCCGGAAATCATTCAAAATTAAATGTGGGTATACTATTTATTAATTTTTCGACTGTCTTTTAAAATTATATGTGGTTGCTGCAGTTTTGTGCCCTTCATTTGATAATCAATATTTAAGTGAAAATCAATCAATACCGTTGTGTCATATTTAACATATTTTATATTATAAACGACAACTATTTATTGTGATTCACTGTTGACAAATTAATTTGGGTTAACGTGATTTCCTTAAACCATATAAATTCATTCTTTAATAATCCTTATAACATGTTTTTTTTTTAAATCTTCAATCGCATGAATCCAACTTTAAAAATACATTTATTTTTTAATATTTATTTATTATTCATCACAAAATGTCACTGCATACATTATATTAATTGCAAATAAATACATAATAGGGGTAAGACTAAAGTAAATATTTAAAAAATGCTTTACATTCACTTCCTGTTTCATCATGCTTGAATTGATAAAGTGCTGATAGTTTTTAATTAATAGTGTTGAGTTATCTTCTCATTATCGCCTATACCTTCGTCTTACACATGTAGATATCAAGAATTTTCGGCCTCTCAATTTTTCAAGGTGCGAGTTTATGCGTTTCGGAAGACGCCGGAAGCTTTGCATTCGGCAAAGTCCGTAAAGGAACATTTACAAAGTGTATTTATAGTTCATTCTCAAAAACGACTAAGGTTTACAAAAATATTATTTTTTTGTTGTTGTTGTTTCAAAAGTTTGAGAACATTGTTTGGAAGCAAGGATTGGTCCATTTCACTAAGTTTGAACAATTTAGGTTAAATAGTCCAATATATTATGATCCAATTTCTTTGCCTTAAGCCTTTCTAGTTTGAATAAGTTATCATTTCACAGTGATTACAACGTACAATACTTGGATGATTATAATGGATGTGATGTCATGCGCAAAGTGATAAAAACAAGAAATATGTGATGTCTTGCGCAAAGTGATAAAAACAAGAAACCTACCCTTATTACATATGATGATACCTCTAAAACAAGGATCAGCAATGCTGTCGATAGAACCATCTTCACCATCTTGAAAATACAAATTAAAAGTCAAGAGAAAAAAAGCATACTGAAGTATGCATTTAAATGCAAGTACAGAACTAAACATACGTTCAAATATGGAATTCTTCAAGGGCTCTGGTAAATTTAATATGCGTTCAAGGCACAGTAAATATGACACTATATAATGATTGACTGGACATCGTATGTAGTTGTTATCAATTATTAGCGCTGAATGTATTGCTATGGTCAAACAGTTACCGTCCAGAGAGCTGTCATCAGAAAATTACCAGTCAGAGATTGAACAATCATATAGCATGACCAAACAGGGTTCAGTCAACGACTCTGACAATGATTAATAGATAGATGTGATCAGACCGTGTCAGATAACGTTTTCAGATAGAATTTCTGTTTTCGAACAGAGAACAATCTAGTTGAAACAAACATGTTAAACACACATCCAAATAATTTGTCAACTTATCAATGAAATAGCACCTATGAACACGATTCTCTGATTCCTATTCTTCATGTATAAAAGCGTTCAGTCGTTAGATCTAATAACACAGTTTGAACTAAGTCGACACTGTTTATTACCCCTTCTCTAAATTACTCACACTGTTCCAAATTTTACCGTGTAAAGGGAGATTATCCAACTGGATTCGTGGCAAAAACTATAAATAATGCAGGTGAAAGATAAATTTTAGATTATTTATATCATGTGATTTACCTTAAACCGTTGTTTCAATGCCCTGCGGTCCTGAGCAATACTCCACACAACCAGCTCTTCAGTTTCCAACCATCCGTCTGCTAGGGTAGCATTGATACATGACGTCACAAGTAGAGTTAGAACGTAATCAAATCGCTGCTGATATGACGTGCAGTTTCCTAGGTTCTCTAAATGCTTCTTTCTTTCTCCAGATAAGGTTAAATTAATTTTATGTTGTTTTCAACAGTGTTTCCCGTACTTGTCGTTTACGTAAAATTTATTTTAATTTAATTTTTTGGTTCATAATAATATTAATATATTTTAGAGCGTTCTTTCCTGCGCGAGGCTATCGTATCTGTGTGTGCGTGCTAACTTATCTGTGTGTGCGTGCTAACTTATCTGTGTGCATGTGTACAGCCTGTTTGGTTTTATTTTAACAGAAGGATTGTTGCTAAATTAGATGGCTTTGTGTTAACCATTGAATCAACACGTATTTTGTCTCCGGTTATCAATGTATAATCACATTAATCTTTTCATCAGTTATCAACACAGCAGGAAATCATCCTCACTAGATGTTACTGCTGAAAATCAGCAAATTATCTGTGATGTTGGTTCAACAAGTGCTGAGCCACAAAACACACAGAGGAGACAGACCCATGGGCCAAAGTTCAATCGGCAATGTGCTTTTCTGCTAACGATATTCACTGAGACCCTAGCTGCTAAATACATTTACTGAGATCCTAGGCTACATGTCAAGCAATCTAAATTTATGTATTATAAAGTCAAATTGCACAGCTTCAGTCAAGTTGTAGACAAACTCTACCACAAAGTACGTTTAGAGTTCACTCAGAAACATTCAGTGTTCTCTTATAATCTCATTTATATTTCGCTCAATGCCCGTGTTATACTTTGCTATATAAATGAAATCTTTACTGAATAATTTAAATAGTTATTTTCGTCCTTAAACAGCACTAGATTTAATTTTTGTCTTTAATTCTTTCCGTATACACAATGTTCGGCAGAATTCAGATTTCTTGACGACTGTTGTAGTCGCCATTTTGTTCTGAGTGTAAGAGAGCAGAACGTCATACAGTAATCGCGATAACTCTTCAATACATTTTCCATCTTGAAAAAAAATATTTCGGTCTGATAACACTGTCGATGCTTGAATCACCTTTTGCCTGTTTATGTTTTGCCCATACTTGCCTTGTTTTCTGTGAGATCTGTGTGTGGTTGTCCACATATACACATGTTACTAGAGATAAGATTTGACATTAATAATGTGATGGAGAGTCGGTGAATTATTACAAAAAATATCAGTAGAGAAACACGTCAGTGACGGAACTTTTGCACGTGTAGAGTGTGTGTGTACAGGAAAGGTATTTTATACAGACAGACAAACACGTGAGTGACGTCAATGATGGACGTGTAGCATATGTGTACATTAATTATTTTGTACAGACAAACAAACACGTGAGTGACGTCAATGTTGGACGTGTAGCGTATGTGTACATTAATTATTTTGTACAGACAGACAAACACGTGAGTGACAGCTCTGTAGGACATATGGTGTGTGTGGCTGTGTGTGTGTGTGTGTGTGTGTGTGTGTGTGTGTGTGTGTGTGTGTGTGTGTGTGTGTGTGTGTGTGTGTGTGTGTGTGTGTGTGTGTGTGTGTGTGTGTACAAGAAAGGTATTTTGTACAGAGAAATGATGAAGTAGGGTGGATGAAGAAATCAAGTAACTGTACCCCAGAAAAAATGAGTGGAAAATGTTACCTCACACGTGACAGTCTGATGGGACGAGACAAAAGCAACAAGAAAAGTTTAGAGAAAATAGAGAAATAATTTTCAATTCACAGGCTTTATGTATTATAGAAATATTTGCAAATCGTTTGATGTGTGCAAGAGTGCATCAAAGAAATATGCACAGAAACCAAAACTGTTTTGAGATAGAACATCGATCGATGTTCTGTTTATCCATATAGCGATAAATCTGATAGGACCATTTGCACCTGGTCTATGAGAAGACATTCTTATATTTTGCTGATATAGCCATAAATTTGATAGGACCACTTGCACCTACTTTATGAGAAGACATTCTTATATTTTGCTGATATAGCCATAAATTTGATAGGACTGATTGCACCTAGTCTATGAGAAGACATTCGTTAATTTTGATGATCATGGATTTTGAAATGCGATACCCTGATCCCATCCTGATGCACAAGACCAACAAAACGAATAGGCTACATACCAAAGCATTATGCCGGTGTAGGCCTGCAAGGGGATTCCCCAAGAAGTTCTCTTAGATGACCCAACTCAGTTTGTAGGAAGTGTGATGGAGGAAATAAATAGTCTGTTATCTAACCACCATCTGACCTTCACCCCACTTCATCACGAAAGGTGTGTGTGACAGTTTTAGTAGGACGTTAAAGACTGCTAAAGTAGCTTTGTGATGGAGATCCAGACCGGACTGACATTTACCCGTGCTACTATTTGTTTATGAGAGACACAACAGTATAACTTTGACCTTTCACCATTGTAAATGTTATACAGTCAGACAGTTAGGGGACCAATGTCGGTCGGTCGGTCGGTCGGTCGGTCGGTCGGTCGGTCGAGAGAGAGAGAGAGAGAGAGAGAGAGAGAGAGAGAGAGAGAGAGAGAGAGAGAGAGAGAGAGAGAGAGAGATGTAGACTGATGAAGACAATGAGGAAGATGTATGCAGGATGCACTGATACCAGACTGATCTTTATGACAAAATTGACTCTGCATGTCAGTTACCAAAAGTGAACCTTAAAGAAACAAAATGGGGACAAGCCCTCTATTACAGCTGTAAGAAAAACCCCAACAGTTTACTGTGGGAGGAAAGGTCTTGTTGTTATTAATGCAGGCACATAACAAACTGCAGGTGACATGGAAAGGTCCTTACCCATTATAGTAAAGTTAAGTGACCAAAACTAGAGTGACCAAAACTACACTGACCAATAAATGCGAATGAAAACCTCTTCCACATAAATCTGCTCAGGAAGTGCTAGACAAGGAGATACATGTTCCCATAGCCATTAACGAAGGCAACAGAAAGACTAGTGAAGACACCGAAGAAGCCAGAGTTTATTACAAAGCTATCCACTAGAAAGTACTGAGACATATCCACTAGAAAGTACTGAGACATACAAAGACATAGAGCTCGTTGACCACAAGACTCACAACCAGAAGACATAACCTAAATCATACAAGTACAGTTTAGCAATGTTGGTATGTGACAAATCAGGACAGAGAAATTTGTTACAATTCTTTTTAAAACTTTACTACAACATGCCTGTATGAAAATAAAACAATAAATTTACCCCACGGCAAGGCAGACATAATTAAAGCAGATGTGAAAGAAATATTAAGGCTAAAAGTATTGAACCAGTTGTTTCTCCTTATTCATCGCCGATCGTTTTAGTCCAGAAGAATGACGGGTTACATTGCTTTCACGGTGGTTATCGCAGATTAAACCGTATCATTGAAGCATATCTCTAATCTAGAGTTAATATTTGCACAAATGTCATTCGGATTTAGGGCTAAGTGGGATAGATTTACTCTAATTATCCATGTCCAATTAATGTACCTTTTTATTATAAATTGTTATTAAATGTGTTGTTATCTTACCCATTGTTACATAATTTTTTGTAGCACGACTGTAAGCTAGCTGGGGGGGGGGAGCCAGAACTAATGGATCATTAATTCTAATAAATAAATAAATAAAGGGGAAGATAACGTTGCTAGTTTGGGCAAGTCAACTGATTTATCTGGCGATGTGTCATTGAGTAATAGCCTGAATTATTTGGCATATTTGTAGTAGATTGGTCAGGCCGTCCAGCTGTCGCTTTTGTTAGAGATTAATCAATAATCAATACTGATACCTAAGAATTTAAACCAGGACATGTGACAGGCATATATGACTTAAGTTATGATAATTCTGACATTACTGCAAATTGCCTTTTTTTCGGGAGCGTTATTATGAGTGACTGAATCCATGGTGTGGCCCTGTCAGCTAGATCTTATTGCAGATTGTTAGTAGAGCGCCCTTCATGGCTTCTACTTCTTGGACTAATTCTGCAGGGATGTTGTCTATTCCTTCTGCATTACATTTACCTTACTATGCTTGCTTTTGTCCTTGGCCACTATTACATTTACATCACTATGCTTGCTTTTGTCCTTGGCCACTATTACATTTATCTTACTATGCTTGTTTTTGTCCTTGGCCACTATTACATTTATCTTACTATGCTTGTTTTTGTCCTTGACCACTATTACATCTACATTACTATGGTTGTTTTTGTCCTTGGCCAATATAACGTCTACATTACTATGGTTGTTTTTGTCCTTGGCCAATATAACGTCTACATTACTATGGTTGTTTTTGTCCTTGGCCAATATAACGTCTACATTACTATGGTTGTTTTTGTCCTTGGCCACTATGAGTTTCCTGCATTGTTTTCAATTGACAGTTCTTGATTAAACATAAAATTCCAAATTCTTCGGTACGGATGGCGTCTTGTTAGACTGTTTTCTTACATTTTACATCATCATCCTCTTCGTCGTTGTTGTCGACGTGGATTTCATTATTTTCATTATCATATTAGGTAGCCGCTGTTATATGTATTGGTGATGGTAGTCGTGATATGTTTTTAAATTAGTAATTAAACTTATGATTTTTTCTCTTTAATTTAACACAAGAAATTGAAAGGTTCTAATGCAGTAATCAATAGTATTGCTTATTTCTATTTAATTTAACACAAGTAATTGAAAGGTTCTAATGCAGTAATCAATAATCAATAATATTGATTATTTCTATTTTTAATATAGCGCAAAGAAAATACTTGCATGATTCTTCATAATCGCAAGATACAATTGAGAAATAATTAACAGATTTGCATGTTAGTTTTTTTTTTCATTTCTATAAAAGTAAATAAAAATGAATTAATTGATCAAAGGACAATGGTTCAGAGTTACATTTTCTGTTACAGCTAAATAAAATGCACAACACACGCAAAGTTACATTAGAGTTAAATTACCTGTTACAACTAAATAAAATGCTCATATGATACAAAGTTATACTAGACTTACATTAATTGCTACAGCTAAATAAAATGCACAACACACGCAAAGTTACATTAGAGTTACATTACCTGTTACAACTAAATAAATTGCTCATATGATACAAAGTTATACTAGACTTACATTAATTGCTACAGCTAAATAAAATTAAAAAAACAAATAAAGTGACATTAGTGTTACAATACCTGTTACAGCTAAATAAAACACACAAAACAAACAAATTGACATTAGAGTTACATTACCTGTTACAGCTAATAAATTACACAAAACAAACAAAGTGACATTAGAGTTACATTACCTCTTACAGCTAAATAAAACACACAAAACAATGTTACGTTAGAGTTACATTAATTGTTACAGCTAAATAAATTACACAAAACAATCAAAGTGACATTACAGTTACATTACCTGTTACAGCTAAATAAAGCACACAAAACAAAGAAAGTTATATTAGAGTTATTTTACCTGTTAGAGCTAAATAAAATGCACAAACAAACAAAGTGACATTAGAGTTACATCACCTGTTACAGCAAAATAAACTGCACAAAACCACACAGTAGGAAATAATTACACAAACAGATTAACATATCTGCCAACTACAAACAACGATTAGGGTGTTTGTAGATGTAAACAATTTATTTCCATTTATTGATAATGCAATAAATTATTGAGTGCAAACACTAATACAGTGTGTTATAATACTAATACTGAAACAGCGTCATAAAATTCACACTTGAAAAATTCTTTACGGATTTCTGTAATATTCGGGATGAAGTGTACAAAGACTGTATTTCCTTTGAACAACAATGGTATAGAAAAGGTTAAATGAGATATAAACGTTCTCATAATACACGAGTTAAAATATATTTTCAATCATCATCGTTGCGATTGATTTCCTTTTCTGTGATTTCCTTCCCGTTCATTCCAGAAATCGATATTGGCCAATCTATGAAATGAAAGGACAACCATTTCCAGAAAAGCAGGATATTGAATAAATATTTCCTTCCATATAGCTGTAAACATTTGACAAAATATGAACGCACCACATATAAAACAACACTGTTTTGTAACGTTACCTAGAAACATATACTACTAGAAAAAAAGACAACGGACAAAACAGCACTGTTTTTGTAACGTTACCTAGAAACATATACTACTAGAAAACAAAGACAACGGACAAAACAGCACTGTTTTGTAACGTTACCTAGAAACATATATTACTCGAAAACAAAGGCAACGGACAAAACAGCACTGTTTTGTAACGTTACATAGAAATATATACAACTAGAAAACAAAGACAACGGACAAAACAACACTGTTTGAAATAATTTGTTTCTTGCAATGTTTAGCGGAGAGTTACGTTATTGCTACATTTCGATTTCGGGCTACAACTAAACACGTCATTCATGACGTCATTGTAACTATTCATTATGTTTAACCTTATCATAAACAGGATGTTGTCAAACACAAGAAAACCGCATTTTTCTTTTGATAATCAGGATGCTGTCAAACAAATTCGACACTATGTTAGCCTTAGGTGTGATTGAAAAGCCAATGTCCACATATACCTGTCCTATTGACCTATTTAGAAAGAAGGACTACAAACGCCATGTTTGACCATTACTATCAAAAATCCGTTCAAAAATTCAGTGCCAATGCCAAGCCACGCATTGAAAGTCAAGCGTATGATAGTGATTTGAGGAGGAAAGTCAAGTATGTGATAGTGATTTGAGGAGGAATGTCAAGTATGTGATAGTGATTTGAGGAGGAATGTCAAGTATGTGATAGTGATTTGAGGAGGAAAGTCAAGTATGTGATAGTGATTTGAGGAGGAAAGTCAAGTATTGTTATTAATATTAATAATTGTGGTGAAGTTGATGATGATAATAATGGTCATCATCATCATTATCATCATCATCATCATCATCATCACAATCATAATCATAATCATAATCATAACCAGTAACAAAGTGTGCATGTAACACAAAGTAAGTTAATATATAGTTTGTGGGGATTTTGTCAAACATAAATCTATGGACGTTTTTGCAACTGACCAAAACATGGTGTGCAGTCATGTCCAAAATTGGGTACAATATACTCACCTAAATATTCAATTCAAAAGTGCAATCAGAACTTTTCTCGCAGATCATAATGTTTTGGTCGTAGCAGCTTGTTCGAACCCACGAAAAGGACTCAGAACCATCCATCACTACGCATTGAAAGTTTCCAAAATATTCTAGGTTTTGAGGTCCCCAGTTTGTGTAAGGTCCAAATTGATTTGTGTCATCCCATTTAAAGGTTCCTTCGAAGTTATTGTCATTCAAACCTATCCATATTCTCGAGTCTGCACATAATGGGTTTAATGGGTTTTTTAAAAAAACATATGCATAAAATATATAATGAATGAATTGTTATTTCTTTATGACATTTACAAATAAGTAGGCTTTAATACAAAGTAGGCGTAACATTAACCTGTTCGCCGTCAGTGTGTTTTCGCTAGTGACAATGGAATGGGTCAGTGTACTAAAATATTTTTTAAAAACTGATTTTGTGGTAAAGCATATTTACCACTGACGGCCAATGGGTTAAGGCATTAGTAAAAAGAAACAGAATAATGAAGATGGTCTAGAACAGTGGTCCCCAACCTTTTCATCGCCGCGGACCGGTCACCGTTTGATAATTTTACCGTGACCCGATGATGTGGGAGGAAGTTGATTGTTTATATTTTAGATTGTTTTGATTTAATAATTTTAATTCAATTGTATTTAAACGTGCCTTCAAATTAAAATACAGTTACACCAAAAAATTAATATAAAGTGATTTAACATTTTAACTCACTAGAACGCTAAATCAATGAGAACCCTGAGCTTGTTTCTTTGCAACGAGACGGTTCCATCTGGGGGTAATAGGAGACAATGACACCCGAAGTGTGTTGCTTATGTCCATCCGTTGTTTTGTTTTGGTTGCTGTCACTGCAGAAAACCCCTCTTCACACAGATAGGATGTCGGAAATGGCAATAGGGATTTAAGTGCTGTGGTTGTGGTGGCCGTTGTTGTATTGGCAGGTAAGGAGGTTTACAGAGCCCAGGCTAATACGACATCGTCTGTACTTAGAGTGTATGTGCGCCCAGGATATTCACCCCCCCCCCCCAGTAATGTTCACCAGTGTTGTTGTTGTTGTTGTCGTTGGCACTGTTGTTGATGTCTCCGGTATCCGTTGGGCTGTATGTAGGTGGGTGTTGGCGGCCAGTATAAGTGGTCAAGCATTAGTTGAATTAGATCCGCAATGGGGTGGTTATAATATCCCCACTGCATATGATGTTGCTCCCTGTGCTGCCACCGTTGTTGTTGTTGTTGTCGGCGGTGGTTGTTGTCGCAGCGCTGCAGTTGTTGTGGCTGCAGTAGATGATACTGTTGTTGTCGTCTGATTTGTTGTGGCGGGCGCCTTCTTTTTGATTTGGGGCTCCGTTCTGTAGTTTTTCCTTGTGTGTCTGTTGTGGTTGTCTTTATTGCAGTTCCTGGTGGTGAGTCTGGCTGTGGATTGGTGGCAGTTGATTTAGTCGTTGTTGTTGTTTCTTGTGGTGTAGTTGGAGCATTGTCGACTTCTGTTTCGGTCTGTGAGTCAGTTGTCTTCACTTCTTTTTCTGTTTGTATTTTTCTTTCTTGCGTCTTGATATATACCGTTTGTGTGCTGGAGATTTTTTGGCGTTTCTTCTTATTTTCGGTGTTAGTTGTTTTAATTTTCTTTTTCTTTGCTGATAGAGCTTGTAGTCTGAGTTTCCCTTTTGTGGGTTTTGGAGTTTGCGAGAATGCCTGTCTGATTTCTTGTTTTGCTGTTTGAGTTGAATTCATTTTGGCCGTATGGGGAATTTTCCAGATGATGTTTGTGTTTGTTCCCTGTTCTGTTGTAGTGGCTTGTAGAGTTTGGGTGGAAACGTGGCTTATTCCTTCAAAGACTCTTTGCGTTGTGCCGTCTTCCTTTGTGGGTTTTCGCGTTGTTTCCTCCTTTTCCGTTTGTGAAGAGCGTGTTTTTGTTGTCGGCGTTATTTTCCAGATGATGTCTGTGTTTCACAGTCTGTTGATGTAGGTTTTTTTCTGGTTGTCTTGTCAGGTGCTTGTTTAAAATCTTGTGGAGTCCAATTGCGGTTAAGATGGCTTGTTGTCTAGTGGTAAGTTCATCTTCCGTTTTTGTGTGGAAGAGTGTCAACAGAAAATTAGTGAACGCATTTTTTAGTTCAACGTTTTTAGTTTCTAGTGTGAAGGTGAAGGGGGTAACTTTTCGTATGCCCCCATTTTCGGTTGGTATGCTGATTTCACAACAGTATTTGTCCAGTCTTCTCCTTGTGTACTTCTTAATGTTTGCACCTCTTCAGGCCTCTTTTGCCGTATCTGTCTCAGTTGGGCTTTGCTCTCGTTTGTGAAACAGAAAGGGCCGTCCGCATCTTCTGTGACTGGCTCAGAATCGCGTAAAATGTCACTTGGCAGAGTGGGCAGTAGTGGCGTTTTTGCCAGCCCTGGAAAGGGCTGAGGCTTGGTGCTGGCTTGTCTGGTGTGGCGCTTTGACATGACTCTCCTCCCGGCGGTCCGATGGATGGAGTGCGTTCGTCGGTGGTCCGAAGCGAAGTGTGTTGGTGTGGTTGGGAAGTAGCGTTCGAATTCTTTAAAAGCAAAGACAGATGATCGTGCACCAACTGGGAGAATGAATGTTCAGGCTCAATCTCGTCCATGGAAAGTCGCACAAACCCGAGAGAAATACACCACAGTAAATAAAATTGGGCGGCCCAGTACCATTTGATCCACGGACCGGGGGTTGGGGACCACTGGTCTAGAACATGATGACAACAAAAGAACTCTCACTTCTATTACAATTATGGTTACATCAATTTTTGTTACTACTACTGTTGTTATCATTACTATTATAGCCATGGTTAAACTTCAGGTTTGTTACTGCTACTGCTGTTATTATTGTTACAATTACGGTTACTTCAATTTCTTTCATATTGCTACGGCTGTTATCATAACTATTATAACTATGGTTACTTAAATTGTGTTACTATTACTACACGTTCTGTCATTACTATTACAATTAATGTTAGTTCAATTTTGATACTATTACTACTGTTGTTATCATTAGTACACTCTCTGAAACTGATTATGTTGCTGACGACGATGGCGATAATGATGACGTTTGTAATAATCTATTTAAAAGCATTTTCAGGATATTAAAATTCTTTTAGGAAGAGTTCGTGATGGAAAATTCCCGAAATAGTGTTGGTAATTACAGTAATTGTTTTGTTTTGTACTACACATTCAGTTCTCGGTAATGTACTGATAGAAAGTGTTCATATTACATATTTCATTATATCGTAAACATTATTAACAAGTTCTCCATCATTGTGGTTTGTTCATTGTTATCTTTAGTGTGTCTCCATCATTGTGATTTGTTCATTGTTATCTTGTGTGTGTTCTCCATCATTGTGGTTTGTTCATTGTTATCTTTTGTGTGTCTCCATCATTGTGATTTGTTCATTGTTATCGTTTGTGTGTCTCCATCATTGTGGTTTGTTCATTGTTATTTTGTGTGTTCTCCAGAATATATAATCACAAGCTACAATGACAATTCCCCAAATTGAAATACTGGTTTAGAATAATACGTCAGTCCAAATACTGGAGTCTGGTTCAAAATAATGTCATTCCAGAAAATGAAAACGCTTATAATAATAAGTCAATCCAATCACCTGAATATTCAACGTTTGTCAATATAAATGATACTTTGGGAAATTATATAAATATTTACAGGTATAGGTTTATAATGTGTTGTTAAAAAGCAAACTACTTTAACTTGAACTAAGAGGAGTATGTGGTTTAGGAAAGTTTTATAATGTGCTGAAAAGAAATAAACTAATTTATATTGAAAAAAAGTGGAGTAAATAGGTTAGAAATATTGATGTAAGTGGAGTGTGTAGACTGTAGATCAAGAAAGTTGTTATGAACGGAATATGTAGGATATGATAATTGATATATGTAAAGCATTTATGTTAATAAAAGTTGTTATGAGTGGAGTAAATATGTAAAGAAAGTTGATATAGGTGGAATATGGCCGTCGGATAAGTTAGGATAAGTTGAGTATTTAGGTTAGGAAAATAATGTAAGTGGAGTATGAATCTTACGAAAGATAATGTAGGTGGAGTATGTTGGTTAGGAAAGAATATGTAAGTGGAGTATGAATCTTACGAAAGATAATGTAGGTGGAGTATTTTGGTTAGGAAAGACGATGTAAGTGAGTATGTTGGTTAGGAAAGCTGATGTAAGTGAGTATGTTGGTTAGGAAAATTGATGTAAGTGGAGTATTTTGGTTAGGAAAGACGATGTAAGTGGAATATGTTGGTTAGGAAAGATGATGTAAGTGGAGTAAGTTGGTTAGGAAAAATATTGTAAGTGGTGTATCTAGGTTAGGAAAATAATGTAGGTGCAATATGCAGGTATGAACGTTGATGTAAGTGGAGTATGTTGGTTATGAACGTTGATGTAAGTGGAGTATGTTGGTTATGAGCGTTGATGTAAGTGGAGTACGTACCTGTGCCTGTCATCCGTGCGATTGTCTTCACAATTTTGTCTTCATCTTTTGACCCAATATTTACCAGGGTGGCGTTAATAACCTTGCAAACATTCTGAAATAATCAGAGTTCATAAAGAATGACTTCTCCTCTTGACCTTCACCGCCAGATCTACATATCATTTATATATCACAGACGATAACTACTAGTGATAACGTTTGTAATTGAAATGTACAATATGCATAAATGATTACAGTCATTTGCATTAGAGATATTCATGTGGAAAAACATTATAACAATAAAAACACATTATAACAAAAAACATATTATAACAATAAAACATAAAACACATTATAACAACAAAACATATTATAATAACAAAAACACATTATAACAATAAAAACACAGTATAACAATAAAACATATTATAACAATAAAACATAAAACACATTATAACAACAAAACATATTATAACAATAAAAACACAGTATAACAATAAAACTTATTTTAACAATAAAAACATTATAACAATAAAAACATAACAATAAAAACATATTATAACAATAAAAACATAATCTAACAATAAAAATTATAACAATAAAAACATATTATAACAATAAAAACATAATCTAACAATAAAAACATTATAACAATAAAAACATATTATAACAATAAAAACATAATCTAACAATAAAAATTATAAAAATAAAAACATTATAACAATAAAAACATTATAACAACAAAAACATTATAACAACAAAAACATAATCTAACAATAAAACATATTATAACAATAAAAACATAATCTAAAAATAAAACATATTATAAAAATAAAAACACTTTATAGCAATAAAAACATGTTATAACAATAAAAACACATTATAATAAAATACGTATTATAACAATAAAAGTATACTATATGGTGCAGACAATGTGCCATGCAAATATTACCCTCGCACATTCCCATGCACCATATTGTCGTACTACATAATAGCAGGTCTTTCCAAA
Organism: Sinotaia quadrata; assembly: GCA_028829895.1. Classification (NCBI taxonomy): domain Eukaryota; kingdom Metazoa; phylum Mollusca; class Gastropoda; order Architaenioglossa; family Viviparidae; genus Sinotaia; species Sinotaia quadrata. The sequence goes on from CM054179.1 coordinate 2,819,951, forward strand.
GACGAACCATTCTTTTCCGATGAGTTGCTAGATAGACGAAATAAAGATTGGTTATAGGGGTGAGGCTAGATAGACGAAATAAAGATTGGTTATAGGGTGGGGCTAGATAGACGAAATAATGATTGGTTATAGGGGTGGGGCTAGATAGACGAAATAAAGATTGGTTATAGGGGTGGGGCTAGATAGACGAAATAAAGATTGGTTATAGGGGTGAGGCTAGATAGACGAAATAAAGATTGGTTATAGGGGTGAGGCTAGATAGACGAAATAATGATTGGTTATAGGGGTGAGGCTAGATAGACGAAATAAAGATTGGTTATAGGGGTGGGGCTAGATAGACGAAATAATGATTGGTTATAGGGGTGAGGCTAGATAGACGAAATAAAGATTGGTTATAGGGGTGAGGCTAGATAGACGAAATAAAGATTGGTTATAGGGGTGAGGCTAGATAGACGAAATAAAGATTAGTTATAGGGGTGGGACTAGATAGACGTAAAAATGATTGGTTATTGCGTAAGTTCAACATAACAGTGCATTTTAAAATCTCAATATTTGACTGTATGCTTGACCTTGAAAATGAAACAATGATTTGTTTATGTCGTAAGTGCTGCTTAGAATTTGCTTTTAACTACTTACTTTTTGACAGTTCAAGATATGTGTTAGATTAGTTAAATAAAAACATGGTTGCTATCGGCGAATTATAATATAACTGTGCAATTTCATAACTCACTTTTTGACAGTTCAAGATATGTGTTAGATTAGTTAAATAAAAACATGGTTGCTATCGGCGAATTAAAATATAACTGTGCAATTTCATAACTCACTTTTTGACAGATCAAGAAATGTTAGATTGGTTAAATAAAAATAAGATTTTAATAGCTTAAATACAATATAACACTGCAATTTCATAACTCACTTTTTGACAGATCAACTTATGCTAATTAGTAAACGTTTATCTCGGACTCCTGTTTGAAACTATAAAATCCTTTTCATGCATTCTTAAGATTTCTAAGAAACATCTGTCGGAAATAATTACAAAATGAAATGTGGGTATAATATTTATTAGTTTATCTGAGTTTTTCGATTGTCTTGAAAATTATATGTGTTTTTTTTTGCAGTCGTTTGCCTTTCATTAGACAAACACGTAAGAGCTATTTGAATATTTCAGTGAAAATCAATCATTTCCGTTTTATCTGATTATTTTTTTCTGAACGACAATTATCTATTGTAGTTCATTGTAAGCAAATTAATTTGGGTTAAAGTGATTTCTTAAAACCATATCTGTTCATTTTTATTAATCCTTATAACAAGTTTTTTTTTTAAAAATGCAATCGAATGAATACCACTTTAAAATATATTTATTTCTTTAAAATATTTTGGATATAAGTGGGAGTATTGCGATTGATTTTGATTTTTTTTTAATTTAAAAGAAACCAGCTATTCTGGCGGCTGCTGTTGGACAGATTGAAAACGCTTGAATCACGTGATCTTAAAGAAATTCAAAATGTCCAGTACTGTGTTCCGTCGATAAACAAATAACTTCTTTAAGTCAACCTCGCTGATGCCCAATGTGATCAAAGTCTTTGTAATGTAGAACAACTTTTTAAAAAAGCAGTAACAACACCCCCACCCACCCCACACCTCCTTTATATTAATAATGAATTATGTGAGGCGAGAAGACCAAGAAGTTATATCTAGATCAGGGGCGGGCAAACTTTTGAGACCGCGGGCCAGATAAAACTGTTGGAACAGTTCGCGGGCCGGATAGACGACCAAATATCACAAGTCCAGCAAGTTCAGAATATAAAATGAGAACAAACGTAATTTTAAACTAAATCTGTTCCAATGAAAGATTAATGAGATGGATGGTGTTGCTTACAATAAATAAGTTATTCAATATCTGGCTGAACTGATGAGGTTGACAAGCGAAGAATGTCGTTTAGATGACGGTCAGAGAGTTGAGAGCGAAGGCGACTCTTTGTATATTTCATCTTTGAGAACAGTTGTTCACAGCAAAATGTGCTTCCGAACATAGCTACAATGCGCTGAGCATGTTTAATAAAATGTGGAAACTTGCCTGATGGTAGGATGACATCACGAAAAAAAGAAAGAGGAGAAGAAGTGCTGAACTTTGCTTTTAACTCATTCTTTGAGCAAGGAGTAGTGAAACTTCATAACTGGCACGTGTCACTTTTTCATGCACAGATGTTTGCTTATGAAACATCAAACTGCTTTTCTCTATATTGCCTGTGAGTTTAGCAATAGTAGTATTTTTCTCAGAGGCAGACATTAAACCAAATTTCAAAGTTAAGTGTACTGTTTCCCAGTGACAGCACACATTAAACTCTTTGAAGACAGCAACAGTTTTCAAACAGATCAGACACTGAGCTTGTCCAAATCGTTCTATGAAAAAGTACTTCTCGTCCACTCAGAGTTAAATGTCCGACTTTCCATATCCACTTTAAATTTTTTAGGATGCTGGGGTTGCAGACATGATTGTGGGGATGGGGGAATAGTGGCAAAGAAATAGCAGAAATGCAACAACCAGTTCGGTTGTGATGGCAGAAGACTGAGAGTTTCAAATTCGCACACCTCTGTTCACCTCCAGCCCTCCTTCCTCTCACCAATTGTAGCGGTGAAGGTCAGGTCACGAATGAGGCAGAGTACAGATGCTGACAAACATTATTATTGTAGATCTATCCTAGGCCTAGGAGAGTTCAAAAGTCAATGAACTATAAGGAGATGCTAGTGTAATATATATAACAGCAGGCATAAATTGTACATGTGCACACGATTCTGTGTGAGTAATTCAAACTGTTAAAATTACATGTAGTCTTTAGACTAGTTTAGCCTTGGCTGTTTGACAGCGTATAACAATGCCCAATTGTTTTAGTGACTTTTGTTTTGCGGGCCAAAAGCAATAAGTGTGAATGGCTTTGCGGGCCAAAAGCAATAACTGTGAATAGCTTGGCGGGCCAAAAGCAATGTTAACTGTGAATAGCTTGGCGGGCCAACAAAAAATGCTTCGCGTGCCAGGTTTGGCCCGCGGGCCAGAGTTTGCCCGCCCCTGATCTAGATGAACAAGTACAGCATTTGTCTCTACGCCAGGATAATTTAACTTTTCATCAAAACATTATTTATTTACTTACTTACTTACTTACTTACTTACTTACTTACTTACTTATTTATTTATTTATTTATTTATTTACATGTAATTGAAACTGGATTATAATCATATATCAATGCATTATTATAATATTTTTATTACATTCATTTCACAAACAGGTAATTTTACTGTTAACAGAAACAAAATCATCATGTATTTGGTTCTTGGAATGGTATTTAGTAGTTCTAAGTGAACAGTAATCAAAAATATTTCCAATACGTTCACATTAATTTTATTTATAATCGTAGAGCAATTTGTAAGTGCTTTACATGAACACTCTCTTACTTATATAAATGATACTTATTTACTAGAAACCCATTTCATATGAACACCAACAAATTCCAGAACTGACTACAGTATGATTAGGAGTCAAATTTACTTTTGTCATCTCGCTGTGTGTGTGTGTGTGTGTGTGTGTGTGTGTGTGTGTGTGTGTGTGTGTGTGTGTGAGTGTGTGTGTGAGTGAGTGTGAGTGTGTGTGTGTGTGTGTATGTGTAGTGTGTGTGTGTGTATGTGTGTATGTGTGTGTGAGAGAGGGAGAGCGAGCGAGCGAGCGAGAGAGAGAGGAGAGAGAGGGGAGAGAGAGAGAGATTCATTTCTGTGTTAACATTTTTCAGGTGATGGAAATATAAGGAAATATATAAAACAAAACTGTGCATCATAAATACATTGATGTGTTTCATATCCGTTAATCAAGACTATCAGGATGAATATTCAATTTGCATTGAACTGATCAGTAACACTAAAATTAATAATGACACTATGTATTAATAACATAGGTGAAAGACCATAAAGTGTACACGAATTTAATAAGTAAATTTGCACTTTTTTTTTTAACTTTTAGGAATTTTGCAATTCGTTTTGTAATTTAAAGTTGTGCATAATGCTTAATTTATTTATTAATTTTACACTGCTAATCATTTTATTATTTTAAGAATTGTTTACTTTCCATCAAATATGTATTTAATGTGCATTGCTTGCCTTATTGGTTTAGTTTATTTAGTTGTAAATTATTATTATTAATATTTATTCATTTTACTCATCACAAAATGTCAATGCATTTATTATATTACTTGACAATAAATACATAATAGGAGTAAGACTAAAGGAAATATTAAAACTTGTTTTTTTAAAAGTTGAGATTTATACATTAATAGTGAAAGTTAGCAGATGTTAGGCAGGCTGAACTCTATAAATCTACATTCTACGTAAGAAATCTATTTGCATATATTCAAATGATTAGTCAGAGAAGTTCATCTGATTGCTAATCGACTAGATTAATCTATTAGCTGCTTTCACTGAGAGTGACATAATTATAATTCGTGTTGTTTGTGTGTCCTATTGTTTTCACTTCCTGTTTCATCATGTTTAAGTTGATAAAGTGCTGATAGCTCTTACTTAATAGAGTCTCGTTATCTTCTCAATATCGCCCATAACTTCGTCTTACACATGTTGATCCTCAAGAATTTTCTGCCTCTCATTTTTTCACGATGCGAGTTTATGCGTTTCCGAAGACGCCCGAAGCCTTGCATTCGGCAAAGTCCGGCGTAAAGAAACATTTACAAAGTGTATTTATAGTTCATTCATGTCACCACCCACCCTCCCTTCTCCGAACGGAGGGGAGAGGGATGGTGGCTTGCCGGCTCCACGTAGGACTTGCATAAAGAGAATGACAAATCCACACACAGAATACCAAGATGTTTGTTTGGCTCGAATTTAATTCTGCGTGTAGGTTACGTATTGCCGACATGTTTGCATGTGTGCTTGCATACGGGTAGGGGTGAAGTGTAGACGGCACAGACGACACAACGTATAACAACGACAGCAACCACTCTTTCGAAACCATAGACAGAAGAAAGGCCCAATATCGGAGTACAAGTTCAAATTTATTGGTCTATAGGTTTCCTCTCACACGTTGGTTAGTCAGTCAGCCATCCACACTCACACCCATGGGAAAGGGGGAAGAAAGAAGAAAGAAAAATGATAAATGATGAATTAAAATCAAAGAAATACAAAACTCAATTTCTTCATGCAGTACTACTTCTAACATTGCTTAGGCATTTTTACAACATAATAGAATAGTCATTATTTCAGAGTTCTGGCGCCACTACTTATATCAATGTTCAATAATAATACACAAAGTTCAAAACAAATGTCATTTAACTTGCAAGTCTTTTCAATGGTTCCATCAATATCTCTCTCTATCAAGGTTTACTTCTAATTTTAGGTTTTAATGCTTAATTAAGATTCTAGTTTTAGTTTTAGGTTCTAGTTTATATTTATATGCTACGTGCTCTGAGATTTCCCTAATTAGTTAGAATTTCTTTTACTCACATAGGTATTGTCACGTTCTCCTTGTTCTCTGCTCTTATAATTCGTTTCTCTCTCTTGTTCTCTGCTCATATCGTTACACTTCTGGTGCTGGGCTCACACTTTCTTCTTGTGCCGGGGGGTGTGGGGTTCTGATGATACAACAAAACATCGTCGACGTCTCGACCTGGCCGCCTTCACTGTTACGACGGCTGCTACACTTCACGCTCCCGTGCGCTTCTCTCGTTAGGCCTTTCCTCAACTCGCAGCGTTCTCTCGTCTCCCTTCTTCTCTCCTCTTAACTTCGTTTCTCATCTCATCTCTTAACTTCTCTGTTTCTCATCTCTCAACTTCGTTTCTCATCTTCTCTTCCCTTAACTTCGCTTCTCATCTTCTCTTCTCTTCTTCACAACGGCCAACCTTTGCCGTTCTCGGCGGTATGCCTCATGCATGACCGCTACTGCTTCCAACGATAGTTACTACCACTATGTAACATCTCGTTCTGTAACATCTCCCAGCGCCGTGACATTAAACTTCCACCAGGAATTTGCCTTCTGCCTGGAAAATAATCGATCACCCGCGGTCTTTGACAGAGTCTTTGAAAACCTGAGATGGCTATCTGATTTGATTCGGCCCATCTAAAAACTGCAACGGTCGTTACGACGCGTCTCATACGCAGTCCAGGTAGACATGTGTCACACTGTTACAGGGTCCAAGAATCCTCTAGTTGCTTGCCTCCCAACTTCGAAGAGTTTTCTTGGTACCAACAAAGCAGGGAGAAACAGAGAGCATGTTCCACTCTCCTACAACACGCTACATTTTCCACGTTTCTCTTCCACGTTTCTCATCCGCCCCTGGCTCTGTATCCTCTTTTATACACAAACTCTTGTACGTCACTTTCTATGAGATGACTCGAACACACCCCTCCTTCCAGCACAGACACTATCCCCCATCCAACACTGCCCATTTACAACCAGCACTGTACATGCTTAGGAATATTCTCTGCCCATCCTGGCCACCTCTGGCGTCCAGTTCTATCAGTGCCAAAGTATCAAGTTCCCAGTTGACACTGTGATTTACGTATCCATTTAACCTCTAGCTAACTCTCAGAGCACACACTAAAATCTCAGAGCAAGCTGTCCTACTCCTATTTTATTTTAAAAACTATAGTTACTGGCAGCTCATGGCCACCTGGCAAGCAGTACACACACAGACCAACCTTTTTAACTTAGTACTACAAATATTAACTTTCCAATAACTCAACTTCTATTTCACTAAGTACTTTCACAAAACAAAAGTAATTACACAATAGCAATATCAACTTAAACTACCAAACATTTATAGTGGTGATTCTTACAATGATGTTTACATTTCCAAAAACTTAGTCTGCCTCCGTCACGGACCTAATTGGCGTCCTAGCACCTTCTCACGTTTTCCGTACATTGGCCGCCTGTGTACTCTACTCTGACACAGATTTATGGGCGTGGGTTCCTGGCCACAGAGGGTCAAGCCAGCATTCTCTTGCAAGCTAATTATATCTTTTCCATTCCCCAACACGAACTTAAAGCTAATGTTTCTGACTTAGTTTTTCCCGTTGTTGACAAATGGTCATTTTCACCCTGTCCCTCTTTTAATTAACTTAGCGGTTTCGTTCATAGTTTAAAGTTAGAAGTTACTTAGAGGGAGAGAAAAAAAATTATTAATATTTCTTGATCTTCGTGACAATTCACAACAAAATGACTAGAGTTTCTAGAAATATTAATTTTAGTTTCAAAAGTTTGAGAACATTGTTTGGAAGCAATTATAGAATCCATTTCACTATGTACGAACAATTTGGGTTAAATAGTCCAATGTATTAAGTATGATGACCCCATTTCTTTGCCCTATACACTTTTGTATTCTCATCCTTTAATGTTTATCTTTCAAATTTTCTAGTTTGAATAAGTTATCATTTCACAGTGATTACAATGTATCATACGTGGAAGTTTATATAATGGATAGCTTTATAAACTTAGAATTTCAGACTGACAAACTCCTACAGTTACACTTTGCGCATGACAGCACATATTTCTTCTATTCTTCAGAAGAATGTCTTCTGAAGAACATGTGATGTCATGCGCAAAGTGGTAAACACAAGAAATATGTGATGTCATGCGCAAAGTGGTAAACACAAGAAATATGTGATGTCTTGTGCAAAGTGGTAAACACAAGAAATATGTGATGTCTTGTGCAAGTGGTAAACACAAAAAATATGTGATGTCATGCGCAAAGTGGTAAAAACAAGAAACCTACCCTCGGAGCTGATGATATCAGTGAAACAAGGATCAGCAATGCTTTCAATAGAACCACGTTCGCCATCTTGTAAATACAAATTAAAGTCAAAAGAAAAAAACATACTGAAATTATTTGCATTTAAAGTATAAATGCATGGACCGAACCAAACATAAGTTTAGACATGGAATTGTTCAAGGGCTCTGGTAAATTTAATATGAATTCAAAGCACAGTAAGTATGACACTATAAAATGATTGAGTGGACATCGTATGTAGTTGTTATCAATTGTTAGCGCTGAATGTATTGCTTTGGTCAAACAGTTACCGTCCAGAGAGCTGTCATCAGATAATTACCAGCCATAGATTGAACAATCATATAGCTTAGCCAGAGTCAGTCAACAGCTCTGACAATGATTAATAGACAGTTGTGATCAGATAATTACCAGCCATAGATTGAACAATCATATAGCTTGGCCAAACAGAGTTCAGTCAACGGCTCTGACAATGATTAAAAATTAATAGACAGTTGTGATCAGACAATTCCCAGCGATAGATTGAACAATCATATAGCTTGGCCAAACAGAGTTCAGTCAACGGCTCTGACAATGATTAATAGACAGTTGTGATCAAACCGTGTCAGATAACGTTTTCAGATAGAATTTCTGTGTTCGAACAGAGAACAATATAAAAAATATATTAAACACAGATCCAAATAATTTGTCAACTTATCAATGAAATAGCACCTATGAACACGATTCTCTGATTCCTATTCTTCATGTATGAAAGCGTTCAGTCGTTAGATCTAATAACAAAGTTTGAACTAAGTCGACACTGTTTATTACCCCTTGTCTTAATTACTCACACTGATCCAATGTTTACCGTATAAAGGGAGATAATCCACATGGAATGGTGGCAAAAACTATAAATAATGCAGGTGAAACATAACTTTTAGATTACTTATATCACGTGATTTACCTTAAACCGTGTTTCAATGCCTTGCGGTGCTGAGAAATGTTCCACACAACAAGCTCTTTCAGTTTCCAACCGCCAGTCTGCTAGGGTAGCATTGACTTAACGTCTTCGATACATGACGTCACAAGTAGAGTTAGAACGTAATCAAATCGTTGGTGATATGACGTGCAGTTTCCTAGGTTCTCTAAATGCTTCTTTCTTTCTCCAGATAATGTTAGATTTTTTTAATATTTTCATCACATTTGGTTCCCGTACTTTTCATTTATATAAAATTTATTTTAAATTGATTGCTTAGTTCGTAATAATATTAATATACTCAGTAGAGCGTTCTTTCCTGTGGGAGGCTAGCCAGTATCTGTGTGTGCGTGCTAGCTTATCTGTGTGCATGTGTACAGCGCATTTTGTTGTGTTTTAACAGATAGGACTGTTTTTTAAAAATATGATTTTTTATAGAAATGTAACATTCTAGTATTTTAATTAATTAATTACCAATCATCACACTTTTAGCTAATGTTTCTTTAATAAATAGTTGTCACTTACTAAGAAAACCAGAGTAGCTAAATTTACATTCTATCTTCTCAATAATCAGGGTTATTGGGTGGCTGGGGGGGAGTGGGCTAGATGTTTTATGCTATTATCTATCTTAAATCTTACTCTGCGGCCCAGTCCTTGAAATAAGACTGCCAGTAATTTCAATTACTGGGGGGGGGTGCATTCATACTAACTACCATTTATCGTGACCACAAACTCACATTCATCATAACAGGAAATTTCAGTCTAATGCAATAAATAACGACTGCGACAATTTATTTAATTATGAATACTGTTGTAATAAAGGACTACCTATCCAAGTGTGACTGTTCAGTTATAGCAGTGATTACGTAACAATGCATACTATTATAATAAGTGATTCATATCTACACGTCTGGTAGTGTAATACTCATTTATAGCAGTGATTACGTAACACTGCATACTATTAATAAAATAATTGATTCATATCTACACGTCTGGTAGTGTAATACTCATTTATAGCAGTGATTACGTAACACTGCATACTATTAATAAAATAATTGATTCATATCTACACGTCTGGTAGTGTAATACTCATTTATAGCAGTGATTACGTAACACTGCATACTATTAATAAAATAATTGATTCATATCTACACGTCTGGTAGTGTAATACTCATTTATAGCAGTGATTACGTAACAAAACATACGTGTATTTGACTTTGAAGCTAAATGATTTGCTTCCTGTGCTCTGTAAACATACGTGTATTTGACTTTGAAGCTAAATGATTTGCTTGCTGTGCTCTGTAAAAATACCCGTAATTGAGTGTGTGTATTATTTTGTACAGAATAAATTAATTCATCACATATGTGATAGAAATGTTATATAAGAATTGTGTGGAGAATACCTGAATGTTCCAGGCAAGTGACCAAACTAACCAATCAAATTGCAGCTCTGCCCACGTGAACAAATGTACCAGAATGTTCCAGGCAAGTGACCAAACTAACCAATCAATTTGCAGCTCTGCCCACGTGAACAAATGTACCAGAATGTTCCAGGCAAGTGACCAAACTAACCAATCAAATTGCAGCTCTGCCCACGTAAACAAATGTACCAGAAACACAAATGAAAACCAATAGGTTCGCTCATACGAAATCACCAAATAACTCCTACAGAACCATAGGAATCAAAACCATCTCAAAAGACTGGTCCACTAGTGTCGATCTACAGAGTCACGAGGGACTGGTACCGACCATAGTAATTTAAGGAAGTAGTCAGTTGTTGGATTTGTCTTGTTACAAATGCCTTATTTCATTTTTAAAGTGTCCTTGTTGTCCTCCTCTACTATATCATCATCGAGTGTGTGCATATACAATGGAAAATGGAATCTCTTTTCAAACGAATTTCGGTCGAAGACCGGAAGCCCCTTTGTTCCGCCCCAACTCCACACCCGTATTAATTTACTCGTGGACTAAAATGTTTATCGTGATTCTGACTGTCAAAGTTAATGTACTTAATCAAAACACCGAGCGATTTAAATTTACTGCAGTAAAGAACTTTTATTTCTCTGTAAATGGCTTCTTAATGCAAGTTAAAATAAATAAAAATAAAATAAAGAAAACCTGAAATCTTCAAAATAGCGGTGACGTAAGCCTGTATGGTGACGTCAGCACAACGTGCAACAGTAATCGAAACATCTCGCAGTTAACCCCACAACGCCACAGAAAGTTGGCAGTGTGTGCGACCTCGCGGGGGAAGTCGACAACAGCAGGTAGACCTTAAGTATCTGATAATATACGGTCTTGTACTATAAATAGATTGAATGGCTACACTGTACTACAGGTAGACCTTAAGTATCTGATAATATACGGTCTTGTAGTATAAATAGATTGACTGGCTACACTGTACTACAGCAAGACATACAGTCTGTTGTTATCTGTACATAGTCTAACATACACAGTATATAAAATAACTGGTGTGTACACATAGCCCAACTCATATCTAATATATAAATTAATTGGAATACTTATAGAGTCTAATTCGAACACAATATGCAATTTAACTGGTATCTTTATTTGTCTAACTCGTACACATTATATAAATTAATTGGTAAGTTTACTTAATGTAACTCATACACAATGTATAAATTATTTTTTATATTTACATAGTCTAACCTATATACATTTTATAAAATAACTAATTTATTTACATAGTCTAACCTGTATACATTTTATAAAATAACTAATTTATTTACATAGTCTAACCTGTATACATTTTATAAAATAACTAATTTATTTACATAGTCTAACCTGTATACATTTTATAAAATAACTAATTTATTTACATAAAATTAATTTATATGGTGACATCGTTTATCTCATAATTTTGAATTAAATTTTATATTTAAACATATAATTATGTATAATTTAAGATATAAGTTAATAGTTATGTTTATAAAGCTTAACTAATAAACAATATATAAATTAATGATTTTGACAAAAAAAAATGTATAATTTAAGGTTTGAATTAAATTTTATATTTAAACATATAATTATGTATAATTTAAGGTTTGAATTAAATTTTATATTTAAACATATAATTATGTATAATTTAAGGTTTGAATTAAATTTTATATTTAAACATATAATTATGTATAATTTAAGATATAAGTTAATAGTTATGTTTATATAGCTTAACTCATAAACAATATATAAATTAATGATTTTGACAAAAGAATATGTATAATTTAAGGTTTGAATTAATTGTTATATTTATATAATTTAACTGATAAAAAAAAATAAAAAATTAAGGATTATGACAGTAAAAGCGATGAATGTCGATTTATTTTAAAAAAATAAAATAACAAAATCGATGTTACATTTTTGTTTTAGGGGACGGGGGAATTACAGTAGATTATACACTGAATAATGAGTAAACATTCACATACCATGGTAATTTGAAATAATCTGAAAGTTTTATAAGGCTCTCTCCATCTGAATGTATTGGAAATGTTATTTCACATGTCACGGGATTTAACAAATAAAATTAATCTCTAATTCTGCCACAGCGGCAGTATTTTTGTACATTTCATCTTATCTTGTTGAAGTTAAGTAAGTAGTCAAATTTTATTTTATCTTGTTGAAGTTAAGTAGTCATATTTTATTTTATTTTAAGAGACCAAAATATTTCTATTTCTAATAACAACTAGATGTATAATGTAAGTAAATATATATCTGTATATCTCTCTGTCTATCTATCTATCTATCTATCTATCTATCTATCTATCTATCTATCTATCTATCTATCTATCTATCTATCTATCTATCTATCTATCTATATGTCTGTCTGTCTATCTATCTATCTATATGTCTGTCTGTCTGTCTGTCTATCTATCTGTGACATGCACCCCGTTATTACTTGTTATGATTATGATTATTATAATCATAACCAGTAATAACTTAACTTAACTTAACCATAACTTATTTCATGTGATGGAGAAATCTTAATTTATGTTTATTAATATATATCCAAGGGGACACAACTTGACACTCGCTTTTGCGGGTTGTACGTTTTACCTTCACACAATACTTCGAAAGGTGGAAACTTCCTACTAAAGCAGCAATAAAAATCAGTCATTTATTTATATTTAAGGAACCTCCATCCACACGCTATTACTTCAACATAAGGTTTTAATATATGTGCAAGTAGGTTAATACATTTATCAATAAATGTATTAAATCGAGAATCTTTGATTCGCTCACAAGGCACACCATGGAGAACCATCCAGAACGCTGTAGGCACTATCAAACTACGTCATGTGGAGTGTTCCGGAACCTTTGTGCACTACCCAAGCACACCATGAGGAGTGTTCCAGAACCTTTGTGCACTACCCAAGCACACCATTAGGAGTGTTCCAGAAGCTTTGTGCACTACCCAAGCACACCATGAGGAGTGTTCCAGAAGCTTTGTGCACTACCCAAGAACACCATGAGGAGTGTTCCAGAACCTTTGTGCACTACCCAAGAACACCATAAGGAATGTTCAAAAATCTTCATGAATTCTCGAGACCAAACTTAAACCTCAATTTCCGTCATACTTACTCTCGAACGGAATTGAGAAAAAATAACTTACAGCAACAAGTTTATTGATACGTTCAATGACAATGCTCCATACACACCAAAGTAATCTGGTAGAAAACTGTAGTCACTTCGGTCTGAAGCAGTTACAAGGTTACAAATCATCATAAGCGTCAAACGCATCAAAAGACATGCTCCTTCTCTTCACAAGTCAAAATAAGGGAAGCACTATTTCAGCCATATTTCATCTCTAAACTCCTTTCTCTCTTACAGACATTCTCAACTTACAAATCCAGCAACAATATTCATTAGCCTGATAGGCATGCAGCATAAAAATATAACATTGATCAAAATTCACAAGTATAATATACAACCTAATCAAATTAGTGAACATAGAAAAAATGGTTTGCTTACATAAAGAATTTTCCAATTCAAATCATAGAGCAATAGCAAACATTTGCAAAATATTCTAAGTCCATTCTTTCTTTATCAGTCAGTTAACTTACTGCAAGCTAACGATCACATTTATGACCTGACTTGAGTTATGTCAATATCAAAGTGATTAGAATATAGACTTTTCTTAAAGAAAATAAGTTTTGCTCTAACCATTTGTATGAAATTGTTATGAGAATGTATGAAACTATTAGTCAGAAAATCTACTAATCTCCTTGTAACTGGTTTGGATTACATCAGCAAGTTCTAGCATATCCCTTGACCGAATAGTTATATATCTCTGATGCTTACAACAGTATCATAATGCGCAGTACCCAAAGGTCTTGTCAGATTGACATTTAACAATTTATATAATAATTAAAGGTCTTGTCAGACTGACATTTAACAATTTATATATAATAATTAAAGGTCTTGTCAGATTGACATTTAACAATGTATATAATAATTTAAAGGTCTCGTCAGATTGACATTTAACAATTTATATAATAATTAAAGGTCTTGTCAGATTGACATTTAACAGTTTATATAATAATTAAAGGTCTTGTCAGATTGACATTTAACAATTTATATAATAATTAAAGGTCTTGCCAGATTGACATTTAACAGTTTATATAATAATTAAAGGTCTTGTCAGATTGACATTTAACAATTTATATAATAATTCAGTTTAGAAATAGGGACAGGCAAATTTACTCCACCATTAAGTTATTATTTGTTTAAATGCTGGAATATCTGAAACCTTTATAAATATATCAATCTCTGCTTATCTTCCCCTGATGACCAAAACAACCACATAGGGTTGAATGAAATCTTACCAATGACAGGTGCATGGTTTTAATTGCTCATCAGAAATATGACTACAGTAGTAAACCTTTCAAGAAGCATCAATTAAATAAAAATTGTTAGAAATATTTTATTTTATTTCAGATATGACAAAATTAACGCCTCTTCTTGTGGTGACCTTGCTTACCTGTCTGACCCATATGGTAATGCCTTCCGGGAACCCACGAGAGGATAAAATCTCTGACGGTAAATGATTTAAATGACAAATCTGAAATAAACTTTTAAGCAGCAAAATAATAATGTGAGTAGTACTTCAATTTTACTGCTTTTATTATTTTTTTTTCCTGATATTATTTAAATTGGATTTGTCACAATCGTATTTATTTTATTTTCGCCGTTATTTCAATTGAATTTGCTTCTTAATGGTTTTCATTTGATTATTTTTGCCTTTATTTTAATTCCATGTCTCTTGTTACTTAATCGATATAGTGGCTTTATATAAAAATTACATGCTTTTGTGATTTGGTTGTTTTACTTTCATTTTATTTCTTTATACCTTTATTTAAATTTGAGTTGTCTTTTTCATTTTTTCATTTGTTTGATTTTAATTTCATTAAATTTGAATTGTAACTCTATCGTTTTGGTTTGATATTGTTTTTCTTTCAATTTGATTTATCACTTAGTCGTTTTTATTTTCAGTAGAATAAGGCGAGAGACGTTCGATTGTCCTCGTTTTCTTGACTTGTAATTATTTTCTTACTAGAAGAAAAACCCTGCCTTGCCTTGCCCAGGTGCAGACGACAAACAATCAATTGATAGATGGTGAATAACTGCCTGACACATTACCTGTGACAGACTATGCGGTAAACCAGGCTCCCATTCAAACGTTAAGTCAACCATTTAGCATCTTTATGGTGACACTAGGACACTTTCCAGCTCTCAGTGGATTTTTAGTCACGTGATCTAATTTGTTGATTGGCATGTCGTTTGCAATTAAAATTATGCTCTTTATCCGACACCATGTTTGTAGTCAATCCAAACACAGTCTGGTGTCGAAATACTTCACTAAACAGACACCATGTTTGTAGTCAATCCAAAAGCAGTCTGGTGTCGAAAAACTTCACTAAACAGACACCATGTTTGTAGTCAATCCAAATACAGTCTGGTGTCGAAATACTTCACTAAACAGACACTATGTTTTTAGTCAATATTTTTTATAATACATTTTAAAGTTGGAAGTGTAAAGTTCACATAATGTTTCAGATTGTAGTTAAGAAAGATTTTCGTTTTTTTTAAATATATCACCTCAACAATTATTTTAAGTGATATAGTATAATTTTACTGACTTTATTGGACATATTTTGTTTATAAATTACAGGATACAATTATACTTAATGCACAGAGATAATCTAAAATATAAAATAAAATCTAAGTTGATATAGATTAAATTTTGGAAATATAAGATGTAATCTAAAAGCAGTTATATTTATTTAAGTTTACTTACCTGTGTAATACCGTTTAAATTCACAGTTTATATCTGTATTACTTTGATATAAACAAAAGTAAACGAACATTCTGCAGACTATAATATTTATTTAAGATAATTTGTAAAAAATATTACGACATTTAAGTGTAATAATATTTATTGTGAACAAAGTATTATGACATTTAAAATTTACAATTTTGCAGCCTATGCCAATGTGTACTTTTAATATAATTATGTTTTCGTCACTAAACTATATTGTTGTTGTATAATATAATTAGGTTTTAGTCACTTAAATATAGTGTTGTTGTTGTATAATATAATTAAGTTTTAGTCACTAAAGTATGTTGTTGTTGTATTATATAATTAAGTTTTAGTCACTTAACTAAATTGTTGTTGCATAATATATTTAAGTTTTAGTCACTAAACTTTGTTGTTGTATAATATAATTAGGTTGTAGTCACTAAACTATATTGTTGGTCTTGCATAATATAATTACGTTTTAGTGACTAAACTATGCTGTTGTATAATATAATTACGTTTTAGTGACTAAACTATGCTGTTGTATAATATAATTACGTTTTAGTGACTAAACTATGCTGTTGTATAATATAATTACGTTTTAGTGACTAAACTATGCTGTTGTATAATATAATTACGTTTTAGTGACTAAACTATGCTGTTGTATAATATAATTACGTTTTAGTGACTAAACTATGCTGTTGTATAATATAATTACGTTTTAGTGACTAAACTATGCTGTTGTATAATATAATTACGTTTTAGTGACTAAACTATGCTGTTGCTGTATGAAATAATACTAACTCTAAAATGTATGAAACAGCCCTCAAAACATTAGACTAGAGATACTGATTTTAACAGCAGCCAAGACCTGTACGCACTATTGAGACCTGTGACGTAACCAGAGAAATAATTTATTTATAGATCAAGTCATCCCGCGCCAACTGGAACCAGGTCAACCGGAGTGCAAACATTTCTATTCAAGGTGCACACAAAATAGTGACTGTTGCAGCCCTCACACATGTCGCATAGCAACTGGAGATCTGCTGGTCCATGTGCCATCGCACAACCGGGATGAGAAAGCCATTATAATGAGGTGTCTGCACAACAATCAAGGTATTCAAATGCCTGGCTAAAGATAACACTTGTATTTTTATCCATGTCAAATCCGAGATAAGAAAGCAATTGTACTGATGTGTTTGCACAACACTTAAGGTATTAAGGTATTCAAATGCCTGGCTAAAGATAAAACTTTTATTTTTATCCATGCCAAATACGAGATGAGAAAGCAATTGTACTGATGTGTTTGCACAACACTTAAGGTATTAAGGTATTCAAATGCCTGGCTAAAGATAACACTTGTATTTTTATCCATGCCAAATCCGACATGAGAAAGTGATGTGTTTGCACAACACTTAAGGTATTAAGGTATTCAAATGCCTGGCTAAAGATAACACTTGTATTTTTATCCATGCCAAATACGAGATGAGAAAGCAATTGTACTGATGTGTTTGCACAACACTTAAGGTATTAAGGTATTCAAATGCCTGGCTAAAGATAACACTTGTATTTTTATCCATGCCAAATCCGACATGAGAAAGTGATGTGTTTGCACAACACTTAAGGTATTAAGGTATTCAAATGCCTGGCTAAAGATAACACTTGTATTTTTATCCATGCCAAATACGAGATGAGAAAGCAATTGTACTGATGTGTTTGCACAACACTTAAGGTATTAAGGTATTCAAATGCCTGGGGAAAGATGAGAAAGCCATTGTAATGATGTGTTTGCACAACACTTAAGGTATTATGGTATTCAAATGCCTGGGGAAAGATTTAACTTTTATTATTATCCATGCCAAAAAGACGATGATGGTCGCCCGAACAAAGGATGCCGCAAAACCGGTGAAAAGTGGGAGACAGAATATTTGATCAAACCAGAATGCGATCCTGTCATTCGGGGTTCATAACTAGTTTTCGTTTGCTTCTGATCGTTTGTTTTGTTTTAGGTGTTACATAGATTTAGTAGTTACACTGACCTGTCAGTGAACGAATTAAAGTATTTCTTGCACTTGTGCTTACAGGAAACTAAGGAAAGAGTAATTTCTGTAAGTGTACATAGATCGTAGTTACACTGGCCTGTCAGTGAGCGAATTAAGGTATTTCTTGCACTTGTGCTTGGAAAGAGTAATTTCCGGAAGTGTACTTAGATTTCATTGTTACACTGGTCTGTCTGCGATCTGAGGTCGTGGGGTCATTAGGTTTCATCAGCATTTGAGTGACAAGATTTATAGTGACATAATTTGTGGGCTATTCATTTCCTTTCTTCCAAATGAGGCAAAGTAAAGAAATAGAATTATACTCATTATAAAACTCAGCATTTTATTATAATATTATTCTACTTATTTCGTACGGTATAATAAACAACTCTGCATAATTTAATTCAGTCATTGTGCTGTAAATATATTTCCAAGGTTTATGAAAATGTATGTACTATACTTTAATTGTTATCAACATAATTATTTCACATTTCTGCTGCACGCGATACAAACACAATCGGACATTAACTAGTTGTAGAATTCTTTTCAAAAATATGCAAAATATTCTTAGTCACAATCGGACACTAACTGGCTCTAGAATTCCACGTAATAATGTTCAAAATATTCTCATACACAATCGGACACACACTGGCTCTAGAATTCCACGTAATAATGTTCAAAATATTCTCATTCACAATCGGACACAAACTTGATGCTGATTTCCAGATATCAATATATGAAATAATCTCAGTCACAATCGGACACTAACTGACACTAGCATCCAACATAATAATGTACTATATTATGTTCATTCACTCTGTCCATCCTAACGTTCATAATTATTTCAAATGTAGTACAACTTAAACTGATAACTTAAGACATGTTTTCATTTTTCGCGTCTCATTTATTTATACCTGCACTTGTAAAAAGATAAAAATTAAAAATTAAAAAAAAACCTCTCGCTCGGGTGTGTTTGTTGAATATGTGAGTGCCTGTACTAGTATATTTAAAATTACTATTTATTTTTTTCATTACTTTGATATAAACAAAATTAAACTAAAATTCTACAGTCTATAATAACAAAAAATATTTTAAAAAATTATTATGACATTTAAGTGTAATAATAATTCTTGTGAACAAAGTATTATGGCATTTGAAATTTACAATTTAGCGGGCTATGCTAATGTGTATTTCTAATATAATCATGTTTTCGTCACTTAACTATGTTCTTGTATAATATAATTATGTTTTAGTCACGTAACTATATTGTTGTATAATATAATTATGTTTTAGTCAGTTAAGTATTTTGTTGTTGTTGTATAATATAATTATGTTCTATCCAGTTAACTATATTGTTGTTGTATAATATAATTATGTTCTATCCAGTTAACTATATTGTTGTTGTATAATATAATTAAGTTTTAGTCACTAAGATATATTGTTGTTGCTGTATAATAGAATTAAGTTTTATTCATTTAACTATGTTTTTGTTCTTGTATAATATAATTAAGTACTAGTGACTTAACTATGATGTTGTTGTATACCATAATTAAGTTTTAGTCACTTAACTATATTTTTGTCGTCTTAAATAATAGTAAAACGCACTGAAACAAATTTTGAAATACTAGAGATAGTTATTTTTAGATCAACCGAGACCTGTACACACTTTTGAGACCTGTGATGTAACCAGCCCACTAATATTTTGTAGGTGTAGAAATCCCTACGCCTCAGGAACGAGTGCATCCAGAGTGCAAGAATTACTATGAAGATTGCACACACTCCAGTGAATGTTGTGGCCCAAGCTCATGCCGACAAGTCGAGAATGAACCTTCCATGAAGTGCACTCTTTATATGAGAGGTATTCAGATTCTTGGGTAAAGGTTTATGGATCCATGCCAAAAGGACGATTGTCGCGCGAACATGTGGTGCCGGAAAATGGATAAAATGAGGGAGAAAGAATATTTGATCAAACCGGAATGTGATCCTGTCAATCGTGGTTCATAACCAGTTTTCGTTAACCGATGATTGATTGTTTTGTTTTAGTTGTTTCATAAAAAATAAATATTCTATGTTGTATTCTTTTCATTAAATAATCTTAACGTTTCAAAGAATTGACATCTCTGTGATTTTGTTGCAGTGGTCTGTCTGCGATCTGAGGTCGTGGGGTCATTAGGTTTCATTAGCATTTCTAGTGACAAGATTTATAGTGACACGATTTATAGTGACACGATTTATAGTGACAAGATTTATAGTGACAAGATTTATAGTGACACGATTTATAGTGACACGATTTATAGTGACAAGATTTATAGTGACAAGATTTATAGAGACAAGATTTATAGTGACACGATTTATAGTGACAAAATTTATAGTGACAACATTTATAGTGACAAGATTTATAGAGACAAAATTTATAGTGACAAGATTTATAGAGACAAAATTTATAGTGACACGATTTATAGTGACACGATTTATAGTGACACGATT
Organism: Sinotaia quadrata; assembly: GCA_028829895.1. NCBI lineage: Eukaryota > Metazoa > Mollusca > Gastropoda > Architaenioglossa > Viviparidae > Sinotaia > Sinotaia quadrata. Next base: position 2,840,524 of record CM054179.1, read on the forward strand.
TATAGTGACAAAATTTATAGTGACAAGATTTATAGTGACAAGATTTATAGAGACAAAATTTATAGTGACACGATTTATAGTGACAAAATTTATAGTGACACGATTTATAATGACAAGATTTATAGAGACAAAATTTATAGTGACATGATTTATAGTGACAAAATTTATAGTGACAACATTTATAGTGACAAGATTTATAGTGACAAAATTTATAGTGACACGATTTATAGTGACAAGATTTATAGTGACACGATTTATAGTGACACGATTTATAGTGACACGATTCATAGTGACAAGATTTATAGTGACAAGATTTATAGAGACAAGATTTATAGTGACACGATTTATAGTGACAAAATTTATAGTGACAACATTTATAGTGACAAGATTTATAGTGACAAGATTTATAGAGACAAAATTTATAGTGACAAGATTTATAGAGACAAAATTTATAGTGACACGATTTATAGTGACACAATTTATAGTGACAAGATTTATAGTGACAAGATTTATAGTGACACGATTTATAGTGACACGATTTATAGTGACACGATTTATAGTGACACGATTCATAGTGACAAGATTTATAGTGACAAGATTTATAGAGACAAGATTTATAGTGACACGATTTATAGTGACAAAATTTATAGTGACAAAATTTATAGTGACAACATTTATAGTGACAAGATTTATAGTGACAAAATTTATAGAGACAAAATTTATAGTGACAAGATTTATAGAGACAAAATTTATAGTGACACGATTTATAATGACACGATTTATAGTGACAAAATTTATAGTGACAAAATTTATAGTGACACGATTTATAATGACAAGATTTATAGTGACAAGATTTATAGTGACAAGATTTATAGTGACAAAATTTATAGTGACACGATTTATAGTGACAAAATTTATAGTGACACGATTTATAGTGACAAGATTTATAGAGACAAAATTTATAGTGACACGATTTATAGTGACAAGATTTATAGAGACAAGATTTATAGTGACACGATTTATAGTGACAAAATTTGTGGGATATTCCTTTCCTTTCTTCCAAATGAGGCAAAGTAAAGAAATAGAATTATACTCATTATAAAACTCAACATTTTATTATAGTATTATTCTACTTATTTCGTACGGTATAATAAACATTCTACATACTTTAATTCTGACATAGTGCTGTAAAGATATATTCTCGCACTTGTTCATAACAAATGCATCCAATGGGGATGGACCAAAAGTTACTTTGTTGAAGAAGTCCTACATTCTAATCACTTTGATTAGTTATTTTCATATAATTAAAGGCTATCATTAGCTTATGATAAGTTAACTGACCAATAAAGAATGAACGGACTAAGAAATATTTCGTAAATATTTGCTATTGATATATGATTTAAATTGGAGAATGCTATTTAATTCAACAAATTATTTTTATGTTCACCTATATGATTGTGTTGGACATCATACTTGTGAATTTTGATCAATGCTATATTTGTTGCATAAGTATGTGGAAGGACTATTGAGAAGCAATTGAACAAGGCTATGAAAAACTCTTGTCACTTTTCTCTAATAACTCTATTTAAGACTGTCCTATGATTTGTATAGACAGAATTATTGAATTATATTTTAGTATAAGATTGGGAAACAGGAATTATGTGAATGTGGTTTCATGGAAATACTGATATCAAGTAACCTACTTCATTGATTTGTCATAAGTACATTATATTGTTGAAGTAATACACATATTGTTAAATTTAATGACCGTCTTATGCACATTCGTAAACTTATGTTGGAGAGAAAAAGTGGGTGGATAAGGGCTCACTAAATATAAATTACATATGGATTTGTCTTCTCCTTAAGTAAGAAGTTTTCCAACCTATGGAATATTGTGTGACGGTAAATATTTATCTTTAATTCTGTGGAAGAGAAATGATTTACTGTGTCATATCCATCAAGTGAGAGAGACGAGTGGTGTCTGATGGAGGATCATTAACAAAATAAAATTAAGATTCTCATCACTTGTAATTAATTTTGGATGATTAATTAATTAATTATAAACGTGTCCATTAACTAAGTGGTGTTGGTGTCAGAAAGTTAATAAATAAGTTCGCACTTTCAAACGGTAATGATTTAAATATGTTATTCATTATCTCACTACATCCAGTCCCGGGGGCAAACGGTAATGATTTAAATATGTTATTCATTATCTCACTACATCCAGTCCCGGGGGCAAACGGTAATGATGTAAATATGTTATTCATTATCTCACTACATCCAGTCCCGGGGGCAAACGGTAATGATTTAAATATGTTATTCATTATCTCACTACATCCAGTCCCGGGGGCAAACGGTAATGATTTAAATATGTTATTCATTATCTCACTACATCCAGTCCCGGGGGCAAACGAGCATGTTCACACTTTGTGACTTAAGTGAACAACGTATTTATGTTACAATGTAACAGGTTGAACTGAACAATCTCTCAAGTGGCACTGACGTTGCCTGGATACAAAGAACATATTTTCCAGGAATGCCAGTCTAGGACACCGGTGTTCATTCATTTTCCACCACAGCACTGGATTTTCACTATCTGGATTTTGTTTTCTCTAACTTGAAACGGTCGAGTTCTTCAAAAGTTTTTTTTCACAACACCCATCTGTATCATAATCTGATTCCATTATCCTCATGCGTTTAATGCTTGACCCGCACATAGTAACAGACGCTTTATTCATGCTCACAGGAGGGCTGTTCAGTGTTAGTAAATAGTATCAAATACATTATTAATGCTCACAGGAGGCTGTTCAGTGTTAGTAAATAGTATCAAATACATTATTCATGCTCACAGGAGGCTGTTCAGTGTTAGTAAATAGTATCAAACACATTATTAATGCTCACAGGAGGATATTCAATGTTAGTAACAGCATTACATTTTCTTGAATAAATGTCTATGTTTGGTCTCTTGCTTCTACAGACAAAAATCACAATTTATAACGAGCGTAAATTGCAGTTGCAATCTTGAGTAATTCGTCATCATTTAAGCCAGTCATAGGAACTTGCAAATCATCAAAAGCTGCAGCCTTAATCTGGCATCATCATGCACTACCACGTGATTTTTAAACGATGATGACAGCAATACAGCAAGATTCAGTTCAGTAAGCTTTCTATATTACGTCTTTGCTAATAAACCATCAACAGTGCGCATGCTTGGCAATTTGTAACTCTCTTCCTGAAGAGCAATATGCATTATTGCTTCATGACCTTCATCTTTCACAATTGATATTGTGGCATGGGTTTTAAAAGATGTTATGTAAATATTTAAAACTCTAACGAGAGGCCAACTGCATGTCCACCCACACGTCAGCTGTGTCAGGCGTCACGAGTATTTACCTTTTAGCATTTTAAACATTTCAATTACAAACGGCTACGACGAGACAACACCTATCCCAACCTGACGAAAACACATAAAACAAAGAAAACAAACACTCACGAAATTAGGGATAAAAAATAAAATAATAAAAAAAAATTTAAGTAATTGTGGTGGGAAGAATTTATAATGGAATTAATGACCAAGACGCGAGTGTGACATCAGTGTTCACTATTAGGCTCTGTGTTCACATTGTGGCTGTAAAGAAGTTCGTGTATATTTTAGTCTCTCTGGACTTCCCAGAATGTGACCGTTGATAGGCTGATTAGCGGAGTGGTGGTTCTTATGATCCGGGTGTGTCGAGAGTGTGGTGCAGGCTGTGAGCTCTGCGTCTGTGTGTGTGTCGAAGACAGATAGCCAGCCTCGGCCTGTTCTAAACGCTCGAGAGGTGCAGGATGGGGTAGGCAAAGTAGGCAAATATTTATGAACTGATAGGAGTGTAGCACTTCTCAATTAAAGGAATGTTTATGAACTGTTAGGAGTGTGGCACTTCTCAATTAAAGGAATGTTTATGAACTGTTAGGACTGTGGCACTTCTCGATTAAAGGAATATTTATGAAATGATAGGACTGTGCGCTTGTGATCACTACTAACCACTCCCTCTTTCGGTATATGAATATGACGTCACTTTGTGACTCCACAAAGTTTGTTTATTGCGGCGATGAATGATTAGACTAAGACTAATGCAATAGTACTTCTACAGCGTTGAGTGTTGATCTATAGTGTCATGAGAGACTAGTGCACTAGTGTTGATCTATAGCGTCATGAGAGACTAGTGCACTAGTGTTGATCTATAGCGTCATGAGAGACTAGTGCACTAGTGTTGATCTATAGTGTCATGAGAGACTAGTGCACTAGTGTTGATCTATAGCGTCATGAGAGACTAGTGCACTAGTGTTGATCTATAGCGTCATGAGAGACTAGTGCACTAGTGTTGATCTATAGCGTCATGAGAGACTAGTGCACTAGTGTCGAATTACAGCGTCACGAGAGACTAGAGAGGTTTGCAATGTAGTAGTCGACAGTTGTCTTCGTCGTGTTACAAATGCCTTATCTCAATTTTTATAAAATAAGTAATGTCCTTGTTGTCCTCATCTACTTTATTATCATAGAGGATGTATATCTAAAATGGAGAAATGGAATCTCTTGCTCTTTTCAACCGATTTCGGCGGAAGACTCTTCGTCCCCCCACCCTTACAACACCACCGTATTAAATGACTCGTTGACTAAAATGTTAATAATGATTCTGACTGTCATATTTGTTGTACTTAATCAAAACATCGAACAATTTGAATTTATGGCAGTACAGAAACTTAAATTCATCTACTCAGTGGCTTGTCACCTTATTGCAGTAAAAAAAAAAAAAAAAAAAAAGTAAAGAAAACGTGAAATCTTCAAAATAACGGTGATGTAAGCGTGTAAATTCAGTGACGTCAGCACAACGTGCAACAGTAATCGAAAACATATCACAGTTAACGCCACAACGCCACGAAGTTAGCAGTTTGTGCGACCTTGCGGGGAAGTCGACAACAGCAGGTAGACCGTAAGTATATGATAATATACAGTCTTATACTATAAATAGATCGACTGGCTACACAGTACTACAGGTAGACCTTAAGTTTCTGATAACCTACAGTCTTGTACTATAAACAGATTAACTGGCTACACAGTACTACATCAAGACCTTCAGTATCTGATAATATACGGTCTTTTACTTTAAATAGATTGACTGACTACAGTAAGACATTGTTGAGAATGTGTAGTCAATAATTGCTACCAAACAAAATGGAATACCTTTGCCAGTTTCTTTTATTTATTTGTTTGTTTTTGTTTGTCTTTTTGTAATTTTTGATGAGATAGTTTTTAAAAAAATAAAATTAGCATGAAATATATTGCTACAGCCCACATGGGCAGTTCTTGTTTGTTTTTATTTTATAATATTTTACGTTTAATTAAAAGACAATTATTTGAAAATCAACTCTTAATTTTTTTAATGAAACATTTAAATTTATTTCTTGATTTTTATTTGATTTGTTTGTTTTTTAAAAAATATTACAAAGACAATTACAAAAGCTGATAATATGACTGAATTGTCTCTATCATGACAATACATTTATTATCAATAACAATTAAGAAATGAAATACAAAATCCTTTTGATATATTTTTAATAACAATTATAAAATGAAATACAAAATCCTTTTGATGTATTTCAATAGCAATTATAAAATGAAATACAAAAGCCTTTTGATGTATTTTAATAGCAATTATAAAATGAAATACAAAAGCCTTTTGATGTATTTCAATAGCAATTATAAAATGAAATACAAAAGCCTTTTGATGTATTTTAATAGCAATTATAAAATGAAATACAAAAGCCTTTTGATGTATTTCAATAGCAATTATAAAATGAAATACAAAAGCCGTTTGATGTATTTCAATAGCAATTATAAAATGAAATACAAAAGCCGTTTGATGTAAGAAAATGAAAGCAAGAAAATACAATATAAATTCAATAATGTTTTTCATGCACGAATATTATTTTACATATAATTGTTCACTTTCATTGATAATGATAACTGTTCACTTTCATTGATAATGATAACTGTTCACTTTCATTGATAATGATAACTGTTCACTTTCATTGATAATGATAACTGTTCACTTTCATTGATAATGATAATTGTTCACTTTCATTGATAATGATAACTGTTCACTTTCATTGATAATGATAACTGTACACTTTCATTGATAATGATAACTGTGCATTTTCTTTGATAATTATAACTGTACACTCCTGTTTGTGATCACGTAGTAAAAATGTGGACACTTGCAGTTTGCTGTTGTTTGTTTGTTTGTTTACTAAACATGCATTTCTAAAGCATTATGGATTTCATTATTGTCGTGAAAGAAAGTGTTTAGCCCAAACGTCGACCAAACTATGCATCGATTTCATATACATATATAATATCTAAAGCTTTTGAACTTTGGCTTAATTACGTTGTTTACAGTTGTAATGTCAGTTACAGTTACTCACTTAAAAACCCAACAAACATTTTAACGTTAATTATGATTGCGGTGATAATCGCAAAATGTCACAATACAATTATGTTAACAAGATCTTGGACAAGTTTATGCAGCAAATGTTTAAGAAAGTTCTGAGTGAAAACTGAAATTGTCAATAGTTTAAAATCTCTTAGTAATAAAATTAAAAAGCTAATAATAATGTACTTATTTACCTACCTTTGAGGATGCGCCCCTAGAGAATACTACGCAGTTTTAATGATGACGTAATCAATGCGGGATCCAAATGAGAAAACACACGTGAAGAAGATGAAATGAATAGTCTAATTAAATTGTCTGCTCACAACTATTGCGGACGCACAACGCTGGGAATGAAGAGATCCCTCCTCCGTCCCTGAGGAAAAGTGATAAAAACACATAGCACTGGTGAAGACCAGGTGATAAATACACGTAACATTGGTGAAGACCAGGTGATAAAGACACGTAACATTGGTGAAGACCAGGTGATAAAGACACGTAACATTGGTGAAGACCAGGTGATAAAGACACGTAACATTGGTGAAGACCAGAAATATTCTTCTTCGTTGATGAATGCAGGAATAGTTTCGCTGAAAAGCATTTTAAGTAAAATATTAATAATTGTGACTCCTCTGGACACCCTTCACTCGTTATGATTATTACTTATTAATTATTAACACATTTACAATTACAAGTGATCGAGAATCTTAATTTATAATTATTAATAATTCTCCTAGAATAACATATCTCTCATTGGTGGATTATAAATGTGTCGTAAAACTCTATTCTTTACATTCTAATTAGATATATGTTTTACTGTCGCATTCTGTTTAGCAGGCAGAAACTTCTTAATAAAAAAAGTAATAACAATCCATCTTTTCTTTATATTTAACAAGCCCTCCCCCCCCTCTACCTATTACTACTTCAACATACAGTTTCAATAAATGTCCAATAAAATTGCCTTGAGGTGCATGCCCTCTCTGACAGGTATTCAGATTCTTGGGTAAAAGTTTTGAATCCATGCCCAAAAGACGCCCATTGTCGCGCGACCATGGAGTGCCGCAAAACTGGCAAAAAGAGGGCGAGAGAATATTTGATCCAACCTGAATATGATCCAGTCAGTCATGGAGTGCCGCAAAACTGGCAAAAAGAGGGCGAGAGAATATTTGATCAAACCTGAATATGATCCAGTCAGTCATGGTTGCTAGCCGCTGATTTTTGGGGGGAGGGTTGCTGTTGTTACATAAGAAAAGGAATACTTTGTGTTGCATTCTTATCATTAAATCATCATCACGTTTTAAAAAAATTGAAATCTCTGTACTTTTGTTACTTCTTACTGAAAAATTGATCAACAACAGAACATGTCAATCTTTAATCAAATATACGTTGTTCTTTTTGTAGTTATTGCCCTTGTGTTTACAGGAACCTAAGGAATAAAGGAATAATCTCCGGAAGTGAACTTAGACTTCGTTGTTACACTAGTCTGTCCGTGAATTAAGTTCATCAGCATTTGTAGTGATAGGATTTTAAGATATATATAAAATACACATTAATTCTGACAAAAAAAAATGCATTATTGTCTGCCAAAGGCAAAGTAAAGAAATAGCATTGTGCTCAAACTGACAACATTTTATCATAGTCTTATTTCTTTTTGTATAATAAACATTCTACGTACCTTAATTCTAACAACATTTAGTTGGAGAGGTATCTTCATGGTATGTGAAAATGTATGCACTTTGCTTTAACTGTCATCATCATATTTATTTCCGCTGCACGCGAGAGGAAGACAATCGGACACTAGCTAGTTACTAGTTGAACAATTCCAGGTAATAATATGCAAACTATTCTCAGTTACAACCGGGTACCAACTGGCTCTAGAATTCCAGGTAATAATATACAAAATACTCTCACTTACAATCGGGTACTAACTCGCTCTAGAATTCCAGGTAATAATATTTTTTTAAATGCCTGTTACAATCAGGTACGAACTCCACGTAATAATATACAATATTTTCATTCGTCCATAATTAATTCATATATAATACAACTTAAACTGATAGTTTAATACAATTTTCATTTATTCATTTTTTTCTCGTCTAATTTGCCTCTAACTGCATGTGCAAAACAAAACAAAAATCACTCTCACTCGGCTGTTTGTTAAGTAAGTTAGTGCCAGTGCTAGTGTGTTTCAAAATTACAATTTATTTTTTCATTACTTTAAACAAAATTAAACAAACATTATATAGTCTATAATGAAAAAATATTTAAGATAATTTTTAAAATATTTAAGATAATTTTTAAAATATTTATGATATTTAAGTGTTATAATTGTCATTGTGAACTAATTATTATAGCATTTGTAATTTACAAGTTAGCTTCACTACCTTGCTTCCTTTATAATATAATTATGTTTTAGTCACTAAAATATGTTGTTGTATAATATAATTATGTTTTAGTCACTAAAATATGTTGTTGTATAATATAATTATGTTTTAGTCACTAAAGTATGTTGTTGTATAATATAATTATGTTTTAGTCACTAAACTATGTTGTTGTATAATAGAATTATGTTTTAGTCACTAAACTATGTTGTTGTATAATAGAAAATTATGTTTTAGTCACTAAACTATGTTGTTGTATAATAGAAAATTATGTTTCAGTCACTAAACTATGTTGTTGTATAATAGAAAATTATGTTTTAGTCACTAAACTATGTTGTTGTATAATAGAATTATGTTTTGTCACTAAACTCTTTTGTTGTTGTATATTATAATTTTGCCTATCAATAAAATATGTTGTTGTTGTATAATATATGTTTTGTCACTAAACTATACTGTTGTTTCCTAAAATAATAGTAAGCTCTAAAATGTTCAGCAATAACTATGTAAATACTAGAGTTACTGAGTTTAAGAACAGCCAATCCCTGTAGGCCTACACACCATAGAGATTTGTGACGTAACCAGCGAAATAATTTATTCGTAGGTCAAGTCATCTCGTACCAACTGGACCCATCGCAACCCGAGTGCAAGAAGTTCTTTGATGAATGCACAGAAACGAGTCAATGCTGAAGCGCTTACATGTGTCGCGAAACCACTGGAGATTTGCTGGACCCTGTGTTATCCCTTAAACGGGGTGCGAATAAAATTGGAATGCTATGTATGTACAGTCTGAGAGGTATGCAAGGTCCTGGGTAAAGATTTTTGGATCCATGCCAAAAAGACGACCATAGTTGCGCTACCATGCAAAGAAAAGACGAAAAAAAACTTTTTGATCAAACTTGAATGTGATCCTGTTAATCGGGGTTCATAACCAGTTTTCGCTCGCCATTGATTGTTTGTTTTCTTTTACTTGTTTCATAAAAAACAAATACTCTATGTTGTATTCTTATCATTAAATGATCATCACGTTTCAATAATTGTTTCAGTTGTTTCATAAAAAACAAATACTCTCTGTTGTATTCTTATCATTAAATGATCATCACGTTTCAATAATTGTTTCAGTTGTTTCATAAAAAACAAATACTCTATGTTGTATTCTTATCATTAAATGATCATCACGTTTCAATAATTGTTTCAGTTGTTTCATAAAAAACAAATACTCTATGTTGTATTCTTATCATTAAATGATCATCACGTTTCAATAATTGTTTCAGTTGTTTCATAAAAAACAAATACTCTATGTTGTATTCTTATCATTAAATGATCATCACGTTTCAATAATTGTTTCAGTTGTTTCATAAAAAACAAATACTCTATGTTGTATTCTTATCATTAAATGATCATCACGTTTCAATAATTGTTTCAGTTGTTTCATAAAAAACAAATACTCTATGTTGTATTCTTATCATTAAATGATCTTCACGTTTCAAATAATTGACATCTCTGTGCTTTTGTTTCTTCTTACCGATAAACTGACTTAAAACAAAACAAAACAGTTAATTCTTTAACCAAATATACGTCATTTTGTAGTTCTTGCACTCATGCTTACAGGAAACCAAGGAATAAAGGAGCAGTTTACTGAAGTGTACTTAGATTTCCTTGTTACAATGGTCGGTAGGTTCAACAGCGTTTGTAGTGACAGGATATGTAGTGGCAGGATTTGTAGTGGAAGGATTTATAGTGACAGGATTTATTAAATATATTTGTGTATTGCCTTTGTTACAAATGAGGCAATATATAAAAATAGGTTTATATTCATTATACAAATTCAATATTTTTCATAATCTGATTGCATTTACTTTGTATTGTGTAATACACATTCTACATTCCTTAATTCTGACGACATTTTGTTGTAAAAGTATTTCCAATGTATGTGAATATGTATGCACTCTGCTTTACATTTTATCACCAATATTTCTGCTGCACGCGAGATGAACACTGGCGGACGCCAACTGGTTACTGGTTGTAGAATTCCCGGTAATATACAAAATATTCTGTCATAATCGGACACTAACTAATTGTAGAATAATTATGATAATATACAAAATATTCTGTCATAATCGGACACTAACTAGTTGTAGAATAATTATGTTAATATACAAAATATTCTCAGTTTCAATCGGACACTAGCTCTAGAATAATAATAGAATTGTTTAGTGATAGTTATTTATATCACAAACGTACGAAAGGAGAATTTCCTCTCAATCATCTTACTGCAATATACATTGTGTATAACATACAACCAGTAGTTATTTATTTATATCACAAACGTACGAAAGGAGAATTTCCTCTCAATCATCTTACTGCAATATACATTGTGTATAACATACAACCAGTAGTTTGAGTGTTTTTGTCTTGTGTATAACATACAACCAGTAGTTTGAGTGTTTTTGTCTTGTGTATAACATACAACCAGTAGTTTGAGTGTTTTTGTCTTGTGTATAACATACGACCAGTAGTCTGAGTGTTTTTGTCTTGTGTATAACATACGACCAGTAGTCTGAGTGTGGTCTTGTGTATATGCATACTGCATAATATACACTAGATAGTCTATGTTTACATGTTTCTACCTAATGTACTTATCAAAACTCCAACAGTGTGATTGTGGTTATATTACTAGATATTGTACTTACCACGACTCCAATAATCTTCTTATAGTAATTCTCATACATTTTATAAATATTAACAGAAAATATATTGTATTCTTTTGGTTGTTGAATGTTGATAAAAGAAATTAGGCAAATATTCTATCTGATTTAATTCGTACATATACAATACAGTCAAAATTATTAAACGTGTTTTAAGGTCTACACATAGAACACTGCCTTGTGTGTGTGTATGTTCAAAATGTGACCAATACTTGTGGCCATTTTCCCAAAAGTTTTAGAATATACAATATATGGAAAGTCGTCTTTGTATAATTAGATTAGCATGGAATAAGTATTTATGAATTGTACGTGTAAAATATAGAATATAAATGGTGTGACCAGTGCGGATGACGCAAACATTCTTCCAAACACGCATTAACGGACAAACACTTAAATGTACAATAAGAAGGAGAGAGAGAGAGAGAGAGAGAGAGAGAGAGAGAGAGAGAGAGAGAGAGAGAGAGAGAGAGAGAAATGAGGGGAGACATGCTTTTTAAAAATGAACCAGAATGAAAGTAAAAATTAGAAAACAAGAAATGTATTGAAAGATTTCAGACATGCGCACTGAATGACGTCATGTCGACGTTTACGTCATAAGTATGATGCACGTCGTCATGACAACAGGACATTTCTTTGTTCACGTTAACAATAAAATAACACAAAGAGAAATTGAGAATAACGAAGACGACAATAGAGATGTTACAGTTGTAGACGTACAAATATCAGTACACATAGATAACACACTGTACAGTACAATGACACACTACACGTTGTTTTATTCATGACACACTACTCTTTGTTTATTACTTAATGCAGTTTACAATTTGTCGTTGTCATGATCAGTGTCGTTGTAGATAAACATGATTTTAAGGACTGTTATCGGTTAGGTGATGGATGTCTTCGTAATAAATCGTTTATCGGTTATCGTTATTCTCATCAGAGTTGACGCAATCATCGTTACAGTCAAATCATCAGACAGATCAACACCAGTCAATCAACACAAGTTGTGACGTACAGCGTGACATGGCGTAAAGTCTTTCATCCCAGTCATAACCTGTATTCTCCACAACGACCACCTTTCTCTCCAAACCATGAACATCTTCCCAGCTTGTCACCGTCACCAGATCACCGACACCAAGCGCCGTGTCACGAATGGCGGCTTCATCACCTAACTCTACCACGCGCACAGGCACGTGACACGCACGTAGACCCCGGACCAGACCACAAGCCGTTAAAGTCACCTGGCCGTTATTGTCTACCCAGTCATCAGTCGGGTAGAAAAGACACAACACCAGGATGTCGCTGTATTGCAGAGGTGGAGGGCCGTTACTGTTACCTAACATTTGATGTAAAATATTTTTATTTATGTATCCGTTCATCCACCCGTCTATTTATTCCTCCTCACTTTCATTCATCTACCCATCTATTCATCCACCCATTCATTTATTCATCCATCCACCCACACGTATTTGTATTGTTTCACTAACTCCCCCGTGTCAAACACACCACACCCATACCTGTCCGGCCGACGTTGAGTTCTGTCAGGACACGGGCAACTTGACGTCCACACTTTACACAGTCACGTGGCGTGTACTCTGTGTGACCTGACTGACCACCACGGTGTGTGAATCTTATAACCGCCGGGCCGTCTGTTGGAACAGGGACGTCGCTGAACGTGTAGTCATGGACTCGTAGAAACTTTATTTCTTGTGCACACATTATTTCCCTTACCACAACTGGCGGTGACCTTAGAGGCGTTGTTAGTTTGACCTCTTCCAGACATAACGGCCTGGCTTCATGATATACTGATGCACCCCACAGGAACACCCTGGGTACTTGTACATTGAGTTGATCACAAAACTTCGTGAAGTTCCTGTCACTAAAGAAGGAACAGAGGAAGACATTATGTGATTGTGTTGACGTCAAACAATTATGACATAATAACGTTTACTCTATGTCGTCTTTGTATTGTGACGTCATTTACAACGTCGCCATTGTTTTCTTTTCTTTATTCAAGGCTGTTTGTTTACGTGTTAATCATTTGTTGTGTTTGCTGTTTCTCCTTCTGCTTATATGCTAATCATTTGTTGTTTCATGTTTGTATGTTTAGCAATGGACACACAATCCAAGAAATACATTTACTGACGACATTCTTAATCAGTTAACCCTTAGTTCGTGTCACATGTCCGGTCTAGGTTTAACGATTCTATTTTAGATTCTAGTTACCAAAATTGTTTTATTGAATAATTTCTAACTATAGCAACAGGACGGCCTGACGTTATCCACCACGAAAATGCCAAGATATTCAGGCAATCATTCACAACACCTCGCTTAAATCAGTTGACTTGTCTCAGCTAATAATGTTATCTCCCCCTTCTTTATAATTTAAGATTTGTGATTCTTTATCCCTTTATTATGGCTCGAGCCCAGTTAGCTGATCTCCTCCAGTCATGTTACAAACAATTATGTAACAACGGGTAAGATAACAATAAATTTAATAACAATTCAATTAATAAAAAGAATGAAAATTTATGAATCACAATTATTAGAATAATCTATCCTGTTCAGCCCGAATTGTTTATACACGCAGTTTGCTAGTTATATCTTTTGTTGGAATACAACCAACTTAGCTTAGTGTTTATGAAGTAGTTGAATATGTTGTCATTGATCGACTGGTGTGGTTCTGACGTCACACAGTGAATATCTTCTAGCTGACCATTCCACTGTTGGTTACGGCACTCAGCGTAGCTTTGGGACAATGTCTCCAGTATTTGAAGATGTCAGGTTGGAGTCTGGTTTCTAGTTTTTCATAGGACTAGATGTTCCCAGCTCCCAGACCGGCACTATGTAAAGTAAATGCATGGTCAAAAATGGTGGACATGATCTCTACCCCTGGACAGTGTTCACTGTGCATGAATATCTGCGCGTCTGACGAATTCGATTCATTCAGGTGAATATATGAATGGCTTGAAGTCAGCCGGCGGATTAACGCTATGTCACGATACGGAACGCAAGTGACCAAATATGGGCATCTCATATCCGGCTAACGACTTTTCACTCTTGGCCTGCCTCACATACTTTTAACACGTAAACAAGTTTGTTGCATCAGCTAAACCTAGTTGCTTAACGGAAGTCTCCTCATAAATTATACAGACAGTAGAAATGATTAATAAGTTGAACGATTAAGAATTATGAAAAATATGTTCTATAATTCAGCATAATTTGCTTAATATACTCTGACAGCCTATAGTGAGAAAAGACCGTTAGATACTGAGTATGTCTTTGTGTTTGTAAGTGTCTTAAGTTAACACGCTGTGCAACAAACCTGTAATCATGAATGGCCTCGTCTGCAATCACACACAGTTGTCTACCTTCACTCAGAGATTTCAGACGTCTGACTGCAGTCTCTACTACACCATCTTTCCAAAAGTCAAACTGATGTCGGTGTACACGTGAACTGGCTGTTGTCGTCTTCATGGTTTCCTTAAGTTGATGTTCAATGGCGATCGTCACTGCACGGCTTCCAGACCAAGTACTGACAACATGGACGTCGTGTCCGAGCCGAAGCCAGGACAGGCCTTGAACGATCAAGACAATGGTTTTACCTGTCCCAGGAGGGCCAGTAAGAAATACCCCGGGTGGTGAACGATTCAAAAGTTCCACTTGCTGTGGAAATAACACGAGTCTGGCCATTGTCTCTCCAGTCGCAGACACCGCCTCCCTAAGAATCCTTATGTCCAGGCGTGGGGCTGTAACCTCCACTGTAATCGTTGCACCACAGAATCTATAACGGCGAACAGTGAAGTGTGCATTGAGACAGACGAAAGGCAGGCCATAATTTATTTATAGCTCATTCATAACAGCATATATTTTCAGTTTGTATTACAACACGAAGTTCTATTTATTACATGATTAATTTTGATAAGAACAACAACTCACTGACAACTCCAATGAAGTAAATGAAAAGCTGCTTGACTGCAACATGTCTGTATATTACTTTAACATTGATATCAAAATATAATGAATGTTGTTCAAAAGATTGACTATTTAGCTGCAATACTTACAATTAAGATAACTTTTTCGTTATGAATATTAAATCTGAAATCATTAAAACAGTCTTTACGCACTTCTAAGGAGAATTATTAGTTCAGGTGATTGTAAGAGATTAGTGCTTGCATTTAATCTTTATTAATACATTCCTCCAGTGATTATTTTCTCTTTAAACGACAGTTCAAATTTAATCTGTAATAGAAAAAGACGATGAATTAAGTACATATACATTACACTGACCTTGATTACAATTATGTATGTTTATACTTAGGAAGTTGGAAATGAAATGGAAAAAGGTTAATGCAAGAAATAAGAAAATATAAATTTGTTCAAGGAAGATTTTTAAATGTTAAAGAAAATGAAAGAGAGATGACAGGTAATTTTCTTCCTTCACTATCTACCTGGCCACCAAGTGCTCATACACAGTCTCTGTTATTGATGGTTGGGCTCCAGACATCTTGACTAGCTGCTGCCACCACACGCCCAAATCTTTAAGGACGATGTGATTGACGTCTGAAGCCGTCCGTTTGTCTGAGAGTTGGTCTGAGAGCAAACACATCTTTAAGGCATCATCAACACTGCGGACACCAAGGCATTGACACAAGCCCTAGATGTGGTGGAGGAAATATAATTATAAATAAACCGCACTTTTTAAATAACTTTTTTTTAAAATAACCCCATACTAAATACTAAGTAAAGAATAATGGATTTTAAATAATGCTCACAAAGATAAGGATGTTAAAAATATTATGCCCTTTAAATTATAAATAAACACTTGTTAAAACTGTTGGCTGAAGAGTTAGAGATACAGTAAAAAAATGTGATTATTTACAATATTTAGTGAGAAACAAGAGTAGATAATACAGTGAGTCAATTCCATTTCGTGACAAGGCAAGTGTACAAAAGAATGAGATTATTAACTGTAGAATTTACAACATTCTTTATAGCAGTGAACTATTACTGACACAATCCAGCCGCTCATGGCCAAAACAGTCATCTTCAAGAAAACTCAGAACTCTGTAAATTGCCGTCAACTAAACACATTTTTCGAAAGCTTCGTTTTGCAGGAGTACAAGGAGGAATGGGTATACATGCTGCAATTTCGTTCAGTGCAATAATGCATACACGTACACAAAAAAATATTTACGAAGAAACACACACAGACATACTTATATGTGTGTGGGTAATATAATTTTCATATAATAAGAACAATTACTGAAAGTGCACATTATTTTGTTTGTTTACCAGTCTGTGTGTTTGTGTGTGTGTGTATGTGTGTGTGTGTGTGTGTGTGTGTGTGTGTGTGAGAGAGAGAGAGAGAGAGAGAGAGAGAGAGAGAGAGAGAGAGAGAGAGAGAGAGAAAAAATAGTCCAGATACGTCTATTGTTAAGAAGAAACTATTTTGCTAAACTTACTTTTATTAAATATTAACTTTAGAATTATTATTTTAAAAATTCCTTTAGTCTTCCTTTTGTGAAAAATTGAAAACCACAATGTGTACTGAGACATTATTTTTTTTGTAATAGAATATTAATCACTGAGAACTAGACTTTACCTTATACGTCACCATGCAAATACCTCTCAATACTTACTAACAGAGATCAATCATTTTAAAACATATATAAATACTTACTAACAGAGATCAATCATTTTAAAACATATATAAATACTTACTAACAGAGATCAATCATTTTAAAACATTTGTCAATACTTACTAACAGAGATCAATCATTTTAAAACATATATAAATACTTACTAACAGAGATCAATCATTTTAAAACATATATCAATACTCACTAGCAGAGATCTATCATTTTAAAACATATGTCAATACTTACTAACAGAGATCAATCATTTTAAAACATATATAAATACTTACTAACAGAGATCAATCATTTTAAAACATATATCAATACTCACTAGCAGAGATCTATCATTTTAAAACATATGTCAATACTTACTAACAGAGATCAATCATTTTAAAACATATCTCAATACTTACTAAGAGAGATCAATCATTTTAAAACATATGTCAATACTTACTAACAGAGATCAATCATTTTAAAACATATATCAATACTTACTAGCAGAGATCAATCATATAAAAACATATGTCAATACTTACTAACAGAGATCAATCATTCTAAAACATATATCAATACTTACTAGCAGAGATCAATCTTTTTTTTTGTAGTTGTACTCAGCCAACAGTTTGCTATGACGTAATTTCACGATGACGCAAAATCAAGTTTACGTAATGAGAGATTGTTTAGATTCAGTACAGAGATTTAGTAGTTATATTTATCCAGATATTTTCAATGAAGAATAGAAATTATATTATTTGTAATATCAAGCATGTGTTTATTTTGAAATGAATCTATGAGTGGGTCTAAAATTATCACATTATGCATAACATTTATGTAAATTTGAGTAAACAAAGTATTAGTGTATATCAAAGCATAGTTTGAATTGAAATAATAGTGCATTCTATTTGTGTAATGCTTTCAAAATACATTCAGGGAGATAACTCTGATTTAGGATGCAATATATTAGGTCTTCTAGATTTCTTTCCCATAACCGTATCTTAAAGAAACACATTTATTTTTAGTGTTTAAAAGTTAGGTGATTAAAATATCACCTAAATAACAAAGTTTGATAATGCAAATGTAACTTACCTGCAACGTTTAAGTCAAGAAAAATCTTTACTTTAATTAAATTCCAAATTTTGAATGACGTCATCTAATATAGAATATGGTTTAATTGAATTAGCACATTTTTATTTTATCACCGATAACAATTAATTGGCTATGTGTTTGAATCCGAAACGTGTACATTTAAATATATGTCCACGAAAACATGTTACTATAATTACATTTTAGCACTACGTTGTGGAAACATACATATGAGTTATGTTCAGCTTAGCCAAAATTTTAACTTCACACATAACACAGAAAACAGAAGCTTCACATTTTGTATGTAATGATTATACGACTAACAATTTTAAAATAAGGTATAATAACATTGCCTGTCAGAGATAAAAATTGCTCTTCAGAAAACACACGGCAGCATTGCTTTCCTGATATGGAATAACTGAAGAATAGACTATATTTGTTGGCAAGTTATTTGAATACACTTAGAGAAAACCCCGCAATTCCAACAGCTAAAGTTACCTGAATGTATTGCTAAGATACCACACTTGCCTCATTGCTAAAGTGAACTGAATATAATGCTAAGAGACACTTGCCCCTAAACTTACTGAAAATATTGGTAAGAAAGCACATTTGCCCCACTGCTAAAATTAACTGCTTATAGTGATAAGAAACCACACTGCTAAAATTTCAAGAATATACTGTAAAGAACTACACTATGAAATTAGCTAAATTTATTTAAATACACTAAGAAATCACACTTACCTCATTGCTAAAAATAACTCATACAACTAATACGAAACGCAGTTGTCTCACTACTAATATTACCTGAATATACTGATTGGAAACCATACTTGCCCTTCTGTTTATGTTACCTAAATATGGTGCTATGACCCTAGATTTGCATCAAGGATAAAAGTACCTGAATATACCGATAGGAAACCATACTTGTCCCAAAGATAAAGACATCTCTTCTAGGAAGTACTCATCTCCTCATTAAAATCTAAGATCTCACAGAATGTTAAAAATGGCAAAGTAAATTTCACAAGCGATAGACAACAGACTTCATGAGAAGAATCAATATTACTACTACTGTTAGTACTACTACAACTACTACTATTACTTCTTCTACTACTATTACTACTATACTTATAAATTAAACTTTCTGAATACTTTAAAATCCAGTCAGTTTTCTGAACCTACCAAAAATATACTGAATTCTAATAACATATAATTTATCTCAGACAGTGACATTTTTACTTAACATACAGATAAAAATTATTAAAAATAATTGTTTAATTAGACCTAGACTGAAACATGTGACAAATATGTGGATTGGAAATTGAGTAAAATATTGAAAATTATTTATTTGTAAAACGACACGAGCTATAATCGAGGACATAACACAGATGCAAAAACATCGTGTATGATGGCACATAGACACTTTGCACAAAAACTCTTAAAGTAGTTTGAACATGAATGCGAAATGATGGGTTGCAGGTGGGAGATCTGACGTCATAAGAGTTTATTAGTAGAGTACAGGGGACTATGTCGAACACGTTTCACTCTAATTTGAAATCCGAAATCATTTCCATATGGAATGTTAGGACACTGAAATGTTTTGGAGAGGGACAACTTGGGACTCCGAAAGAATCGTACACAGAATTAGATTTCATGGCAATATTTATTTGGATCTTTCCTGTGTTTCTCTCTAACTTGGAAATGTTCTACTCTCTCTCTCTCTCTCTTCCCTCTCCCTCCCTCCTCTCCCTCTCTCTTTCTGTGCATATATATAATATGATTACTATCGTTATTGATATAAATTTTAATAAATAGTTTTAAATACACGCTTCAAGGCATTCATTTCTTACTTTACATTTTCCTAATGATCAATAATTAGTGGGGATAAGAGACAGATTAATTATAGCATGGTTCTTTCAATTTAATTTATCCACATCGTCCTGCAGTTTCTTAACATAATAGTAAAATCTTACCTGACCATCAGATGGATTCCTGCTAATTGCTCGCAGTAACTGAGTAGAACTGATGTTTGGCATTGCAAGAATTTTAGTGATATTATTGTCCGTCAAGTCTGACGTCAAATGCTTTAATACAACCTCCGACTTGCTTAACTGTATTACAGCCTCTTTAACTTTCTTCATCACCACATCATCCTCCTGTTGCTCCGTCATCTTCAGCTGATTGAAGTTTGCTCCCACGCTTTTAATTTCTAATGTGAACAATCCGTATTGTCTGTGTATGATGAGAACATCAAAGTCACCCCTGCGGTAATGCTGAGGTAAGTGTTCGGGTAGTGTGCTAGGGCGTGGTATAGGGGCAGCAGTAGCCGCATAGCTAGGTTGACCAAGGTACTTCCCGAACTGTAACTGAGAAATGACCATCATCACTTCTTTCGGCTGACTGTTATCCGCCAGTGCACGAAGACAATGCAACACACGCTCTAAGGCTTTGTCGTCACGCACGTCACTTTCATACACGAGTTGAAGATGTAAGTTAACTTGGCTACTGTTTACCACTGGGCTTGAAAAATTTGGTCCTGAAGAAGACTGAAAAGAAAATTACCACTCAAAACTAATATTAATAATATCCTAATAAAACTCCGAATATATATTGTTTAAATATCTGAAACAAAAACTTATTTGAACATGTCTGAAATGGACCAAATTAGAGTATATTCGTCTCCAACTTTCTCTTTATACTTGAAGCAATTTATCGAAACTAAAATCAACAGAACATAATAAATTGCAAATATCAATCTTACCTCTGAGATGTTAACTCAATAAATTTTACAAATAGCAATTTTACATCCAAGTTGTGAACTTAATAAATTATTAAAAATAAGAATATTACCTCCAAAATTATTAGAACGTAATAAACTACAATTAGATATCTTACATCAATGATTTGAGCAGAATAAATTACAATAACAATCTTGCCACAAGTAGGTGAACTGAATAAATTAAAAATAGCAATCTTACCTCCAAGATGTGATCTTAATATATTACAAATAAGAATATTTTCACCAATACGTGGTCTTAATATATTACAAATAGCAATCTTATCTCCTATATTTGAACTTAATATATTACAAATAACAATCTTATCTCCCCTATTTGAACTTAATATATTACAAATAGCAATATTTTCACCAATACGTGGACTTAATATATTACAAATAGCAATCTTATCTCCTATATTTGAACTTAATATATTAGAAATAACAATCTTATCTCCCCTATTTGAACTTAATATATTACAAATAGCAATATTTCCACTAATACGTGAACTTAATATATTACAAATAGCAATCTCATCTCCTATATTTGAACTTAATAATATATTACAAGTAGCAATCTTATATCCTATATTTGAACTTAATATATTACAAGTAGCAATCTTATATCCTATATTTGAACTTAATATATTACAAGTAGCGAGCTGTATTCAAATTTAATGT
This sequence comes from Sinotaia quadrata, assembly GCA_028829895.1. Lineage (NCBI taxonomy): Eukaryota > Metazoa > Mollusca > Gastropoda > Architaenioglossa > Viviparidae > Sinotaia > Sinotaia quadrata. Next base: position 2,862,256 of record CM054179.1, read on the forward strand.
GAGAAGAACTTTGTAAATAATTTATGAATTGTTTCCTTCCAACTTTGTTAAACATATCTAGAGAAATAAACGAAAACAAAATAAATTAGCACGGCTTTTATTTCATTAGTTAATCAGACTGCACAGAGAGAAGTTAACACTCACAGCATTGAATACAATTAACATTCAGGACACACAACCGTCAGAATACACAATATTTCACACACACATAGCAGGCAGCGCATACAAGATAATTTTAAGGGAGATAATTATGAAAGCACCAAATCGATGAACATTCATCGAAACCAAATCAAATAAAATCACATTTCGAAACCAGTAGTAACTTCGAATGCTGCCCTTACACACCCACCTCCCAGAAAAAAAATGTGAACTGCCTTCCCTTCCATTTTCTACATACTCTCCCCCCCCCTCTCTCTCTCTTTCCCTTACTCTCTTTCTGCCTCACAGAATTGGCTTGCGTGAGCCCTGAGAAACTTTGATCATGTATATATATACATTTTTCAAATTTCAAGTACAAATATTTTTTTTTTACATTACAAATTTTGGTTCTTTCTATTGAAAGGCCACAAACACTGTGAAGCTGGAGGCGCAGGATTTACGTCACTGTTCGAAGTATTTAAGTGGAAATAAAAATGTCAGCTAATACATTTAATCACTGAATACTAAAAACCACTTTTCATTGAAATATCCACACATTATTTCATAAGAAGGCAGGTTTTCACTAAGAGAAGTAATTATAATACAATGAAAAATCCACACATTTTTTCATAAGATGACATATTTTAACTAAGCAAAGTAATTATAATACAATGGGTTTTAAAATACGGGAAACAAATGGCTATTTTTTTTTTAACACTGACAAGTCATTTTGTCAAATGGAAATAACTTACAACACAACTATCAATGCTAGTAGCAGTGTAGTAGTTGTTTGGAATAAAAAAAAATTATAATGCAGTGAAAGTAGGACAGTACTAGATCTGCCCATCATCCAAAAACCAAGATGTGTAGTGGTTTTACCTATCTACGTTCTGAGTTGTGTATTGAACATAGATGTCTATGTGCAGAGTATTGTATTGGTTATAGATATCTACGTGCAGTGCTGTGTATTCTTTATAGCCATCCACCTGCAGTGCTGTGTATTCTTTATAGCCATCCACCTGCAGTGTTGTGTATTGGACATAGATGTCTACGTGCAGACATGTGTAGTAGTTATAGAAGTCTACATGCAGTGCTGTGCATTGTTTATAGGAGTTTACGTGCAGTGCTGTGTATTGATTATATAGATATCTACGCGCAGTGCTTGTATTGGTTATAGATGTCCAGGTTCTGTTTTGTGTATTGGTTATAGATGTCTACGGTAGTGCTGTGTATTGATTATAGATATATACGTGCAGTGCCGCGTATTGATTATAGATATCTACGTGCAGTGTTGTGTATTGGTTATATAAGTTTACGTGCAGAGTTGTGTATTCTGTTGTTAAGAGTTCTTAACGATCAATAATCCTGCTGTGCAGAAGTTGTAACTATCTTTTAGCCCTGTTGTGCAGTTGATTTAGCCGTCTGAAAACCCTATTATTCAGTGGGTTTAGTCACACGTAAATCGTATAGTTTAGAAGTGTCAAAATTTCGGAGCTTAATGGGCAAAACTAAAATTACGCTATCGGATTTATTATAGTGATTTTACAGTTCTAGTATCGTTTATTTGTAAGGAATATGAAGTTCTTTAATCCGTTCTTTATATGGAGTTTTACAGTTCTAATATCGATTTATCATAGGGATTTTAAAGCTCTACAATTGATTAATTGCAAGGATTATAATGTTCTGGAATAAATGTATTGGTAAGATTATACAGATTCTTAATACGGATTATAATGCTAAAGAATTTTTAAATTCAAATTCGACTGACTGTAGAGATGATAAATTCTGGCATGTTTTCCGTCTAGGGATTATAATGTTTTAGAATTAATCCTACCCACCACACCCCGTGATTATACAGTTCTATATTAGATTCTTTATAGGGATTATACAGTTCTGGATTGGATTCTTTATGGGGATTATACAGTTCTGGATTGGATTCTTTATGGGGATTATACAGTTCTGGTTTGGATTCTTTATAGGTGTCAAGTGTCCGGTCTACATTTAACGACCCTGTCCTATTTTAGATTGCAGTGATCAATATTGATTTATTGAATAATTCCTAACAATAGCGACAGCCGGACAGCCTATCTTATCTATCACAAAATACCACAATATCAGCCAATTATTCGTGACACATCAGTTGACTTGCCTCTGATTGAATAATGTTATCTCCCTTTATTTATAGATAAGATTTATGATTCTTTATCCCTTTATTATGGCTCGCCCCCACAATCGGATCTTTTAGTTGTGCTACAAACAATTATGTAACAACAGGTAAAATAACAATAAATTTAATAACAATTAAATTAAAATAGAAGAAAATGAACAATTACGATTTGCAATTAACAATTAAAGGACTTTCGTGCGGCCCAGTAATTTAATTAACTAACCACACTGTCTCAGAGATTGTTTTTGTTTTAGACCGTTAACTTAACTTGAAGTCTGTATAACTGTTGAACATGTGTCATTGATTATTCAATGGGATGCTGACATCATGTAGCAATCTTCTGGTAGCCTCTCATGGTCCCTTGCGGTTTCAGGCATAGACTGCTGCGATGCCTTTAGTATAGATGATCATGCACTCTGCTGGGTTGCTCCTAGGTCCTCATCTATAAGACTGTAGATCCTGAACACTGAGCTTGGCATTAGCTGGCAATACTAGAGCTGACTCAAGATTCAAGACTCGAGATCCAAGACCGGCACTATATAGATATAGGCGTGGTCATAATAGGTGGATGCACACTCTCTCTATTACCCCTGGTAGATGGGCACACTGTATTATGGTAGGCACGTCTGACAAATTCAACCCATTCGGATAGTTATATAAGTGAAAGGGGGTCATCTAGCGGCTTAGCGCTACATCACTACGCGGAAAGCAAATGACCATATAAGGATGTTTAGTATCCGTTTCTCAACTCGTCCTTCACCTCTGATTTACTCTACGGTATTAACAGTTCTAGATTACATTCATTGTTTAGAGTATAAAGTAGTAAATTCGATTGTAAGTATATAAAGTTGTAAATTCGATTCATTGTGTGTATATAAAGTTATAAATTGAATACTTTGATTATATATAAAGTTATAGATTAGTTTCATTGAGTGTGTGTAAAGTATAGATTCGATTCTTTATATGTATATAAAGCTATAGATTTCGATTCAATGTATATAAAGCTATAGATTTCGATTCAATGTATATAAAGCTATAGATTTCGATTCAATGTATATAAAGTTATAGATTTAATTCACTGTGTACGTAAAAAGTTATAAATTCAATTCATTGTATAAAGTTATATATTCAATGCATTATATGTATATACATTGTGGCTACACTGATTATATAAATATATCTAACTAAAAATATCAATGCGGCAATACGGAGTATATAATATGTTAGTATAGTTCTATAACTTCATTACAAACATTAAATAAATACATAATAAACAGTATATGTCTAATAAGATTATACAAAACAAAACTTGCATTTTTACTACTAATAAGATTAAACAAGCATATAATCTACATTATTATCAGTGATTTAATTTGCTTAAATATGTAGTAAATATTTTTTTGTGCTATAATAAGCTATATCTCTATTATGACTATTACTTTGATTTAATTAGCATAATCACTTATCAATGGTTGGTCTTATTTTAGGATTTATTTCCAATATGGATCCCATATTTGTACACCACTATAAGTAACCTACTACAGACAAATTATTTATCTGTTCGCTGGTGGAACTTCCTACTTAAGAAGTAATGTAATTTATCAACTTACTAACATTATCGTTGACTTTAACCATTCCATACATATATCAATTAGCATGCATAAGAAAGAATTAAGAAAATTAAGGGTTTATTATAAAATAAATATGTCATGAAATGCAAGTAAGTTTGAAACAGTCACGTATTACACTAGTAAATAGATATTCAAGTGTCTTCTCATACACAATCAATATTTAACAATGACAACTCTAAGGGAAAAATCTCTAATCAAGGTTATAGTTTCTATCACAGATCTGGAAAAGGGAAAGATAAGAGATTATAGACTGAGTTCATGACCTGTTCTGTTGGGCCACCATATGCTGCATTGTAGAGAACACACGTGGATAGTTCATAATGGTCAACAAATCACCACAGTTCGTATTTGCTCATGTATTCAATTTGTGCTGAGTACACTTGAACTTGCTGGCAGTAGAAACGATGATGATAATAGACATCTCCATTCTCAGAACCTGGGATTCCATGGTACATAGTAGCCCATTGAGACGACTCATACATCGATCACAGAAATCTCTCAAGATGAAAAGACAATGTCGATGAGTCCAAACACCGAGATGAAGTAATGTCATCAAGAAAACCCCAAAGAAGAAAGAAAGGCACGCCCTGAAAAACGTTCAAGTGCAACACTTTTAATTCAATCCATAATTTCCTAAATTTCTCAATCTCTCTCCAGTCACTCAACTTACATATCTGCAAGAGAATTTTAGCCCGCATACATACTTCATTCACTAATACATAATTTATAAAATATAAATATCAAAGAATCAATTAAAATATAAAATATATAACAAAAATCAATGCATGCACAATAATTCTAACACACAAGTTATTCTAAATTCATTCTTGCATTATTGATCTTACAGCACACCACTATCTCATGGTTTAACCTTCAGAACTGGACTTCGAATATCAGTCACAAGTATGTAAAATGGGTTTGACTGTGTTTAATAATGTTCGCGTGTCACTAACTGGAATCCTCTCAACCACAACATTCGTCATTCACAACTGTGTACTTAACTTCTGACGGGTACTCATCTCTTTATTCAGAAGCCGCCCGTGTCCCTCGTCCAACCACCATCCATTAGTCAGTCAGTTGTGCTTGGCAGCTAATACTAACTTCCAAGTCAGAAATTGTCCCTTCCATTGGACGTTGTTCTTGAAGAAGTGTGAAAAATTAAATGACGATCTGCATCTCTGAGTTAGTCAAGAGTGACTTCTGAGCATCACACATGTTTATCATTAATACAAGAATATAAACACATTACAAACACTGACATCACTGACATATATAACAAGTGCCACTATCACTAATATGTTTATATAAATGCAAGGATTATGTGAGAAATTCTTAGTGTTAATTGATTTCACTGTAGTCTGACATTTCTGTTTATGTAACATAAATTTAGAAGTTGATGGTGTCTGGCTGGGTCCATCCTGTGGGATTTTACCCACTAACGCCTGCTCCAATCAATCTTAAAAAGCAGAATTTAGTTTAACTTTAAATTTGTTTACCATGGTTGTGATCAGGATTTTTCGAATTTTGCAGCTGATGACATCAATCTGGACCGACCAGAAATAAAATGTAGATATAAGAAAAGTAAAAGAAATAAAAATCTAGATATAAGAAATATATAAGAAATAAACATCTAGATATAAGAAATGTATGAGATATAAAATCTAAATATAACATTATAAGAATTGTATAAGAAATAAAATCTAGATGTAAGAAATGTATAAGAAATAAAATATAAAATGTATATATAAGAAATGTATAGGAAATAAAATCTAGATAAAAGAAATGTATAAAATTAAAATCTTATTATAAGAAATAAAATCTAGATATAAGAAATGTATAAGAAATAAAATCTAGTTATAAGAAATGTATAAAAAATAAAATGTAGATATAAGAAATTTATAATAAAGAAAATGGTGATATAAGAAATGTATAAGAAATAAAATGTAGATATAAGAAATGCATAAGAAATCAAATCTAGAAATTAAAATGTATAAGGATCAATATCTATATACAGATGTACAAGGAAGTCTAGTACACACATGTCTGACGTAGCTATTGCGTCACCTGTAATCTAGAATGGATGGTTTAGTTGTTGTTTTTTTAGCACACAAGTGAGGATTAGTTAAATTAAATGTATTTTTCCCAGTAATCTTATCTTGACCGTGAACCCTAGTGTTTAGTGGCTATTGTAGAAAACACGTTAAGGTGTAAATAGTTGTCAATGAAAGGAAAGGGGTGGGTGTAGAGGTGTCTCTGACACTGGAGCGTTCAATAAGAAGGAAGATCGGAAATCCGATCAATCAACCCTAGCAAGCACGCGTGGGTTGCAGCCTTGACCTTTAGATCAAACTGGCCAGTCTATTAATAGAGGTAACAATTTTATCATAGTTGTTATCGGCGCGAAAGCGGCGGAAGCCGGAAGCGCCCCCTACACTCAATAAAAAATCAATCAATCATAGTTGTTTTTTCTCAAGTCGTGGCGCATTAAAGAATGTGTAACGGGGAAATCCGGTCTGATTTGTGGAAGAAACAGATCGAGTTCTGTTTGAAAGTGTAGCCAAAAGGTTTCTTTATATAATTTTTGTGGACTTTCATGAGTTTCCATACAGATGACGTTTTGTCCTTCAGTTTTGCAGAACGAGAAGGATCCATCTAGTTTTTATCTTTTGGTTATACTGCATCACATTCTGTTGGTTGTCGGACCTTTTGATACATTGATGCATTGATCTATTAATTTGTACTGACACCATACTACGTTTACTTGAGAGAAGAAGTCTACAAAGACTGAGAGAGTGGTGTGGTCTTTAGTCAATAAGTCAACATAGACTGAGAGAGTGGTGTGGTCTTTAGTCAATAAGTCAACATAGACTGAGAGAGTGGTGTGGTCTTTAGTCAATAAGTCAACATAGACTGAGAGAGTGGTGTGGTCTTTAGTCAATAAGTCAACATAGACTGAGAGATTGGTGTGGTCTTTAGTCAATAAGTCAACATAGACTGAGAGAGTGGTGTGGTCTTTAGTCAATAAGTCAACATAGACTGAGAGTGGTGTGGTCCTTAGTCGTCACCTCAGAAATACAAAGAGCACCAGTGACAGCGCTGAGACTCCTCCAGTGTGGCTAAAATTAAGTGAGATAGTTACATTGATCAGGAGTGTGAAAACTGTTTAGAACACTGTAAGAAACGTTTTAGAAAATAATGAATGTGGATAGTACCTGAGGAAACATTTTAGAAGTTGAGAACAGGAAAATTAACTGAAAAATAATTTAAGATCTTGTTAGATTTCTTCAGGGGAATGACATATATTTAAGGAAGGCTAAAGTTTCTCTGATTAGAAGTTGTTGAATTGTAATTGGTTGTTTCCTTTATTTTATTGTTGATTTTCTTTTATACAAATATTTTATTAATTTTTCACCTGTCTTGCGACATATCTTATCATCATCATTTTGTGTAACATTCATTAATTGCAGTCATTGTATCTGTCTGATATCCGTGTCTATTATATGTAAGGAATCCCTTCCTCTGAGGGCTGAAACGAGCTGCTGAAGTGGTTGACCTCAACTGTTGTGTTGTTCGTATTTGTCCATCAATTAATGGGCGACCAACAATATTACAAACTACTACACCCCAAGCCAGTATGTACTTTAAGAAAATAAATTACTAACCTCTACATCCCACTCCATTATGTTCTAAGAAAATAAATTACAAACACTTAATGTATGCATTTAAAGTTTTGAATTATTTGTTAAGTTTAGTTAAACTTGGTTATACTCTGTCTTAACGTGAATATATAGCAATATATAGTAAATAACTTCATTATACTTAGTAAAGTGTTCTGTTAAGAAATATAAACAAGTCTCAGAACTTACTTTAAGTGCATATATTCGAGAAAAGAAAAACTACACACTATGGTTCCAAACACAAGTACATGAATAGAGAACAGGAAATCTATACTTTTTGATTCAAAACACAATGCCGAACAGGAAAAAATATACATTCTAGATTCAAGACCTAAGTACATAGAACTGAGAAAAAATTATATATTATGATTCAAAACATAAGTATATACGTAACAGAACAGGAACTCACACACTATAATTCAAAAGTTAAGTATAGAGATTAGAGAAGAGGAACACTATACACTAAAATTCAAAACGTAAGTTCATAGATTTGAGAAGAACACTTTACACTGTAACACATGTGTGAAATGGACTCCAAGGACATTACCAGACGACTCCAGTTATGTGAATGGATATGCTAGTGTCAATGATTATTAAATGAAGATGATATTAAAATATGAATTAATTACCTCTCCACTTCCAATCCGTCTACAATCATACACTAGGTCCACGACAGGGTCTTTGTCTTCTGCAGTCTGGGAGTGACTAGGTCAAGCCCTGGGGTACGTCATTAATTACGTCTCCCACCCCAAGTGTTACCCGTCCAGATAACCGACTCCTAACTGAACGAATCTATTCTTCAGTCTCAGCCGTTACCAGGCCCTCACAATTTCTCCCCTATTAGGTGACAGACTTGCTCTAAGAAATGTGTCGCGACTGTCTTTGTCAAAACGTAATTTACGTCAATTTTACGAGCCCCCACTGTCCCCTATTACACATTTACCTCAGATTACGTAATTGAGTGAGCAAGTTATTAAATTTAACAAAATTTATTAAAATATAAAAGAATGATAACAAATTAAGTTTCGAAATTTCAAATAGGTTTCACATAGGCAAAATCCGAGATTCGCAGATCTCACAAGAAAAATAACATGTTACTTTAGAAAGAGTATTCCCTGCTGTCGGTCTCTTATAACAAATATATTTTTAGTAGTTCTTAATTTAAAGAAAAGAATACGTGAAAAATTAAGCTTTACAAGAATTTGAAAATTAGAGATTAAATTAGAATTTCTCCTTCACACTTCAGAAACATATTATAGAAAAAAAAGATTATTATAGCAACATTCATAAGAATTAGAAGACAGGAAGAACAATACAAGAATTAACAAAATCACAGAACATTTACAGGTTTTCACGAGACAAAACAAGGATTTAGATCACCTGATAATTTGCGTGCTCCCGGCCAATATGTATATCCATAAATTACAGCTTGCTGGGACAGTTCAGAATTACCACAGGTCCTTAGTGTCACGAAAGTTCGAATTTCACACAGTGTCCCGAATTTATCACAAAATTCCAGTCCAGAAATGACAACCAACGTAGATTAACACATCAACGCTCCAGGTCGTTCCGGTTTGACACGTGCGCTCACCCCTCGACAGGCAAGTATTCGTAACCTCGTCCTGATCGCCTCCTTTACATCGGTTGTGGCCAGAGATGAATTTCTCGGTCACCCTTCATTCAGATTTCTCTTCCACTTGTGCGTCACAGTAGGCGTCAGTGGACTTCAGTAACTTCACGGTAGCGGTTTACCGTAGGCTTTTGCCGTAGCGTTTGCTGTAGCGGTTACCGTAGTGTCGCCGTAGCGTCCTTCAGCTGTAAATATACAAGTGATTGTTTGCCACGCATCAGTCTCGTGAATTTAAATAACATAAACCTGCAAGTTTAACATTAGTTCTCATTTAAATTCCTTTCACATACGTTACTTCCTTCTTGCTAGAAAAATACGGTTATAGGTTTACAATATTAATTAAATAAAATCTATAAGTGCAAATGAAAAGATAAATTTATCTAAGTACAAAACTTAAGTTTTTACCATCTCAGACAATCTGGCTTGCTTCTAATCCTGGAAGGACGCAAAACACGAGATTCCTTGGTTGTAACAGAATGAGCTCACAGCCTCGAGACGGACTATTTAAGCTATCGCAAGATTTCTCGTACTAATCTGCCCTAAGGATAGACTTCTTACTCTCTGCTGTCTATTGTTCTATAGTTTCGCTTCAGTGCGTCTGCAGAAAGGCTGGCTTGTTAGTACCTGCGGTGTAGCTCTTAGAAGTTGCTCGATCTGAGATCGCTGGTCGCTCTTCCCTGACGTCATACGTCTCTGTTACGTAATCGTAAGTGTCTTCCCTTCTCACGCGTCTGCCTGTACCTGACTGTAAGTGGTTCGTCTGTCTTTGAATCTCCGACTCTATTGTGAGACCAAAGTGTTCCCCGTCTTTAGAAGTATCGTCGTCATTGTCTGCCTAGAGATGCGAGAGTGTCCACCCTCCCACACCCTGGTTAAGTCAGTTCGCTTCTAACCGACGTAAACATGTGTTCTTTTGTCCTGGCTGCCTAAGACAGTTACTTCAAAGACTAGTTTTCTCATGAAAGAATTTCTCTTATCATGGGAAAACTCTTCTAAATATTAAGAAAAGAAAAAATTAAATAATTTCAAATTTAATATTTTTACAGTTTGCAATTTCTGCGCCACAACATGTAAGTTCGTAGATTTGGGAACAAGAACACTTTACACAGTAACACATGTACGATTTCACTAATGCGTTCAAACATACCACATTTCCAAAATTATTGACGATTGATAATAACAGCGATGTTTAATGAATAAGACACACTAAATATGGCCACTGTTCTTAACATTGCCATTTGAAGGGCCGCGGTTTGTGCACCCCTGGACTATACTAAAGAGTCAATGTATTATAAGGAAATGAAAACAAAGAAATTGAACAAGGTCTGACACTTACCGACTTTTGTGCAGGTGACTGACGACGAAATGCAAACAGTTTACTGTGGAAGTATATCACATACGTGTGGCTAAACGCCAACAATGTTGTAATGTAAATAACACTCAGGCATTAGTTTAAATATCACGTGACCTATACGCAAACAGGGATATTCCTTCTTAATCTATTTCTTTCTTACAGGAAATAAAAGTATAAGCTACGTTATCTAGATAAGACTCGAGTTTCATACAGTCTCTCCTGAGTATTGAAAAAAAACAAACAAGGAAACTCCACGTCAAACACGCCTGTGCGATATGGAATAATTAATTTATCAAAAGCAGGCACTGTTGATGAGAAATAACTGCACTTTATAAACCGTTCTTTTCGTAGACTACAAGTGTGTCAGTGACGAGAGTTGTACAAGTAGAGAACGTTGTACAAAATAATGTCGTATATAGAACTGTAGGAAATAAAATTGTACACACAAAGAGAGTTGTACAAAATAAAGTCGTATATAGAACTGTAGGAAATAAAATTGTACACACAAAGAGCGTTGTACAAAATAGAGTGGTACATAGACAGGGCTTTAGGGAATAAAATTGTACACACAGAGAGCTTTGTACAAAACAATGCCGTACATACAACTTAGGAAATAAAATTAAAATTGTACACACAGAGAGCGTTGTACAAGATAAAGTCCTATGGGGACTAGGATATAGGGAATAAAGTAGTAACTGGTAGAGTGAGTTCTACATTCGGGGGGGGGGGGGGAGGAGGTGACTGAAATAATGATTTTTTAAAAATATATAAATTGTGAAAAGAAAATAAGTAACTAGGCTAAGGTCACGATGACACAATGTTCATTTGCTGTTTGATTTTATGTCGCAATTTGTTAGTATTCTTTTCTGTCGTGACAAGTAAAGTTACAAGTATTTGTTAGTGTTTCTTGACTGTCGTGACAAGTCACAGGTATTTGTTAGTGTTCCTTGTCTGTCGTGACAAGAAAAGTGATACGTATTTGTTAGTGTTCCTTGTCTGAACATATTCTGAACTCGAGTGTTTACACCAACTCTGACGCGTACAAAAATACCATCATAAGGAGTGCCTAAGATCGCGTCACTTCGACAACTTTACAATTTATATAACAATTAAGTCTAGAAATACAGATAGGCAAATTTACTCTGCCACATTATCAATAAAATATTTCCATTTTGTCATTTTGAAAAGGACATCCTGAAAATCTCCGCCCAAAAGGACTCTAAGGCCGACACTGTGTAGGAGTATTGTTATGAAGGAATGTATTTGTAAGAAAGTTGGCAGACTGCACATGTTCGGCCATGCTTGACTTTAATAAGTACATGTTTAGTCCTGTAACATACAATAACATTACACCCTAGACGTGTACACTGGAGTAAGCCCCTAAACTAAAAATAGCATCCACATTAGAATGCCTTAGTGTCAATGTATAATACACAAGCTATACTTATTTATTTGTGTCAATGTTTACTACACAAGTTATACTTATTTATTTGTCTCAGTGTTCAATCCAGCAAGCTATACTTGTTTATTTCTGTCAATGTTTAATCCAGCAAGCTATACTTGTTTATTTATGTCAATGTTTAATCCAGGAAGCTACACTTGTTTATTTGTGTCAATGTTTAATACAGCAAGCTATACTTGTTTATTTATATCAATGTTTAATACAGCAAGCTATACTTGTTTATTTGTGTCAATGTTTAATACAGCAAGCTATACTTGTTTATTTATGTCAATGTTTAATCCAGCAAGCTATACTTGTTTATTTGAGTGACACTCCAAACTAAAAATGGCTTACTCTTTTTGCTGTCTATAATTATTTTTTTTAGTAATGTTTAGGAAATATTTAACATTTTGACATAAATTGTCAACATGTGTGGAAGGGTGGATGTACGTGTGTACAGAGCAGTGTGTGTGTGTACGTAGCACTTGTTTTGCCTGGCAACAAAGTAGGTCATCGGCCACTAGTTTGAATCGCGCGGCGCGGTCTGCTATATAGTAATGTGTATGGGTGTGCCACTGTGTACGTGTTTAACCGCCTTTATTATATTATTTATTTATTAAGCAAAGTTAATGTTTATGTATTCTAATAGGTAGTGGGATGTAGTTTATATTTATACAATTTTGTACGTTAGTTTATATTGTTTTCTTATTGTATTCTATGATTTATGTTTGTGTACATGGTTTTGTACATGGGCGTAATAGCTCCATTTAAGAAATGGAAGAAAATAATGTTGCCACGCACAAGTGTTGTAGGAGATCGAAGGATATGGATGGATGTAACCACTCAAGATTATTTTGATGATAGATGTACCAGTGTGAGTATTATTTCATCAGAATGCAAGTACTCTGTGCCATAAAGGTGGACTGGTGCATGTGAACGCTCACTCAAAATGTTAGGAAAGTCCAGACTTGTGAAGCTTTCTGATAAAACCCAGATTCCAGATTTAGGACTGACGCGAGAAACAGTAGGATAGGCAATGCATATCTGTGTGTTAGGTTTGTGAGGAGGGATTGGTCCCTTCAAACTTACTGGATAATTATCAGTTAAAACGGAATTGTCGTCAGACCAGTTTGAACTATTTTCCTTCGTACGAATATGTAAGCTTACATTGATGTTGATTCACTTAATTTTACTTAGGGGCCTATTATACTTGGGTTGTTTTCTTCATCCCATTGAAGAAACATTTACTGTGAATGATTGTCCAGCATTAATTGAACATTGGAGTGAAGTGATAAAAATGTCAGTGTTCTTTAGATCATATTGTATATTTGATTGTAGATTTAATAAATTTATTGAACTTCTTACATATATTGATAACCATATGTTGGAGAGACAGTGTGTTGATGAGGGCTCCCTAAATAGAGATTAAAGAAGGATTTGTCTTCTCCTTTTGTAAGACGTTTACCACCTATGGAAATAGTGTGTGACGATAAATGTTTGTAATGTTTGTAATTAATGTTATGGAAGAGAGAAAACGTTTACAGCGCCCGTATATCTGCCAACTGAGAGAGACAAGTGGTGTCTTCTGGAGAATTATTAATAAAAGTTAAGATCTTCATCAACTGTAATTAGTTATGGGTGATTTCATCATCATCATCATCATCATCTTCGTAGTTGTTGTCATCATAACTAATGTGGAGTAAGCATCACAGACAATATGACGTATGAATGATTTTATTATTTTTGATTTAATATTTCGAAGACATTTTTATATTTAGATGTAGCGCCTACATACCCGTTTACTGTGGTATTCTGCTAGCAGCATTTTGCAAAATAATGGTTCTCACTCTAACTTCTTCATGCAGTCACCATTGGATTACACACCAAATTGAGGGATGATAATGCCCAACGGAGATTGTATAATGTGATTATCCCATCATTCGCATATGTTGTTTGTACAAGGTTTGTTGTTTAAGGTGACAAGGTGCACATTCCAAAGGCAATGGGCGAACATAGCGGGAAGTTGGCGTTTTCTCAAACGCATTGTCAGATGTTCATTTACGTCACGCTGCTGAATGTGTTAAAGGAGCCACTCAAGTAAGTGCGATCAAAGGACATTGGTAACTTCTCGGATTCAGGTACATCATTTGGAATGACAGTTTTAAGGTATCCCATTCCATCATCAACTTCAAGGGGAAGAAATACTGGTACATCACTCATGCTGCAAAACAATAATTGTCTCCCCTAAAGGTACTTCGATGATGTAAAGTTTGAAAATATTCAGAGCCAGAGCAAATTTGCCATCCATGAACATTGTTTCTGAATCGGCAAACAATTTTACGTTTTGACTAGAAGCACAATCCAAAATTTTGTTGTTACAGTTTGGCCCATTAATGTTATCACATGTCTGGTTATGTTTAATTACCCTGTCACTCTATTAGATTCCCCAAATATCAATATTGGTTATCGATTCTCTTCTAATATTAGTGACAGCCAGACGTCCCGACCTAACTTCCATGAATATGACAAAGATTGGGGCTATTAGTCAAGGACACACTGATAGTTAAATCAGGTGACATGCCCAAGCTGGTAACGTTATCTCCCCTTTATTATTAGTTATGATTATGATATTATTCCTCATGCTCAGCCCCATACCAGCTTTAGGTTGATTACAACAAATTATGTAACATGGTTGAAGATAACAAAGAAAACAATAATAACAATAATTGGAATGAAACGACATCATATTGATCACAGAAAATTCGAGACATTAATCTACCCCACCCTGCCTGATTATTCACATATTGTCTATTGGATTGATCAGTTCATTTGGAGAGAGCACACTTAACTAGAGTCTCATGGAGATCTGCAATGGCTCACTGAGCTCTGAACCATAGTGACGTCACGTTGCGGTTGTCTTGCAGGTGTGACCAACTCGGTGTCAAATAGGTGTGCAAGGCGTTGTCATCAGAGGATCCTAAATCTGCCATAGTTTAGATCTGGAAATGGCTGTACTGAACAACATTCTTCTATAGCAACCTATTAGCATGAACAATCATTTGGGCTTCATGGCGACAGGGATAGACAACTCTTTACAAATTCATCACAACTCGTTAGCTACTTGCTAATTTACAATTCAGACATTCAGTAAATTATATATAAGTGGATAACAATTATTTTACTTCTACAATTGTATAAATTCTCGGTTACAATACATTTAGCAAATTCTCGGTTACAATACATTTAGCAAGAGGTTCACAGCGATATTCATTAAACAATCATTTTCTCTCTATTTAGCTCCACCGGCTACAAATAGTTTAACAAGCATGAGCATGGTGAATACATGTACTTAAGCCAACTCAACATTCCTAAATGCAATCATCGCTAACGCCACTTTGTTTCTGTACGAAGAAATACATTAGTTCACACAATCTTTTTACAAATTACATAAATATTTTGCACAACATTCTATGAATAAGATAATCAGTATTTTAGAGAAGTCAATTATATTTACCACTCTCATAATTCATGCACGGTATCACGAATGAATAAGTATGAATAAGTTATATAATTAATGTGTGAATTATAATATGAAATAAAAAGCTTACACTATACAAATAACACACACACACAAACACACACATTTAACCATTTAACCCAAAGTAATCATTGAATTATGTTTACTGTTATTCAGTCAAAATAATAAACATGTATGTTGTATATAGATTTACAATTCCTTACAGACAAGGGGAGATAATTCCTATGCAAAATGTATTTATTTTTCTTAAGGCATTATTTTCTCCCTTATTCTTGGTCACAAAATGCATTGTTTATGGTCTGTTGACTGAAAGCTTACATTTTACATGCACAGTGTGTTCCATAGTGGGTATCCATATACCTTGACATATGCACATATATAAATTTGAGTAACTATGTGAAGTAGTATTTATTTATTTTGAGGTTAATTAAGAATAGCAAGAGATTATTTTTTCTTTCTATGATAATAAGTGTGTGGCAAGCTTCTTGTCTGCTAATTGCTTTTATTAATTTATGATTTTATATTCATATTTAATACACAAACAATAATTCTTCCTCGCAATTCAGCACACACAGACACCCGACGGGGACTGTCATTTGCAGTCATGAGAGCAACTAGGTCAACCCCTGGAACAGTCTGCTAACTAATTAACTCTCTGTCCAAGGGTTACCTGTCTGGAATAACAAACCTTAATTGAACTGTCTCGTCAATCCTTTGTCTTTATTCCAGCTCACCCCCCCCCCTCCACATATATATCACTCTATCGGTGACGGGAACTATCCTAAAATAGGCGCCTACCGTCTTTCTAATGTTGTTACGTCATATGGCAGCCCCCACCTATCATATATGCCATGTACCTCTCTACTCCAGTAACGAGAGTGGATAGTTATAAATTCAACAATTTATTAAAGAAAAATAATAAATAACAGTTAAAAAGTTTTACAATTAAATGTCATCAAAATCTCACACAAGACAATTTCTCCGAGATCACAAATATCTTTACAGCTTATCTCAGTCAAGCTAAAAAATTAGAAGAAAAATGTTTCATACAAATCCCATAAAACAATTACTAGAAATTTTAGAGTTATACATATGATCAAACAGTCTCTAATCTAGTTTACAATAAAGCCTCAAAAATGTCAGTAAACTAAATCAGATATCAGGCAAAATCAATCCATACAAAGAGGTTATAAAAGAATCAGAAAATAGATAAGGAATTTACAAATAATCAGAAAAGCATGTACAGATTACACAAACAATACATAATAATGGTTCACCTGATGTGGCCTATGAGCAGTAATCTTGTTCCTGAATCAGAGATGACTGGCAGGTAAAGGTCTGGTTAAAAGAGTCACGCCTGGAAACAGTTCTGCATATGCATATGGTCACAACAAATGTTCTTGTATAATCTGTATAAGAATGCACAATACAGTACACAAATCCATGTGTGAATGCACAACACAAATCACAATCACAGTTTTGTTTCACAGTCCCTGAATCAGTTCAATGAAGATGAAGTTATATGCAGATTGATTTATAGTTCTGGTATAATTTTATATCAAGCACTTGGCTTTGTGACGATGTGTGACAAATTCTGTGTCATAGCCTCGTGACCCAATTGCTCGTTTCAAAATTAAATTTTTGAACGGACCTTTGTTGAAATTCACCCGTGATACATCAGTATCGAGAGAAGCTTTCTAGCAAGGTCGGATTGTTGCATAACTTTAGGCCAGTGTCCAGCACCTTCGAGATCAAACATACCACGTGAACGGTCACGTGATGCGTTCAATGCAGTTTCATAAAATACGATCATAACGCGCCAAAATTCTCACTCACACCCAGACCGGCAGACACAAGACAGCTATAACCTTAGCTCGGTCCCGCCGCCATACCAGAGTCGTAAGAGAGTCGAAGATGAACCCGCGCTAGAGCAGTAAATCTACTTTGAAGAGGTAACAATAACACGTCTACTTCTTACAGTATCTATTGCATTTGTTGATTGTATTTTGTAATTGAATTGATGTATGTATTTTGTGCAGCTTAGCGCTATTTTAGCCAAAGCACGTGTTTCGATGTAAAAGGACAAATCTAAAAGTTATTGTATATAAATTATTGTAACCTTTTCTTATCTTTAATTTATATAATCTTAAATTCACTAGTGCCGCCACTATGTCTGTGCACGTGGTGAATTCTTCTTTGTAATTCAAATTGTTCTTGCATATAATTTTTCGTGTAAAATTGTAAAGCATTCATGCTTCATTTTGAATTAATCCTTTGTGTGAATTCTAATTTTTAATGCTGTAAATATTTGAGAATTCATACGTTCGTGTAACGTTATATGTAACACACACGTGAACCACAATGTATATTTAAATATAACCATATTTGAATTGTAAACGACACGATAGTCAAAGATTCTAAATTCAGAACCTTAAACAAAGAAACATGTGCTTGGGTTTTGCGAATATAGACGCAAATAGTTACAGAGCCCAAATCCTTTGTTTCAGCCGGGTTCTTCTTATGTTACTCCTCTCTACCTTCGTACTTCTTGAGTCGTACACCGACTCGGGTGTCTTCATGACCCATACGTGAACTATGCAGAAGTACCTCGCGTTAACTACGGTTAACGATTCGTCGCAAGTACATTAGCGATGCAGTAATTGAGTGGACGATTGACTGTTATGCTATGCAGTACTGACGATGAGCCAAGTGATGTGGACCAGTTCTAACCAGTTGAACCCCACGTGCGACCAAAAGTGTAGTTAAGTATATCTACTGTGGTCCAGAATCAAGTGACTATTTGGCAACAACAAAAGACAATTCTCGTTAAGACTTTTAACAAGGACGGTAGAATTCTGAATAGAACTTAAGACATCGTGTTCGGGATTAATCGTTGCTGTTAATTGTTAAACTTATTAAATCTTATTTCATTTTGTTAAGAACCTCTTTTTGTAGTAAATTTGTATGCATATAGACCAAAAGACGTGGATTGGATGGGGGCTGTCTGAGCTAAACGAATGACGTAATGAATGCATATGAATCTAAGAGAGTTTTTAACGATTTCCAATCTAGCTAATGTACGCAAATTATCAGTTTCGTAAATCTGTGATCTAGACTACAAAGATGCATTTTTAATTAGTCGAATGATGATTTGAGCAACCAGTCTGTTTAGGTTAAACGAAAGGGAATTAATTTAAATAGTAAATTAAAGTTCTATAATTTCCTAAGCAGGGTCTTTAAATAAATACTGGAAACGTAACAAGTGGGGGCTCGTCCGGGATTGATATGTATTAAATTGTAACATTTTTTATACATAGGGCGTATCATAAACCTAGAAACGAACGAACGATCGGAGAATTGCCAATATTCTATTGATTCAGGATTGTTGAAATATTTATCTTGCTTTTGTTGTGACATGTGCATGTATTCTTTTGCAGAGTAGCGTGCATGTTAGTTAATATATGTTTAAGCGTAGTTAAGCATTATGTTAGCTAATTGATGATTTATTTAGTATTGTGTTACTGGATACTTCATTGTAAGAGGTCGACGTGTTATACCGCCAGCTAGGAGAGTTATCGGTAGTAACAGACTTCGGACTATTATATTTAGGGTGCTAAGTATAATGTGTAATGTTGTATGGTTGGAGCCGTGACATTACGAAAGCCTTGGAGACAACAGATTGTAGCCGAGCAGGTGAACGTGTAACAAACGCGTAATTTATTTCGGAAAGTGTTCTGAATAAATTCAATAATTTTTGTAAGGTTGTAGCCTAAAAGTTATTGTGGGATAAAAGCGGAGTTTTATCGCCTACGGTTAGATACACAATCACGAGAGATATTTATTGTAGCCAGACGCGCTAAATAAATAAGATGGACACTTCGGATCTCGAACAGGTTATTGCGGATCTGAGAGAGGAAGGTTCCTTGATTGGATACCGAACTGAAGTAGAGTTGACGAACTACGTGAGAACTGAACTAGACAGGAGAGAGAAAGCAAAGAGAGAGGAAGAGGAAGAAGAAAGGTTAGAGATAGAACATGATCATATTATGTCTTTGATACATCTAGGGATCAACTATCGGAAGAACAGTGTAGGGAGCTTACAGCTCATGGAGATTCTAAAACGCGAACAGAAGATAGGCATATCACTAGAATACGAAAGTGAACAGTTACGTAATTCTGCCCTACTCACACTCAATGAAAAGGAAATAGAACACAGGGAAGAAAGGATATCTTCATTAAGCTCACGTGTAAAACTTACGGAAGCGCAGTTGTGTGATAAAGATTTCCGATTCAAAGGGGAAGGGGAGGCTGAAATACGAGACCTAACGTTCGAAATTAGAAAGTTGAAGAAAGAGAGGCAAGTGCTTATTGAAAGGAAAGAAAGTCTAGAATTAGAATGGTTGTGGACAGAAATCGAAACAGAGTCTAAAATTGTTGGGAAAGACAACGGTACTGTTGACAAATTACGACAGGAAGGTCAGGCCGTGAACTTTGACTTGCCGAGGTCAAACACCGCGAGCGTGGAGACTGACACACAGAAATTAGTCGCGCTACCGAACACAGCAGACGAATTAGACAGTTTGATTGAAAACAAAAACAAATGTTTGGACAAAACCATTACAGTTCAACATGCTAACCAGTTTACAGAAACAGTTAGCGCACCAAAGCTTGATCTTGAAACAGAGACAAGAAAAGACACTGTTGTTAAGGACTTAATAACACGTGTAGAATTTGGACGAACACATACACCGCCGTGTACGTGTGACACCTTGTTTGACGGACTGAATGCGCATGATAAGATAGAGACAGATTCTATCGGTTGTGTACCGTTAAGGTGTGATGAAACTTCTAGCAACACAGTGACTGATTTTTCTGACAGGACAAATATGCATGAGAAGATAGAAACCGATTCTATCAGTTGTGTATCGTCGAAGGGCAGTGACGCATCGACTGAGTCTACTGACCGAACTGTTAGTTTAAGAGGGAGTCATGAGAATGTGCTCGCTACGAAGACTGAGACTGACGTCGGTAGATCTCGATCTCCGATGATTGACGTGAGTCATGACGTAATTTTGGAACACAAGATTATTGCGTTATGCGAGGTTTCGAGTGCTAACACATTGACAGCCAGGGAAACAGAAGTATTTGATCCAGACGACAGTATAGGTAGCATTACAGACGGAGACAATGTGCCTATGATAAATTCATTTACTTCAGATGACATGACAGTTGTCAGAGCTGAGACAGAGTTCTTTTCCAAACGTGACATGGAAGAAGATATAGTCGAAAACTGTACAGGGACTGTCGACGATAACAATGCATGTGTACTGACGTGTATGCACGCAGTTGTCAGAGACATGGCAGAACTGTCTGCAGATAAATCACTTAACGGAATTAGTGACGTAGACAGAAGCCACGGTACAGGGACTACCTTTATTGACTCACCTGTTGAGATAAAGGAATGTCGTGAGTACGTACCAAAAACTGAGACAAGTGGAAGTAAGGAGGAGGGGGTTTCATTAACTGATATGTTCCTTGATTCACTGATGATAAGTACGGAGTGTAATCCCGAATTGATCAAAGACACAGTACAAATGAGTGACAGAACTAGATCGATAGACAATGAAAACCGGAGTGACGGACTGATAACCAGAGTAGGTGGGGCATCAGGGCTGTTACTGACATCAGATGCAGAGAATTATGATAGAGGAAACCGTGGGAGTGTAGCCTACAACACACAGAGAATAGACATGGTGATGTTATTCAGTGTAATAGAGACAGGTAACATTCACTGCCAGTTGGTGACTGAAACTGACAGAATTTCCATCATAAATTCTGACGATTTGATGAGAAGACATATTGAATTAACTAAGTCAGTGGAGACAGATTATGTTCGTTCAATAAACGGTATGGTCCAGGGGAGACAATCAGTAACTCTTGGAGAGTTTAAGACAGAACCCTTGTTCATACAACCACGGGAATCTGACTTGCTAGCGAGTGAGTCTGACCACACAAGAGAATACTCGAGTGGAGGGTTAGACAATTCTAGAGTCACAAAAGAGACACAGACTTATGTTGTCAAGGAGAGAGACAAGCTGACAGACATAACAGTCGAACACCTAGTTGTGAATGGGTTAAAACAGAAAACAACTAGTGGGATGAGGTATTTCACTTCAGTCTATGATAAGATCAGGAGAACGGAACCTCCAGATTTAGCGGGGAAGCTAATGTTGCAATTCAGGTACTTCAGAGAGACTGGTAGCCACGACAGAGCACATTTGCGAACCTATGACGTTAGACTTGATGCGAAATGGACCCATAGTAGATCTGACGCCATTCCGACGAAAGACGTTGAGTGCATGCGAACTAGAGACGTTCAATGTGTACACAATGACGTAACTACAGATGCGCGAAACACCAAGAGAGCAAATTTCCATTTGCGTGAGCTCAGTGACAAGGCTAAGGGCGATAGATTTGAAATTCAGACTTCGCAGAGTCAAGGCCACAGTGACACTGACATGATACGAAACGTATCGAGAAGTTTGAAACTGTTAGACAGGGTAGAGACCAGTCATGCAGAAACTGACACTACCAAAAACATTTTAAACTTGACAAGTACTTTGGAGAGTTTTGAAAGAGATAAAACACTTCAGGGACGTACTTACCGGACAAGAAATGGAAAGTCTAAACTTGACATGCAATATATTGCACCTCACAGTGACATTCTGACGAATAGAGTAAGAAAGAAAGAATACAGTTGTCATGCCGTAGACATGTTGACACACATGGGCGACGACGTGTATTGGGATTGGGACAGAACTACGAAGATTGTGCTAGGCAGGATAGTGCAGCATTAGATATGATGATTTGATACCTTCTTTGAATTTTCATTATTTTCTTGTTGTACCGTAGTTGGTGGTTGTTACTGTAAATATGTTGGACATTTCATAAAAACTTGGGACAAGCTATAACACTGATTGAATTGTGTTAGTGTTGTAACTCTGAATATGACAGGTGGACTGATAGATAGTTCATTAGAGTTGGTAATTCACAAACTCTGATATTTGGTTGATACAGGAAATCAATATCTGGAACTTTTCATAACCTGCATATTGATAGTGTTGTTCATTGGAAGTCAATTTTTTGATCACACTATTGTTGGATACGTATTCAGTGGAATTGGTTGATGTTGGATTTCTATTCTGAATAATCTGATTAGATCAAACTAGGTTGTGTGTGAACTATTGATTATTGGGACAGATAGTGAGAATTTCAGAACATGTTATTCCATTGGATGGATGTCTATTCAATTAGACTGGACCTTTTCTTAAATCATTTTATTTGATTTTTTTCTTAAATCATTTTTCTCTGATTTCTGAAGTGAGAAATATTGTATGAGAGTGCCGTTAATCTAGAGTTGATTTCCCTGCCGCGTTACATTATTTCTGGTTATGTTGAAATTTTTTAATTGTAAATTTTTTCTTCATTTGCACTTCTACATTTTATAACACATAATTTGTAGGAGGCATTTATCCTTTGGTAAGATAAACGCCTCAAAAGCAAGGGGGTGTGACGATGTGTGACAAATTCTGTGTCATAGCCTCGTGACCCAATTGCTCGTTTCAAAATTAAATTTTTGAACGGACCTTTGTTGAAATTCACCCGTGATACATCAGTATCGAGAGAAGCTTTCTAGCAAGGTCGGATTGTTGCATAACTTTAGGCCAGTGTCCAGCACCTTCGAGATCAAACATACCACGTGAACGGTCACGTGATGCGTTCAATGCAGTTTCATAAAATACGATCATAACGCGCCAAAATTCTCACTCACACCCAGACCGGCAGACACAAGACAGCTATAACCTTAGCTCGGTCCCGCCGCCATACCAGAGTCGTAAGAGAGTCGAAGATGAACCCGCGCTAGAGCAGTAAATCTACTTTGAAGAGGTAACAATAACACGTCTACTTCTTACAGTATCTATTGCATTTGTTGATTGTATTTTGTAATTGAATTGATGTATGTATTTTGTGCAGCTTAGCGCTATTTTAGCCAAAGCACGTGTTTCGATGTAAAAGGACAAATCTAAAAGTTATTGTATATAAATTATTGTAACCTTTTCTTATCTTTAATTTATATAATCTTAAATTCACTAGTGCCGCCACTATGTCTGTGCACGTGGTGAATTCTTCTTTGTAATTCAAATTGTTCTTGCATATAATTTTTCGTGTAAAATTGTAAAGCATTCATGCTTCATTTTGAATTAATCCTTTGTGTGAATTCTAATTTTTAATGCTGTAAATATTTGAGAATTCATACGTTCGTGTAACGTTATATGTAACACACACGTGAACCACAATGTATATTTAAATATAACCATATTTGAATTGTAAACGACACGATAGTCAAAGATTCTAAATTCAGAACCTTAAACAAAGAAACATGTGCTTGGGTTTTGCGAATATAGACGCAAATAGTTACAGAGCCCAAATCCTTTGTTTCAGCCGGGTTCTTCTTATGTTACTCCTCTCTACCTTCGTACTTCTTGAGTCGTACACCGACTCGGGTGTCTTCATGACCCATACGTGAACTATGCAGAAGTACCTCGCGTTAACTACGGTTAACGATTCGTCGCAAGTACATTAGCGATGCAGTAATTGAGTGGACGATTGACTGTTATGCTATGCAGTACTGACGATGAGCCAAGTGATGTGGACCAGTTCTAACCAGTTGAACCCCACGTGCGACCAAAAGTGTAGTTAAGTATATCTACTGTGGTCCAGAATCAAGTGACTATTTGGCAACAACAAAAGACAATTCTCGTTAAGACTTTTAACAAGGACGGTAGAATTCTGAATAGAACTTAAGACATCGTGTTCGGGATTAATCGTTGCTGTTAATTGTTAAACTTATTAAATCTTATTTCATTTTGTTAAGAACCTCTTTTTGTAGTAAATTTGTATGCATATAGACCAAAAGACGTGGATTGGATGGGGGCTGTCTGAGCTAAACGAATGACGTAATGAATGCATATGAATCTAAGAGAGTTTTTAACGATTTCCAATCTAGCTAATGTACGCAAATTATCAGTTTCGTAAATCTGTGATCTAGACTACAAAGATGCATTTTTAATTAGTCGAATGATGATTTGAGCAACCAGTCTGTTTAGGTTAAACGAAAGGGAATTAATTTAAATAGTAAATTAAAGTTCTATAATTTCCTAAGCAGGGTCTTTAAATAAATACTGGAAACGTAACAGGCTTAAAGTTAATCTTTTTGCACCTCCACTTGGTTACTTGGCAGAGACAGACTCATGCACTCCCAGCTGCTGTTCCCCTCATAACTTCCAATATTCTTGATGGACCCAATTTTTCAAGCAAATTCTCCTTGACGCATGCAAATTTCCCCAAAATTTGGAAAATACTTCTCACCACAACCTCGTTGTGTCACAGCATCTCACTTCTCGAGAATTTCTGGTTCAGAGTCCAACAAAAATTTCCACTGCTCATTCACTCTTGTAATCTTCAACAGAATAATGGCAGCTTTCAGGTACGAATACAGAGGTTATCAACAGACTTCATACGTTGCACCTTGAGAGTTCATTCTTGACTTCAAACTTTACACTCGTAACTTGGAATAGCTTTTGAAGCTCTTTCTGCTCACCTCTAACTGTGAAGACATACCCATGGGACTCGATCATAAAAGAGTACTGGGTCAGTCTTGAATCTGCTCTTATATATGATTCTGGGGTTTGTGAGGAAGATTATAGAATTCGTCAGCCTCCGGGCTAGGAACTGAGTTGTTTTCCTGGCTTTATCTAATAGTCACGGCTGACTGCTCGTATACATAGACTGTGTGGACTGGATACTAAGAATATGTCCGACTTATGTAACAGTCAGTGACCCATATCAATAACGCTCGTTTATTCTGAATCTGAGTCAGAGTTGTGTTCACTCTCAACTCTCAGAGATTTGAAATCACAAAAATTTAGGAGTTAACTTTTGCGTAAATTACTTTAAATATTAATTAAATATATTAATTAATTGAATTAATTAGCACTTTTCCTTTCACATCAATGGTTAGGAGTGATGTGCCCATAAATAATAGAGATTTCCATATTGGCAAGACTTAATGCACACTTTATTGTGCAGACTTGCCAGAAGCCCATAGAATCAGCAGATTTTGACAGTTACATTTAAGGATGGAACTCCATTTTATCTCCCCAGTGTACGTGTGTTTAAGCTCCCATCATGTGTGTTGGATCTCAACTGTTCGTTCTTACACCCTGGCTCCAGGTTTATTTCAATTTCCATAATTTTAAATAAAGACCTTTCAAGTGTTCACTGTTTGTCTGGCTGGGACAACATACTCAGGCATTTTTTTCCTGGCTACCTAGTCAACCATGGTACAGACCTCTTGGTGTCTATCTAGCCATTCGAGAGACCAAAACCTGTTGACCACAACATCAGTGTCTAGCGCGTCAGAACTGAGAGCAGTTGGGACAAGCAAGGAGAGTACATTCGTTCCTACATTAATTTGGTTTTCACCGCTTTATCATTTCTTGCTTATCAGCATGAAATTATTTCCTGCATTCTTCAATGAGGAACGGCATCCATGTTTTCACTTGTGTTTGCAAGCATGACCCCATCACTCTTTTGTGGTCAGCATATCATGTGTTTTTCATTTCACCAGCAGGTGTTGTGAACTTTTATTCCTTCTGAGGAGGGAGGTGAACTATTATGTGTGTATCTTCAACGTTTGTGCACATTATATCATTTATTCAGTGTGTCCACCAGTGTGTACTTCATCATTGTCCATCACTGTTTTCACAGATTAGCGTAAGTAAACCATGTCTATTAGGGGCGCATTACTCATAGGTAGTTAGGTTTTTCACCCCAAACTTTTAAATGAACATTTATCAATGTTGAAATGTTAAACTTGAATATTGAATGAATGACGTCATGACATTCATTATTTGAGTTTATTGCTTGTACGAATCGAAAACTAAAGTAGGCCATTCATGTAGACGCTATGCAGGCATTCTGCATAATTTAACATTGTGAATTCTTTTAAGCTTTAGGTTTTAGAATACCCCCCCCCCAATCCCCGTCATCTGTATAATATATTTAATTTTACAAATTTACCTTTTTACGAACTGTGCATTCGCCCCAATTATTATTCGCCGAATTAAACTTTTGTCCCAGGGCCGTCTTAAGAACAAGTCTAATCTACTGACAGAGATAATTGTCTTTGAAGACGACTAAGATCGTCTCCTTCTAGTCATGTATTCCAGTGTCTAAGCTAGTGACAGAGATAATTGTCTTTGAAGACGACTAAGATCGTCTCCTTCTAGTCATGTATTTAAATGTTGAAAGTGAAAATCCAAGCAGAGCATCCAAAGTACTCTAAAATTTAAAAATTTAAAAATTTAAAAATTACTAAGCCCCGCCTTAATTTGTTCAAGTTTCAACAAAATCCGGAAAATAAAATGCCTGGGTATTCCACTTTCTAAAAGCGGAAGAACACTTGCAAAAGTTTTCATTCACTAATCTTACTCCAAGCTCCACCTATTTCTTATATTTCATTCACTAATCTTACTCAAAGCTCGACCCTATTTGCTATATTTCATTCACTAATCTTACTTCAAGCTCGACATTATTTGTTATATTTGAAGATATGACGTAATATAGACTCCGAAGAGATCAGCTTTGAAGGGAAACAGGCCGGCGTAGCAACCAACAAATTACGGAAATAGCGGAAAGTGGTCGCGATTTCTTCCCATTCTAAGCGAGAAAGTTGTAATTGAACCGAATTATGTAACAATATCTGGGGCTGAGTGTTTATTCATATTAAACATGAGTCTCTAGAAGTTAATATATTTACATTAAACATTTAACGAGTCTCTAGTATTTAAAGTGTATTCTCATAATAAATATGTTCTTCATGCAATAATTTATCAAGTGAACGCATGTGTGGATAGGTTTATTAAATTTAGATCTGAAATGCGACTCGTTAACATGGTCAAGGAGACCAAGACGTTTTTCTCAAGATATGCGTCTTTTATATAAAATATAAATTATTGAAACACACACAGACACACACACACACACACATACACACAGACACACACGCGCGCGCGCGCTTCTTGCAGGATTGTATTTAATGTGAACACATAACAGCTTTTCTACCGATTGTTGTATTAATGTATTTATTGTGAACATATAACAACTTGCTATACCGGTTGTTGTATTTATTGTGAACACATAACAAGTTGCTATACTGGTTATTGTATTTATTGTGAAAACATAACAACTTGCTATACCGGTTATTGGATTTATTGTGAACATATGCATTTTCTTATGTTGGATTTTCTATCAACTGATCAAATTATGGTAATATACAACCGGCAAATTTGTCATGATCTCACCTCCATCATAAACGACTCTCCCAACGAGAAGACCTTTCATTATAAAAAATAGAGATGATTCAACCCCCAACAGACACGTCAAAACACATTAGAACACATTTACAAAAAGTATCCACATCACCAAAAAATTACACACGGTTCCAAATTATCTCTAGGAACTGGAGCAGTCATTCTCTCTGACCAACGGGTATACACCCGACTCATACAAAACGGAAAGCTGAAAAGGAAGCCATACTAAAAGAACTTTCACAACTGAACAAACATCTACTCTTACCTTCAATAAAAACATACTAATATTAGTTGATTTATTATCTTGAATACAAATATTATACATCACAAACAATAAAACCATACTAATATTAACTGACTTATTATCATGAATACAAATATTATACTTCACAAACAGTATTTCTAAAACAAAATAAAACACTGCATCATGTAACTAGACACAAACAACATCAACACAAGATTCATTTGTATCCCAAACCACGAGAATTTAAATGGAAATTAAACATCAGACAAAAGGAGAGAAATATAGAACACGAAAATCACAAATATACGTATATACAATTCATAAATGAACGCACAAATTAAACAGATTTATAAGATGAAAAATACTCCAAGAACTAATTTACCCAGCAACTTATACAACATACAACATACAACATACAACAAAGCCATTTAGAGTTTAAGATTAAATTCAACAGTTTTAACATACAACAAAGCCATTTAGAGTTTAAGATTAAATTCAACAGTTTTAGCATACAAGATCTCAGGTCAATCAATGTAGAGCGGAAAATACAATACAACACTTCCTATTGCATTACACACTATACAATGAAGAAAGAAAAACAATCATTGACACCACACATCTATCACAAGTCCCATTCTCCACAGAATCACTACTTTATCCATTCTCCACACAATCACTATTATATCCATTCTCCACACAATCACTACTTTATCCATTCTCCACACAATCACTACTTTATCCATTCTCCACACAATGACTACTTTATCCATTCTCCACATAATCACTAATTTAACCATTCTTCACACAATCACTTCTTTATCCATTCTCCACACAATCACTACTTTATCCATTCTCCACACAATCACTACTTTATCCACTCTCCACACAATCAATACTTTATCCATTCTCCACACAATCACTACTTTATCTATTCTCCACACAATCACTACTTTATCCACTCTCCACACAATCACTACTTTATCCATTCTCCACATAATCACTAATTTATCCACTCTCCACACAATCACTTCTTTATCCACAGCCACAAACAGAAAATTTAATCCAAAATGCATTCATCACTTTCCTTACAGAAACAAACACACTACACCTTCTCTAAAACAACTTTAGACAGAGATTTAAATATAAAAAAATAAACGAACAAAAACAACGTAGCCGTCATCTACACTACAAGGAACTAACCACATCCCCTACAACAAGCAGAATGTCATCTGCCGAATAAAGTGAGAAGAGGAAATACTCACAGGAAGACCGATAACATCAAAAGATAAAAAATCTATTGCGGTTCCTGTGAGGAAAAAAGTGAAAAATTCGTTAGGGACGGCTTTGTGTCTCAGTTTCTATCGGACTGCAACAAAAACTGATCTCAGCAGATTACCTAGATCTGGAAGACTTTTGGTCTCACTAAGATGGGCGAATTTTCATTGATTAATAGTTTGTTCGTAGGAGTTTGTGAAATATCAAAAAGCGTTTTTCTTGTCATAACCATATCTAAGTAGGAGTTTGATAACTATCAATAGGCTTTATTCTTGTCATAACTATATCTAAGTACGAGTTTGATAACTACCAATAGGCTTTATCCTTGTCATAAACAGATGTAAGTAGGAGTTTGATAACTATCAATAGGCTTTGTTCTTGTCATAACCAGATGTAAGTTGGAGTTTGATAAGTATCAACAGGCTTTGTTCTTGTCATAACCAAACCTAAGTAGGAGTGTCAATGAATTGTCTATAAGTAAGCAAATTATACTTACGCCTCTCTGTTATTTTGTTCGTGTACGGTGCTTGTAAATAATTAGATATTTTTACAGATAGTGTTTGTACAAAAATGATAAGCTAGACCGTTTTATAATCTATATTATAAAACAAAATGTTGTGAAAGAATGTGTCTGTAAGAAAATTAACAGACTGCACATTCTCGGTCATAGCGCTAAACAGGCAGACTGAACACTGAGGCACAAAACGTACATTGTGCTGGCCATAGAGCTAAACTGGCAGACTAAACACTGAGGCACAAAACGTACATTGTGCTGGCCATAGAGCTAAACTGTCAGGCTAAACACTGAGACACAAAACGTACATTGTGCTGGCCATAGAGCTAAACTGGCAGACTGAACACTGAGACACAAAACGTACCTCACCAACTCGGACATCAACAACCAGCATACATAGAACAGACAGTATGTCCATACTGTCAAAACCCACATTACCACGCAGATTGCCCAAATAAACAAACCACGAAAAAAAAGATGCATATGATGCAATTCACGCAAACACACATCACTAAACATTAATTGTGAGCAGGTCATTACACACTATTACAATCTACTCAAGGACATACAAAGAAAAACGCAAGACTTGACAAAGAAATCTGCATGGAACATAATCCCAAATATTACACCCAATCCTCTAAGTGATAGAAAAGCACCCACCACACTAACACCCAACCATAACTCAAACACCTCCAGAGAAAACCAAAGTATGATAAACATTACACCCACCCACCTGCACAAAATAACACTAACAACACCAGAAAAAGAAGGAATGTTACCCCTTCCCACCCTTAAACTCAAAATAAACATACCAAAAAAATTCAATGACTCCCCATCTCAAACTGACACAACATGTAATATTATATCCATCACACATAACACGGAAATAAACAAACAGGTTCTCTCACCCCTCACTGATGAATCAACAGACATAGAACACCCCCTCCCCCCACAATACATTTAAACACTAAAGCAAAACAGGAAAATAATAACCAGTACAAACAGGAACTAATTCTACCCCTTACTCCACCACACAAGATCAAAAATCAGCAAACCAGTTCCCCTCCATTGACAAAATAGCGGACAGAGAAAGCTCATCATCACCCAACACCCTCCTAAACATAATAACAACAGACAACAAATGCAAAACAAAACAAACAAGAAAAATACAAAAAGGAACCGACCACCCTCTCTCCCCTCCACCACAAAGAACAAGTGCTAATCAATCTAAATGACAAAGATTCTACACCCCCAACAAACAACCCACTAAAATTAACAAAAATTGACAATGCAAACGTTACAAAACGGAAGGAAACTACTGATACATTTCCCTTAATATGACAAAATAAAGGAACATATATTCAAAACCCTCCACCATCCTCAGAAAGACTGAATGACTGGGAACAACTGCCCAACCATACTATAGAAACATTAACACAATAGTTAAAGTTGAGAATGAATTAATCAACAACTATTTAAACACACATGAGATCCAAATCACACACTCAACAACATACACAAGAGAAAAACAAAACAGTGAAAATCACATAAACAAAAAAATCATTTATAGCAGCATCTACAGAAATAACAAGAAATCCTCAAACAGAGGAAATAAACAAATCAACAGAACTAAATCCATTAGCCCCCATTTTTATCCCAAACATTAAACTACGGATAACAACACATCCTTTTCTCCCCCTTCCTACCCCACCCCACAGACGAATGATATTAACAAGACAACAAGCAATTAGGTATTGACCACCAACTAAAGAAATTATAGACAAAAGATACATATTTCAAATACTGCCATCACACGTCAACACAAAAGCAACATTAAACTACAAATTCCAAATATTACCATCACAATGGCCACCAAAATGCAAAAGACAAACAGACAGAACACACAACCAAAACAACTAAAAATAATTTCATGGAACAGTAATGGTATAAAACACAAAAAACCACACATTCACTGCATAATCAAAGAACACTCCCCAGATATAATTTGCATACAAGAAACCAGACTTCCAGAAAACACAGAATTAAAAATTCAACAGTACATTTCATCACATTTGATGAAAACATTAATTTCAACCAACACATAGAAAACAATAATAATGCTTGTGGCCATTTCCCAAAACTTTTAGAATATAGAAATCTTTGAGACGTATTTATGTATTGTTGTATAATTAGAATATAGAATATCTTATGAGACGTATTTTATGTATTTTTGTACTCTTAAAAACATCATAGAAGAAATATTTATGAATTGTACGTGTAAAATACAGATTATAAATGGCGTGCCCATTGCGGATGACGCAAACATTCATCCAAACACATATTAACGGACAGACACTCAAATGTAAAATAAAAGAGAGAGAAAAAAAATTAGAGGAGAAACAATTTAAAAAATGAAAGAAAACGAAAGTAAAAGTTAAAGAAAGAAAGAAATGTATTGAAAGATTTCAGACATGCGCACTGAATGACGTCATGTCGACGTTTACGTCATAAGTATGATGCACGTCGTCATGACAACAGGACATTTCTTTGTTCACGTTAACGAGTAAGAAGATAAAATAACACAAAGAGAAATTGAGAATAACGAAGACGACATTGGCGATGTAACAGTTGTAGACGTACAAATATCAGTACACGTAGATAATACACTGTACAGTAAAATGACACACTACACATTGTTTTATTCATGACACACTACACGTTGTTTTAGTACTTAATGTAGTTTACAATTTGTCGTTGTAGTGATCAAGATGTTCCGGACTGTTATCGGTTAGGTGACGGACTTGTTCGTTATAAAAAAGTTTCTCGGTTATCGTTATTCTCATCAGAGTTGATGTAATCATCGTTACAGTCAAAACATCAGACAGGTCTCCAATCAAAGTCAATCAACACAAGTTGTGACGTACAGCGTGACATGGCGTAAAGTCTTTCTGACCAGTAATTCTCCACAACGACCACCTTTCTCTCCAGACCACGAACAACATCCCAGTCTGTCACCGTCACCAGATCACCGACACCAAGCGCCGTGTCACGAATGGCGGCTTCATCATCTTTCTCCACCACACGCACAGGCACGTGACATGCACGCAGACCCCGGACCAGACCGCTAGCCGTTGTGGTCACTTGGCCGTTATTGTCCACCCGGTCATCAGTCGGGTAGCCATAACACAACACCAGGACGTCGCGGTATTGCAGAGGTGGAGGGCCGTTACTGTTACCTGACATTTGATGAAAAATATTTTTATTTATGTATCCGTTCATCCACCCGTCTATTTATTCCTCCACACGGTCATTCCTCCATCCACCCGCATCTATTCATCCACCCGCATGTATTTGTATTGTTTCACTAACTCCCCCCTGTCAAACACACCACACCCATACCTGTCCGGCCGACGTTGAGTTCTGTCAGGACACGGGCGACTTGATGTCCACACTCTACACAGTCACGTGGCCTGTACTCTGTGTGACCTGACTGACCGTCACGGTGTGTGAATCGTATAACCGCCGGGCCGTCTGTTGGAACAGGGACGTCACTGACCGTGTAGTCAAGGACTTGTTTATAAATCTTTATTTCTTGTGCCACCATCACCTCCCTGACGACGACTGGCGGTGACCTTAGAGGCGTTGTCAGCTTGACCTCTTCCAGATATAACGGCCTGACTTCATGATACACTGATGCACCCCACAGGTACACCCCGGGTACTTGTACAATGAGTTGATCACAAAACATCATGAAGGGTTTGTTGATGTATCTAAAGAATGAACTGAAGAAGACGTTATGTAAGTGTGTTGACGTCAGACATTTATGACGTAATGACGTTTACTTTATGTCGTCTTTGTATTGTGACGTCATTTACAACGTCGCCAGTTACTTTCTTTTCTTCATTCACGGCTGTTTGTTTACATGTTAATCATTTGTTGTGTTTCTTGTTTGTCTGTCTGTTTAGCAATGTACACACAATCCAACAAATACATTTACTGGCGACATTCTTAATCAGTTAACCGTTAGTCTGTAGTGAGATAAGACCGTTACATACTGAGTATGTTTTTGTGTTTGTAAGTGTCTTAAGTTAACACGCTGTATAACAAACCTGTAATCAAGGGCCTCGTCTACAATCACACACAGTTGTCTCCCTTCACTCAGAGATTTCAAACGTCTGACTGCAGTCTTCACTTCTCCATCTTCCTCAAAGTCAAACTGATGTCGGTGTACACGTGAACTGGCTGTTATCGTCTTCGTGATTTCCTTAAGTTGATGTTCAATGGAGATCGTCACTGCACGGCTACCAAACCAAGTACTGACAACATGGACGTCATGTCCCAGCCGGAGCCAGGTCTGGCCCTGAACGATCAAGACAATGGTTTTACCTGTCCCAGGTGGGCCAGTAAGAAATACCCCGGGTGGTGAACGATTCAAAAGTTCCACTTGTTGTGGAAATAACACGAGCCTGGCCATTGTCTCTCCAGTCGCAGACACCGCCTCCCCAAGAATCCTTATGTCCAGACGTGGTACTGTTACACACTGGACTTCCACTGTAGTCGCTGGACCACAGAACCTATAACGGCGAACAGTGAAGTGTGTATTAAGACAGACAAATGGCCGGCCATACTTTATTTATAGCTCAGTCATAACATCACTTATTTACAGTTTGTATTACAACACGAAGTTCTATTTATTACATGATTAATTTTGATAAGAACAACAACTCACTGACAACTCCGATGAAGTAAATGAAAAGCTGCTTGAATGCAACATGTCTCTATATTACTTTAATATTGATATAAAAATATAATGAATGTTGTTCATAAAATTGAATATAGAGTTGCAATATTTCAAATTAAAGCATAGTAACTTTTACGTTGATTATGAATATTAAATATGAAATCATTAAAACAGTCTTTAGACATTTCTAAAGTAAATCATTAGTTCAGGTGATTGAAAGAGATTAGTGCTTGCATTTAATGTTTGCATAATACAATTCACCAGTGATTATTTTCTCTTTAAACAACAGTTCTAATTTAATCTGTAATAGAAAAAGACGTTGAATTAAGTACATATACATTACACTGACCTTGATTACAATTATGTGTGTTTTTACTTAGAAAGTTGGGAATGGAATTGAAAGAGGTTAATGCAAGAAATAAGAAAATACAAAATGTTCAAGGAAGATTTTTAAAATTTTAAAGAAAATGAGAGAGAAATGTCAGGTAATTTTCTTCCTTCACTGTCTACCTGGCCACCAAGTACTCATACACCGTCTCTGTTATTGATGGCTGGGATCCAGACGTCTTGACTAGCTGCTGCCACCATATGCCAAAGTTATTAAGGACCATGTGATTGACGTCTGAAGCTGTCTCTGTTATAGATGGTTGGGCTCCAGACGTCTTGACTAGCTTCTGCCACCACACGCCCAAGTTTTTAAGGACGATGTGTTTGACGTCTGAAGCCGTCCGTTTGCTTGAGAGGTGGTCTGAGAGCAGACACATCTTTACGGCATCATTAACACTGCGGACAGCAAGGCACTGACACAAGGCCTAGATGTGGTGATGGAAATATAATTATAGAATAAGCCCCACTTGTTTAATAAAACCAGAAAATAATCCCATACTAAATACGAAGTAATGAATAATGGATTTTCATGCAATGCTTATATAGATACGGATATTGAAAATATTATGTACTTTTAGTTATAAATAGACATTTGTTAAAACTGTTGAATGAAGAGTTAGAGAAAGTAAAGAATGTGATTATTTATAATATTTCGTGAAAAAGTATTTTGATTTAAATACATTTCCCGATATGCAAGTGTAAATAAGAATGAGATTATTAACTGTAGAAATTACAACATTCTTTATAACAGTGTACTATTACTGACAAAAGGCAAGTGTAAATAAGAATGAGATTATTAACTGTAGAAATTACAACATTCTTTATAACAGTGTACTATTACTGACAAAAGGCAAGTGTAAATAAGAATGAGATTATTAACTGTAGAAATTACAACATTCTTTATAACAGTGTACTATTACTGACAAAAGGCAAGTGTAAATAAGAATGAGATTATTAACTGTAGAAATTACAACATTCTTTATAACAGTGTACTATTACTGACAAAAGGCAAGTGTAAATAAGAATAAGATTATTAACTGTAGAAATTACAACATTCTTTGTAACAGTGTACTATTACTGACAAAAGGCAAGTGTAAATAAGAATGAGATTATTAACTGTAGAAATTACAACATTCTTTATACCAGTGTACTATTACTGACACAAGGAAAGTGTAAATTAGATTGAAATTATTAACTGTAGAAATTACAAAAATTACTGACACAATTCACCCGCTCTTGGTGAAACATTCATCTTCACGAGTACTTATAATTGTAAAGTGACGTCAACAAAATACACCCCACCAACGGAGGGCGGCTGAGGGTGTGCGCCAAACTGGTGCTGCCTGTTTCACCCCTTCCGCCAGCCCTCCCGCCCTCCACCTCAGACGCACAGCGAGGCTGTGGGAGATCCCCCCAGAAGCAGACCAAGACTGAGAACATCGAGAAAATGAAAAGTCTCTTGCGGCTTCTGGGGTGAATGATAGCGGAACAACAACAACAATCAACAAAATACATATTTTAAAAACTTCGTTTTGCAGGAGTACATGGAACCGGGATGGGAGGAATGGGGTATACATGTTGCAATTTTCTTCACTGCAATAATGCATACACATAAAAAATATTGACAAAGAAACACAGACATGAATATACGTGTGTGTGTACGCATATCATTTTCATACAATAACAACAATTGCTATAAGAGCACATTATTTTGTTTGTTTATCAGTCTGTGTGTTTTGTGTGTGCTTGTGTGATATATGGTTTGTGTGTGTGTGTGTGTGTGTGTGTGTGTGTGTGTGTGTGTGTGTGTGTGTGTGTGTGTGTATGAGAGTCCAGGTACGTCTATTGTTAAGAGGAAACTATGTTCCTAAAGTTACTTTTATTAAATATTAACTTTAGAATCATTATTTTTTAAATTCTTTTAGTCTTGCCTTTCTGAAAAAATGAAAACGACAGTTTGTATTGAGACATTATTATTTTTTTTAAAAAAAAATTAGAAGCATATTAATCACTGAGAAGAAGGCTTTACCTTATACGACATGGAACTGCATACTTACTAACAGAGATCAATCTTTTTAAAACATCTCTCAATACTTACTAACATAGATCAATATTGTTAAAACCTGAAGGTCAGTTTCTTGTTAGAACTTGACATTCTCTCTGCTTGTAGTTGTATTCAGCCAACAGTTTGCTATGACGTCACTTCACGGTGACGCAAAATCAAGTTTACGTAATGTGAGTTTGTTTAGATTCAGTACAGAGATTTAGTAGTTAAAAGTCTGAGATTATCTTCAATAAAGAATAGAAATTATATTATCTGTAATATCAATCATGTGTTTATTGTGAAATAAAACTATAAGTAGGTCTAAAATTATCACATTGTGCCTAAATTTTATGTAAATTTGAGTAAACAAAATATTAGTGTATATTAAAGTATAGTTTGAATTGAAATAATAGTGCATTCTATTTGTGTATTGCTTTCAAAATACATTCAGGGAGAGAACTGATTTTGGATGCAATATATTAGGCCTTGATTTCTTTCTCATTACAGCATCTTAAAGAAACACATTTATTTTTAATGTTTAAAAGCTAGGTGATTACAATATCACCTAAATAACAAAGTTTGATATTGAAATGTAAATTACCTGCAACGTTTTAAGTCAAGAAAAATCTTTACATTAATGAAATTTTGAATGACGTCATCAAAGATAGCATATGAATCAATTGAATTAGCACATTTTTATCACCGATAACAATTAATTTGCTATCTGTCTCGATTAGCACATTTTTATTTTATCACCGATAACAATTAATTTCCTATCTGTTTGAATTAGCACATTTTTATTTTATCACCGATAACAATTAATTTACTATCTGTTTGAATTAGCACATTTTTATTTTATCACCGATAAAAATTAGTTTGCTATCTGTTTGAATCCGGAACGCACACATTTAAATATAAGTCCAATCATACGTTACTATAAATACATTTTAACACTGTGTGGTGTGTCTACACATTTAAATATACGTCCACTCAAACATGTTACTATAATTAAATTTTAGGACTATGTGGTGTGTCTACACATTTAAATATACGTGCACTCAAACATGTTACTATAATTGCATGTTAGCACTGTGTATGTGGTGTGTCGAAAAATACCTATGAGTTACATTCAGCTTAACCATAATATTAGCTAAATACATAACACAGAAAACATAAGCTGTACATTTTGTATTTAATGTTTGCACGACTATCAATTTTAAATAAGGTTTAATAACATTACTTGTCTGAGGTAAAAATTGCACTCCAGTAAACACATGACAGTATTGCTTACCTGATATGGAATAACTGAAAAAGATAACATCTTTGTTGGCAAGTCATCTGAATACTCTTATAGAAAACCACGCAAGACCAACAGCTAAAGTTACCTGAAAGTATTGCAACGATACCACAATTGCCTCATTGATAAAGAGACCTGAATATAACGCTAAGAGACACTTGCCCCTAAACGTACCTGAATATATTGCTAAGAAAGCACACATGCCCCACTGCAAAAATTACCTGATTATAGTAATAAGAAACTGTACTACCAAAGTGCTAAATTTACCTGAATATACAGCCAGGAAACTACACTCACCACACTGCTAAAATGTCCTGAATATACTGCAAGGAACTACACTTTGGAATTAGCTCAATTGATTTGAATACATTAAGAAATCACGCTTAACCCGCTGCTAAAAATAACTCTATCACTGATAGGAAACACAGGTGTCACACTGCTAATATTACCCGAATATACTCTATTGGAAACTACACTTGCCCTTCTGCAATTGTTACCTAAATATACTGCTATGACCCTATCCTTGCACCAAAGATAAAGGTACCTGAATATACCGGCAGGAAACTACACTTGCCCCAAAGATAAAGGCAGCTCTGCTAGGAAGATCCTAACTCCTCATTAAATCTAAGATCTCACAGAATGCTGATAAAAATGGCAAATAAATTTCACAACCGATAGACAACAGACTTCAAGAGAAGAATCAATATTACTACTATTGTTACTAGTGTTATAACTAATACTACTATTACTATAACTACTACTACTATTACTATAACTACTACTGCCACTACTATTACTACTACATTTATTAAATTAAACTTTCAGATTAATAATGAATACTTTAAAATCCAGTCAGCTTTTTAAACCAAACCAAGAGAATATCCTGATTAATATACTTTAAATTCTAATAACATGTAATTTATTGAATTTTTTACCTATCATATAGATGGAAAATTATTAAATATAATTGTTTACTAATAGCTAAACTGAATTATTTGACAAACATGTGGATTGAAATTTGAGTAAAATATTGAAAATGATTCGTATAGTAGTTTTATTTGTAAAACGACATAAGCCGTAATCAAGGACATAACACAAATGCAAAAACATTGTCTATTTTTGCACATAAACACTTATATATGTTTGCACATAGACACTTATATATGATTGCACGTAGACACTTATATATAAACACACAAAAAAACTTAAAGTAGTTTGAACATGAAGGCGAAATAATGTGTTGCATTTGGGAGATATGACGTCATAAGTGTTTGTTAGTAGAGTACAACGGATGATGCCGAAAATGTCTCACTCTAATTAAAATCCGAAATCGTTTCATATGGGATGTTGGGACACTGAAATGTTTTTGAGTGGGACAACTTGGGACATTGAAAGTCCATGATACATTTATTTCAGGGCAATATTTATTTGGATCTTTCTTGTCTTTCTGTCTACATCGGAAGTGTTCTACTCTCTCTCTCTCTCTCTCTCTCTCTCTCTCTCTCTCTCTCTCTCTCTCTCTCTCTCTCTCTCTCTCTCTCTCTCTTGGTTAAATTTTTATTGATTTAAATTTTAATAAATAGTTACAAATACTCGCTTCACGACATTCATTTATTGCTTTACATTTCCCTAATGATCAATAAATAGCGGGGATAAGAGGCAGTATTAATTATAGCAAAGTTCTTTCAATTTAATTTATTCACACATCCTGCAATTTCTTACTATTGTAAAATCTTACCTTACTATCAGATGGATTCCTGCTAATTGCTCGCAGTAACTGAGTAGAACTGATGTTTGGCATTGCAAGAATTTTAGTGATATTATTGTCCGTCAAGTCTGACGTCAAATGCTTTAATACAACCTCCGACTTGCTTAACTGCTTTACTGCCTCTTTAACTTTCTTCATCACCACGTCATTCTGCTGTTGCTTCGTCATCTTTATCTGACTGAAGTTTGCTCCCACGCTTTTAATTTGTAATATGAACAATCCGTATTTTCTGTGTATGATGAGAACATCAAAGTCACCCTCCTGGTAATGTTGTTGAAGTAAGTCATTGGGCAGTGTGCTAGGGCGTGGTAGAAGGGCAGCAGTAGCCGCATAGCTAGATTCACCAAGGTACTTCCCGAACTGTAGCTGAGAAATGACCATCATCACTTCTTTCGGTTGACTGTTATCCGCGAGTACACGAAAACAATGCAACACACGCTTTAAGGCTTTGTCGTCACGCACGTCACTGTCATACACGGGTTGAAGGTGTAAGTTATCTTGGCTTCTGTTTTCCAATGGGTCAGAAAGATGTGGTGCTGAAATAGACTGAAAAAAATTACAATTAAGAAATAATATTCATAATATCCTGATTAATTTCTTAATATATATTGTTTAAAAATCTAGAACGAAAACATATTTGAAAATGTCTGGAATTGACCAACTTAACGTATATCCAAATTTCTTTTTATACTTGAAGCGATTTCTCGAAACTAAAATCAACAGAACATAATAAATTGCAAATATCTGTCTTTCCTCCTAGATGTAAACTCAATAAATTATAAAAATCAATCTTACGTCCGAGATGTAAACTTAATAAATTATAAAAAGCAATCTTACCTCCAACATTAAGTGACCTTAATAAAGTACAAATAGCTATCTTACCTGCACAATTTGAACTGAATAAATTAAAAATAACAATCGTACCACCAATATGTGAACTTAAATATATTACTAAAAATCAAACTGTATTCAAGATTAATGTGAGAAGTAGAAAAGTTTAAATATTTTAGAAATTGTAACCCTCCAACTTTGTTAAACTTTTCTAGAGGAATACATGAAAACAAAATACATTAATATGTATTAAAACTGTATTTATTTCAGTAATCTGTCAACACACAGAGAAGTCAACACACACAACATTGAACACAATCAACATTCAGGACACACAACTGTCAGAATACACAATATTTCACACTCACATATCAGGCAGCACATGCAACATACTTTAAGGGAGATAATTATAAAACACAAACAATAAAAATCACATTTAGAAACCAGTAGCATAATTTTGAATGCTGCCCCTCCCAACACCTCCCTAAAAGAATCAAACTGCCTCCATTTTCTACATGCTCTCTCTCTCTCTCTCTCTCTCTCTCTCTCTCTCTCTCTCTCTCTCTCTCTCTCTCTCTCTCTCTCTCTCTCTCTCTCTCTCTCTCTCTGCCTCACAGAGAATCAGTTTGCGCTCGCCCTGAGAAACTTTAATCATGATATAATTTTTTAAATTTCAAGTACATATATTTATTGAAGTTACAAATATTGGCTCTTTCTGTTGAAACCCCCCCCAAAAAAAAACCAAAAAAAACAACAAACGCTGTGGAGGCTGGAGGGGCAGGAGTTACGTCACTGTTCAAAGCATTTAAGTGGGAATAAATGTCAGCTAACACATTTAGACGCTGAGTATTAACACATAATTTTCATTGAAAAATCCACACATTCTTTCATAAGATGGCAGATTTTGACTAAAGGAAGTAAATTTAAGGGAAACTAGTATAAAAGACTTGTTTAAATTACTGAAAGGTAATTTTGTCAATGAAAATAACTTACAACTATCAAAGTTCGAACAGATCTATTAGCGATAGATCTACGTGTTGTGAGGTGTAGTAGTTGTTTGAAAGAAATAAGTTGTATTAAAGCGAGAGTTAAACAGAGCTATTAGCAATAGATCTAAGTGTTGTGAGGTGTAGTAGTTGTTTGAAAGAAATAAGTTGTATTAAAGCGAGAGTTAAACAGAGCTATTAGCAATAGATCTAGGTGTTGTGAGGTGTAGTAGTTGTTTGAAAGAAATAAGTTGCAGTGATAGCAGGACAGTACTATTAATGCTAGATTAACATATCATCCCAAAACCGAGAGGTGTAGTGGTTTTATCAATCTGCGCTCTTTGTTGTGTATTGGACATAGATGTCTACGTGCAGTGTTGTGTATTGGACATAGATGTCTACGTGCAGTGTTGTGTATTGGACATAGATGTCTACGTGTAGTGTTGTGTATTGGACATAGATGTCTACGTGCAGTGTTGTGTATTGGACATAGATGTCTACGTGCAGTGTTGTGTATTGGACATAGATGTCTACGTGCAGTGTTGTGTATTGGACATAGATGTCTACGTGCAGTGTTGTGTATTGGACATAGATGTCTACGTGTAGTGTTGTGTATTGGACATAGATGTCTACGTGCAGTGCTGTGTATTCTGTGGTGAAGAGATTTTAACTATCAATATTCCTGCTCTGCAGCAATTTTAACTATCTTTAATCCTTGTTGTGCAGTTGATGTAGTCACCTGCAAACCCTCTTATTCAGTGGGTTTAGTTGCATGTAAGTCGTATAGTGTAGAAGTGTCAAACTTGCAGAACTTAATGGGCAAAACTAAAAATGCGTTGTCGGATTTATTATAGAGATTTTACAGTTCCTGTATCGTTTGCTTGTAATGATTATGAAGGTCCATAATCCATTCTTTGTATGAAATTTTAAAGTTCTATAATCCATTCTTTGTATGACAATTTACAGTTCTAACATCGATTCATTATTTTGGTGTATGAATATCTCAAATCGATTCATTATAATGATTATACAACACTAGAATACATTCATTTTGTATTGTATGAAACTCTACCATTGATTCATTGCAAAGATTATAAAGTTATGGAATTATTGTATTGGAAAAATTATACAGTTCTACACTAGTTTCATGATATGAACTATAATGCCAAATAATTTTTAAAATCAAATTTCTATTCATTTTAGAGATGATAAAATTCTGGCATCTATTCCTTCTAATAATTATAAAGCTTTTGAATTGATTCCCCAACACCACTACCACCGATTATACTGTGCTGGATTGGATTTTTTATATGGTGTCACATGTCCGGTCTGTTTAACGACTTTGTCCTATTTTAGATTCCAGTTATCAATATTGGTTTATTGAATAATTTCTAACAATAGCGACAGTCGGACCGCTTGACTTATCCACCAAGAATATACCCAAGTGTTCAGGCAATTACTCACGGCACTTCACTAGATAAATCGATTTCCTTAGCTAACAATGTTATCTCCCATTTATTTATAAATTAAAATTTATAATTCTTTATCCCCTTATTACGATTCGCTCCCCCAGTTAGATATCCAGTCAGCTACAAACAATTATGTAACAATAGTTCAGATA
The DNA here is from genome assembly GCA_028829895.1 of Sinotaia quadrata. Classification (NCBI taxonomy): domain Eukaryota; kingdom Metazoa; phylum Mollusca; class Gastropoda; order Architaenioglossa; family Viviparidae; genus Sinotaia; species Sinotaia quadrata. The sequence goes on from CM054179.1 coordinate 2,905,974, forward strand.
ACAATACATTTAATAACAATTCAATTAATAAAAAAAAGAATGAACAATTACGATTCATGACTGTAAAACACACATTCATACTCGTCTGTTCTCTAACAGAACATTCGTACTTACATCACCATACATTTATTAACATAGGCAAATATAACTAACAGAACATTCTTACTTACATCACCATACATTTAATATCATAGGCAAATATAACTAACAGAACATTCTTACTTACATCACCATACATTTATTATCATAGGCAAATATAACTAACAGAACATTCTTACTTACATCACCATACATTTAATATCATAGGCAAATTTAACTAACAGAACATTCTTACTTACATCACCATACATTTAATATCATAGGCAAATATAACTAACAGAACTGTTACATAACAGTATTTGTGTAGAGACCCTGCTCCAGAATTAGGATTTAGGTTAATTAAATTTCATTCCTCACCTTTTTCTGACAACAGACTGGTTGCCCATATTTACCCCATTCAGTCTAACCAAATTTACTCTAGTAGTTAAGACACAAAATTTAGAGACAGGTAAACCTGTGTAATAAATGCACGGACTGAGACACGTTAATCAATTACAACTAATTATACTTGCATACATCTCATTCTTGACTCTACCCCCACCCAGTCCTAATTGGTCTTTCTCGCAATAATTAGTTGACTACTATAATTGAATTAACAAATAAAGATTTAATAAAATTTAACAGATAACAAAAAATCAAAATCAGATACTCAGTCAAATAAGACTACTTATTATCTAGCTCTGCGAATTGTTCCAAATGTCAATTAGTGATTCCAGTTTTTATTGTCAACACTTAGCTGTTACTCTATCCAATTAGTGATTCCAGTTTTTATTGTCAACACTTAGCTGTTACTCTATCCAATTAGTGATTCCAGTTTTTATTGTCAACACTTAGCTGTTACTCTATCCAATTAGTGATTCCAGTTTTTATTGTCAACACTTAGCTGTAACTCTATCCATCGAGTATGGCAGCGCTCGCATCCCCAATGGTATATACTTGGATAACGGACTTCAGTGGCGGTCCATAACATCAGTTATCGATCTCCAACTTGTGGTCGTGAGATCCGTGCCCAGTAGCCTCATTTCGTAGACACATCAAGTTCAGCAGAACTTAAGTCAAACAGTCCAGAACTCCTGAAGAAGTCTCATAGAGATTCAGAAAACTTAAGAACAGAGATATGAACCCACTCTGAAAATATAATGATTTCTTGTGAGCGACAGTTCCTACAGATTCGCAATCCGCATACGTGGCATTGATAATAGCATAGCTTATTTACATTTGACTGTTCTGTATATTTACATTTAGTAGTTAAAGACAATCCAAGTAACGCTCATGCGTGTTACAATTAAAATGCAATGTCACACACGCAAGAGAATTTAAATAATTTCAAAGAAAACATTTATATTTTACAATGAAAATAGATATGTGAAGAATTTATACAACTTTAAAATCACACACATACATGTTGCAATTATAACCTCAATTATACAAGCAAGTGAATTGAAATTGTTTACATAAAAAGAATCACATGAACATGCACAGACATTATGTGATTACAATCCAGTAATTTTAGCTTTACAAATTATTGTCTCACAATTCGACAATTAATTTAGAGAATGCAATATTTTGATCTTAGCCACACTGTTATCAAGCCACGTGTTTAGAGAAAATTGCAGTAAAAGTACAATTTCTACAATAATAGATAGGCAAATTTTCATACTGATATCTTTGACTAGACGTACCCGTCCGTCTTTCTTCCTCATGAATGTCGTGTCGCAGTCGGATACGGATTTGGTAGGAATCTATTTGTTATGCGTCAGCTTGGGTGGGCCTTGCTGTTGGTGATCGTTCGAGATAACACACAAGAGGAGCAAAAGCTAAATATATATGAAGTTCTAACACCTCTGGACATCCTTAACTTGTTATGTTTATTATTTATTAATTATCTTCACATATTTAATTACAAGTAATCGAGAATGGAGATTGCGTGTGGATGTTTAAAATGAACCGTAATCCATTTATAACGTATTAAATATATGTTATGAATGCTTTTAATTGTTGACCATTCAAATATTTCTCCACAAAGTATGGTAGACACTCATTAATATAGTCTGGATAAACTAGCTTTGATTTTTCCACAAAGTAATGGGAGACACTCATTAATATAGTCTGATAAACTAGTTTTGATTCCATACTCATTGTTACATGTCCAGTATTTATTTAAAGACCCTGCTTAGGAATTTTACAGAAACTTTAATTTAATTAGATAAATTAATTTCTCCCCTTTTCCTAAACAGACTGGTTTTGCTCAAATTATCTTCCGTCTCATATGAAAATGCGCCTTTGTAGTACAGACAGATTCACGAACAGACAACTTGTGTACAATAGCCGGTTTGGAAACTGTTAACACTTTCTTAAATTCTTATGCATTCAAAGGTTTATTTAGCTCAGTCGATCCCCCATCCAAACCACGAATTAGGTCTATATGCATAAAAATCACTATGAAAGAGGTATTAACAAATAAAGAATTTAATAGTTAATAATTAACAATAACAATCAATTACGAAGACACAGCTTCAGATCTAAACTAAGGCAAAGTTTCAGTTCACTTGACTATTACTGTTTTAGAGTTTATTTTTTCCAGCACTTTTGATTGATTCAGAATTCGGTTTAGTTACTCATCTTTCTCAGTAGTCTTGATGCACACGTGGTCTAAAGATAGTTCGATCCTTTCACGTATCAAGCGATGCTTGCGTAGTATGGTCGTAGTTTCCAGCAACCTGGTCGTCTCCCGACTTGTCACACTGACGAACCATCATAGCATAGCGTCAACAATGATGGCGACATGGAATTGTACGTCGTTCACCAATCAGGCATCCAAACAATACGTAAACGTATTATAAGGCAGAGGAGAAGAAGAAACCAAAACCCGATCTGAAAGATAGCGTGGTTCTATAAGTGATTTGCGGTTACATTCGCAAACCAACCAAGCATGTGTGACTGATACAATGCACTTAGTTTTAAATCTTCGACTATCATGTCTTTTACAATATATTTATATTCATAAAAGATACAATATAATTTACATGTGTGTTATTTTTAACATTACATGAACGTATGAATTTCCAATCATTTACTTCATCAAAAATGGAATTCATACAAGGAGAACAAAATATAATTCAAATTAAGTATGAGTGCTTTACAATTAACAATGAAATTACACGCAAGAGAATCATTTGAATTACATAGAAATTCGCAACGTGCACAGACGTTTTCTGTGGCACAAGAGAATTAAGGTTTATACAAATTAAAGTTAAAAGGTTACAATTAATTTATATACAATGAAATCTTTAGGCTTTAGTCATTCTATCGAATCATGTATGCTTGGAGGGAATTATAATAATTCACATAAATACATACATAAATTCATATTCAAAAATACAAATAGTAAAATGCAATATCATTGTAAGAAGTAGACGTGTTACCTTCTTAAAGTAGACTTTACTGCACAAGACTCGGGTTCCTTTCGTTCTATGTTCCTTCCGACTCAGCAAGATTTCGGCGACTAGCGAGGTGCTCGTGTGTATGTCGGCCGGTCTGGGGTGGCGAGTAAAGAATATTACCGCGTCAGGAGTATTTATTGTAGTGCATGAATGTATCACGTGACTAGAACTTTCTCGACTGTCATCTAAAGTTACATAACAAGGGAGGAACTCACTATTGTTTTTTCCTCATGCGGTGCATGACGATAGATTTCAAACAAAGGAATTCAATTCGATATGATATTCGAGTTTCGGATGTGGGTCATAAATTCATGACAAGAATTCTGGTCAGAAATCTGTCACACTCATGAATGGCTGTTCAAATCTCTGAAGAACTATCTAAGCTAGCGTGGTTCGACGACACTTGGAGAGATGACTTCGGGACAATTTGGGTATCATACGCGCTTCCTTGGACAGACTACACCAATTTTTACACCATTCCAATCATTCGTTGTCTTGTGATAATTGATTTCCACTTGATAGATAGTGAAGGATAACGCATGTAAACACTGGCATTCCCTTGAATAGTTTAAACGTACATATTCTCAAACACATTGATATAGACCAGGTATAAAACAAGTTTTACAATTCAGCATTCCGTTCTCTTGCAATAAATGTTTTAATATGTTATGTACACAATAAATGTTCAATAATTTATGTACACAATATTGCGTTCTCTTGAAATAAATATTTTAATATTTTATGAACACAATATTGCGTTCTCCAGCAATAAATGTTTTAATAATGTATTTACACAATAAATGTTTTAATATTTTATGTACACAAAAATGTTTTAATAATTTATGTACACAATAAATGTTTTAATAATGTATGTACACAATAAATGTTTCAATAAATTATGTACACAATAAATGTTTTAATAATTTACGTACATAATTCATTTTTAATAATTTATGTACACATTATTCCATACACTTTGTGCACCTCGCTCAGAAAGACCATTGCCCTCCCCTTAAAAAGGTTTTCATGTACACACCATCAAACCTACTTTATTTAGACACGTTATTCGCCAATTTTCACAACGATCCAACATTGCGTTTTTTTGGAATATTTATTTCCAGAATTTATAAATAGAATATAGCAATATGGTGCGCCAAGTGCGGGCAGACACATGCGCTTCCCCGAACAAGTTCTACTGTACAAAGCCTGAAACACACTGACATAGACAAGGACTGTTACTACTGTACATACCCTGAAACACACTGACATAGACAAGGACTGTTACTACTGTACATACCCTTAAACACACTGACATAGACAAGGACTGTTACTACTGTACATACCCTGAAACACACTGACATAGACAAGGACTGTTACTACTGTACATACCCTGAAACACACTGACATAGACAAGGATTATTACCTTAAAAAATAGCAATCGTCAGTGTATATTTCACTAGCGAAAGTCAAAGAACCAAGTAGACCAGAATTTGCTCTTTAGCATAAATTCACCGGTTTTATCTAAAGCCAAATGCTGGCCTGCTCTATAATCATGTTTTATCAAAAGTCAAATGATGGCCTGCTCTATAATCATGTTTTATCAAAAGTCAAATGCTGGCCTGCTCTATAATCATGTTTTATCAAAAGCCAAATGATGGCCTGCACTAAACTCACCTTTTCAAAGTGCAGAGCACAGAAATCGCTTCAAATTATAATAAAACCCCTCCCCATTACTATATTTAGCACAAAGACCGAATGCTAACACCTACGAGTGAAACAAGAATCATACTGAACAGTAAAGCTCCGCCCTTTTACTATAATTAGAAACACTGACGTAATATAGACTCCGATAGGATGTACTAAAGCTGGAAAATCTGACTTACAGCTATTTTTAGATAAGAAATGCAGAGAAGAAGGAGGAGTGGGACTTATTAATTTAATTCTTCGTTTATTATTTATTTTTAAATTGTAGCAAGTATGTTAAAGTTAGTTTCGACTTCTTTCCTCTTACTGCAAAATTGAGATTGTTTAATTTATTTAAATTTTTATTTTAAATATTACCCCTACGAGCGAGAAAGAGAAATAAACTTTCATCTAGATCTTTGTACTTACTTCAAATAGTGTCAGGGGTCAGAGATTTATTTATTCATTCATTATAAACCTTCTTTAAAGAAGAGATTGTTTGTCCTCTTGTTTCTATAGTGCAATACAAGTTGTGTTAATCATGTAGCATTTAATATCTACATGTATCCTTTTGACTACAATACATACAAGTTGTGTTAATCATGTAGCATTTAATATCTACATGTATACTTTTGACTACAATACATACAAGTTGTGTTAATCATGTAGCATTTAATATCTACATGTATACTTTTGACTACAATACATACAAGTTGTGTTAATCATGTAGCATTTAATATCTACATGTATACTTTTGACTACAATACATACAAGTTGTGTTAATCATGTAGCATTTAATATCTACATGTATACTTTTGACTACAATACATACAAGTTGTGTCAGTCCTGTAATATATAATACGTGTGTTTTTGACTACAATACATAGTTTGTTTAAATCCTGTACCATACATTGTTACCCACCACTCTATATGTGTACTTTCGATTGAGCTCCATTACTAAAAATAGTATCCATATAAGAATGTTTTTAGTTTCAATGTTTTATACTTCAAGATATACGTTTTTATTTGAGTGACACACTAAACTAAAAATGGCTTACTCATTATTCTTTCTATGATGCTATTTCAATAATGTAGTCAATCTGGGACTTTTAGTGACTTTGGTAATATTAATGTGTTGACATGAATTGCAAAAAAAATATTATATTCAAATATATTTAATGTATATTTTAAAAGATTTATATACACAAAGTAATAAATATATATTCTAATAGATCTATATATACTAAATAATAAATGAATCAAAACAATAAAACTATTATGGAAAGTGCTCAAATCAACATTAAAATACAGAGTTGAGTTTAAATTTGTTTTACCATGTTTGTGATCAGGATTTGTCATATTTTGCAACTGATGACGTCAGTCTGGATCCATCTTGAACGTTTTACCATCAATCACATTCTTCGTTCAGCACCATGCGGCACTTTACTGAAATAAAAGGGAGATAAGAAATTAGCGTGCGTCTGAAATTTTATCTTCATGCTTTTGTACAATGACGTCATTTGTTTAATTTATTTTCACGCCAATACGTCTGTTACTTGCCTGTAGGTCATTTTTGTCAGAAAGTTGACCCCTACCTAAACTCGTTTCCTTGCTCCACTTTGACATACATTTATTTTGACCTACTTTTGATATGTTCAATATGACCCACAATGAATTACTATTCAGTTTGAACTCTTTTTTTTATGTATATTGAATTGGAGATGAGAGTCATTGCGAAATGGAATTTTGTTTGTTCTACTTTCACATTCTGTTCAATTTGAATTTTTTGGAGAGTATTTATATTGCTAAACTAACTTTGTTCTTCGTGTATTATAACAGAAAGTTGTGTAATTACTAAATGGAGTTTTGTTTGCCCATCGCGTATTACACTGGAGTGTGGCGACATTAATAAATGGATTTTTGTTTTCCGTATTACACTGGAGTGTGGCGACATTAATAAATGGATTTTTGTTTTCGTATTACACTGGAGTGTGGCGACATTAATAAATGGATTTTTGTTTTCGTATTACACTGGAGTGTGGCGACATTAATAAATGGATTTTTGTTTTCCGTATTACACTGGAGTGTGGCGACATTAATAAATGGATTTTTGTTTTCGTATTACACTGGAGAGTGGCGACATTAATAAATGGAGGTTTGAATTTTAGGTAAATGGGAATGTCCAGTGAGACTCTATCTATTATCTGGCTGTTGTCTAGCAATAGACGTGACGTCATTGTGAATCAATATGAAATGAATACAACTGTAAAAGCTTGCATTGGAACAATGGGCAATTGATAATCACTGTCAATGTGAGCACACGTTTGTCTTGTCCTTGTGATAAAGTAATTTGTCTTGAGTAATTATCTTGGTCATGTCTATGTGATTAAGAGTTTTACATGACTTTAGTGATTACATGTTTGTTTCGTCCCTGTTAAATCGTGTTTGTCTTGTCCATATAATTAATTATTAAATTTGTCCTGCCTCAGTGATTACATAGTTGCCTTGTCGGTGACGTGTTTCTCTTGTCTCTGTAATTACATGTTTGGCTTGTCACTATAATTATGCATTAGATTTGTTTCTATGATTACGTACTTGGGTTGTCGTGTCTCCATGATTACGTACTTGGGTTGTCTCCATGATTACGTACTTGGGTTGTCTCCATGATTACGTACTTGTCTTTACGAGTACGTGTTTGTGTACGTTGATGTACGTTAAATGACAACACTACAACAGTTCACATAGTGTATTTCCAATGGGAACACTTCAAAATTGCAAGTAGTGTACTTAAAATAACTACAATTTGACATTCCATGCATTGTAGTTTGAACCAACACATTGACATTTCAAATAGTGTACTTTGAATAATAATATTTTGACATTTCATGAATAACAACAGACTGATACCTGAAAGCTAATAACTTTTCAAGGTAATTAAACAAAAATACTATTAATAATGAATCTCTATTTAAACTTTGCCTTCAGATAATAGTTGTCTACTGTGAACAACTTTGCCTTCAGATAACAGTTGTTTACTGTGAGCAACTTTGCCTTCAGATAAAAGTTGTTTACTGTGAGCAACTTTGCACACAAATTCGTTTTCGATGACATCAGTGAGCAGCGATGAGTGGTCTGTTCACTAACGCGAGCGTTCTCCTGGAAATTTTTGTACGTTAAGTTAACGCTCCGCCACAAGCGAGCGTTTTTTGAAAGTGGCGGACAGTAAGGAGTAAGTTATAATCCAAACCCTCTTCGCTGAATTTAAAGACGAATTAAAGACCGTCTTAGGACAATGAGAAGCAGAACTAGTGAAAGGAAGTATTGCAGTTAGAGAATTACTTTGTAAAACATGTTTCAAACAGGAAACTCATGTGCGTATCTAAGATTATGTAGAAAAAAAAAACCATACACGGATATCGAACTACATATTTCAGAGAGTATTTTAGAATGAATCGACCGACGTGCTGGGTGAATAAATCTATAATAGTATATTTTATTGACATTTTTTAAATATCAAGTTTAAATTTATTTTGACGCGAACGCCTCTTAATTAATGATTATGATTATTATTATAATTAATCTTTCATAACTAATTACAAATGATGACAATCTTAATTTAATTAATATTTTATTGATCCTCCAATAGACACCATTCGTCTCTCTCACTTGGCATATATTTGGGCGCCATAAACGTTTTCTCTCTTCCTCAACATTTAAAGGCAAACATTTACTGTCACAATATTTAGTTGGTGGAAAAACATCATACTAAAGGATTAGAGAAATCCGTCTTTAATCTATATTTTGCGAGCCCTCATCTACACATTTTCTTTTCCACAGAAGGTTAGCAATATCGTATGAAGATCATAAATTTAACAAAACATTTTGAAGTTAACAATAAAAAAAAATATACATATGACAAATACACTGGTACAGATTATTTGACATCAATTATTTCCACATTACATTCTGATATAAAAAATAAAATTAATTAATCCAATATAAATCACAGGATAGTCTTATCAGAAAACAGAAATGGAGTTATTAGATATAAGAAATATTTTTTTTTACATAACCTTCTGTCTCAATAGCCCTTCACGATCTGTTGTAACAAAGACATAAATTATTGTCAGCCGTTATTACGTCAGCTCCACATGCCTCACTTGCAAGCAGAGAAAAACTGTTCTATTTCTAAGAGTTAACCTGGCGTTTATTTCTACCCTGTCAACTCCTTCAAACAGACAATGTAGCAATGTCCAACAACATGTCTACACTAGACATTCTGTAGGTAATCAGCAATTCTTTCTGCCACACACATCAGTAGAGTGTACTGTGTGCTTACACTTACATGCCAGTTTCTGCTTTTACCACGATCAGTTGTAGCGGTTTACAAACAATAAACCAGGAGGTTCAAATCAAACTTTGAAATAAAAGCAGAAAAAGCTACTTGTCTGCAAAATATAGGAAGACAACAAATGCTAAACTTCCAGTTATAACGTCATAACTTCTATTATTCTTACACTACAGTCTCAACATACAGTTTCGTGTAATTGTTTTTATAAGCCTGATACATGCACACAGCATAATAAATACAACATATTTAAAACAATGTCAAGTGATTAGTAAAAAATATACGAGCAGCTTAGTTAAAAGATTTATAGAATTAATAGTCTACTTATGTAATAGTTCTTATTAAAATACAAATATAAGATATTGATAACAAAAAATACATGAAATATTTCTAAGTAACTTCTCTCTCAGTCAGCTAACTCACCATCAAGCCGACGGCCACTTTTCAAGACCAAATGTCTTCTTTCCCACTTGAAAGTGAATAGAGAGTAGAGTTCTCTACAACTTGTAAACGTTTAATCTCAGCCCATTGGCTGGTCTCGTTCTCAGAAATCATAACCATTGGATAATAAAACTATTCTCCTGGTTGGGAATTTTTGCATTACATCAGCAATTTTCTAGCATATTACCAACTCGGATGTTTACTTAAAATCAGGCACTTTAAAAACTACCATCACAAAGAGTACCCGAGATCGTTTCATTCTGACAGTTTAACAATTTCTATAACAATTAAATTTAAAAATAGAGATAGGCATATTTACTCCTCCACATACCCTCCATTTTGAGATGCTAGCCATCCTTTTAACATCTGCTCTGAGTAAATTTCAAACATTACAGGTGAAGCTTCCACCATAACACAAAACAAATTCTATCTGCAAGACCAAAATCCTAGGTTTGTTTTAAAACATATGCAGAATTTATTCATAACGCTAAACTATGTTAGTTTTAAGAGGTGCAAAATTATTCATACGACCAAAAAATGTATGTGGGTTTTAATACATACCTATAATTACTCAACATGTTTAGAAACAAAGATTATATAATTTTACATGCCTCAATAACTGCTGGGCATTAAAAAATAAAATATATTGGTGTCATTCATCATAAAGAGGGGGGGGGGCATAACCCATTATTTCTCCACACGTAAGGAGACAGAAGGGCGATTAATCAAGAAAATCACCATAATTTAGATTGTTAGAAGTTAGAGACAAGACCTGTTATGTCTCTCAGCCCCTACATTATACTGTTCTGAACAAATGGTCAGCCCCTACATTATACTGTTCTGGACAAATGGTCAGCCCCTACATTATACTGCTCTGGACAAATGGTCAGCCCCTACATTATCAGTGTCTTTGATGGCTTCCACCGTACATTTATAGAAAAAAATACTTTGCTCCACTGAGCCAATCAAAAAAGAGTCCTTTGATTTAGGCATCTCTACAGCTGAAAAAGAAGTAACTTATTCATCTGTCTGTAGTTCACACAAAATTGGTGTGTGCCCTAACTAGGACATAGAATATCTATAAGGGGACTGTGCCTTCTCAATCTATTTAAGGCTAATATGGAGTCAATTTCCTGCTTAACAGAATCCCTTTCAGTGTAAGGTAAAAAATGTTTTCATGTGGATTAGATTATGATCCAATAGTGTGACCATACATTCACACAGACTCACGTTTCAAGGTTTATCGTTAAAAGTATCACGAGTTTCATTATATCACTCCATAACTGTTGAACTTCAGAGTCTGAGAATTCCAGATTTTAAATAAGGTCATCATCAGTTTCAACATCTGTTAAACCTGGGTGTGCTATAGATTCGGCATCCGGTACAGAGGCAGGATCATCATCTATTACAATATAAGCGACAATGGTATCCGTGAGTTCTTTATATACGTTCATCAGATTATCATGAAGAATTTTCACTTATAATCTGATCTGAATTCGAAAATTGCCATGATCTATCGAATTTGTTTTGCTGCAGAAATAACATCAACTCCCGTGTACTGACTTCAATCTTTTACTGTTCTACAAACATGCTTGTCTAACTTTACTCTTGTTTAACTGTTGTACAAACATGCTTGTCTAACTTTACTCTTGTTTGACTGTTGTACAAACATGCTTGTCTCACTTTATTGTTGTTTGACTGTTGTACAAACATGCTTGTCTAACTTTACTGTTGTTTGACTGTTGTACAAACATGCTTGTCTAACTTTACTGTTGTTTGAATGTTGTACAAACATTCTTGTCTAACTTTACTGTTGTTTGACTGTTGTACAAACATGCTTGTCTAACTTTACTGTTGTTTGACTGTTGTACAAACACGCTTGTCTAACTTTACTGTTGTTTGACTGTTGTACAAATATGCATGTCTAACTTTACTGTTGTTTGACTGTTGTACAAATATGCATGTCTAACTTTACTTTTGTGTACATTCTCGGCTGTTATCTGACACGATGTATCAATACAGTTTGCAAGTTCAGTCACGTGTTGATATGTGCTCTTTCTGGATTCTGCTAGCCTGCTCTCTGTCCAATATTATCGTAATATAAACCTGGGTCCCCCAACAGTCCTGCCGAATAAGGATTCAAAGGATGGAAATTGGGTCGAACCTTGTGGTACTTCACGCAAAGCAAACAAAAGTGCTGGCAAACACAGATCCCAATAACGTGATTATTTTAATACACAGATTTCAAAATGACTTGTAAGAAAAAATTAAGATTTTCAACTAAACCGCTACACACAGGGCAATATGGAGTAGTTTTAAACTGCTTTACTCTCAATAGCTGGTTAATCACTTTCATTAAATAGTTTAAGAATTGAGTCCCCTTATCGCGAAAGAAATTCTTCTGGAATACAAATCACAGGATAGTCTAATCAGAGAGCAGAAATGGAGTTCTTAGAGATAAGAATATTTTTTTTTACATAAACTTGTTTAATTGCTCTCTCAATAGTCCTTCATGAGCTGTTGCAACAAATTATTGTCAGCCATTATTACATCAGCTCCAAATGCCTCACTAGAATGCAGAGAAACATTCTCTACTACTAAGAGGTAACCTGGCATTTCTTTCTGCTGTGCCAAATTCTTCAAACAAACCAATGATATAGCACTATCCAACAACTTCTCTACACTAGAAATTCTTCAGGTAGTCAGCATATCTTGCTTCCACACACATCATTAGTGTGTATTGTGTTCTTACACTTACATACCATTTCTACCTTTACCACAGTCAGTTGTAGCGGTTTACAAACAATAAACCAGGATGTTCAAATCAAACTTTGAAATAAAAACAGAAAGTCTACTTGTCTTTGCAAAATGTAGGAAGAGAGCAAATGTTAAGCTTCAAGTTTATTCTTTATAACTTTTCTAACATTCCAGTCTCAAATTACAGTTTCCTGCAGTTGTATTTATAAGCCAGATACACGCACACAGAATAATAAATACAACATATCTAAACAATGTCAAGTGACTAGTATACAGTATACGAGCAGCTTAGTTCAAACATTTGTAGAATTAATAGTCTTCTCATCTAATAGAACTTATTAAAACACAAGTATAACATATCAATAACAAAATTACATGAAGTATTTCTAAGTCCATTCTCTCTCAATCAGTCACTTCTTTGCCACTTCAAAGTGATTCGAAAGTAGATTCTCTACATCAGGTACACTTTTTAGTCAAAGCCCATTGGATAATCTCTTTCTCAGAAAACATAACCATTAAATAAATAAATAAATAATAAAAAAATAAATTAATAAAAAAAATAAATAATAAATAACACTAAACAATTCCACTTCTGACACCATTTGTAGTAAAATAAATAAATAAATAAATAAATAAATAAATAAATAAATAACATTATACAAGAAGATTAAATGAATGAAGAAACGATTGCAATAAATGGTTCTTTATAGAGAAGATTAAACATAGGAAGAGAAGATTGCAAGCTTCCATTATCATAAATATGATTTTAGACAAAGTTCTCTTCTTCTAACACAATGCCTGTTCACGACCCTATAGTATGATGGCTTAATTGTTTGAATTTTTCATTGTTACTCATGTATATTGATTTAGATTATTCTTCTGTTTAATTCCATTGTTCGGGTATCGTTCAACATGAAACTGAAAAATGTCTTTATTTAATTTAGAATTTTGATATTAGATTCCCTGTCAAAGATCTTTCAGCATGAAAGTGAAATGTCTTTATGACGCAAAATATATTTATTTAGAGTGCTATTATTTATCATTCCTCGGTTCACGTATAACTCACCGTAAAATAGAAATGTCTTTATGACGTCATATATATTTATTTAGAGTGCTATTATTTATCATTCCTCGGTTCAGTTATATAACTCACTGTAAAGTGAAATGTCTATATGATATCATTATGTTCATTTCATTGCGGAAAATTTTCTGGTTGAAGAATTGTTTATATTTCTTAACAGAACACTTAACTAAGTGTAATAAAGTTATTTACTATGAATTGATTTATATTCACGTTAAGACAATGTATAACAAAGTTTAACTAAACTTAGCAAATAATTCAAAATGTTATAACAAAGTATAAGCAAGTTTAACTAAAATTAACAAATAATTCAAAAATTTAAGTGCGTACATTAGAGAAAAAGAAAACTACACACTATGGTTCAAAACACAAATATATAGAATAGAGAACAGGAAAACTATAGACAATGCAAAACAGGAACACTATACATTTGAGATTCAAGACATTAAGTATATAGAATAGAGAACAGGACAACTATACACTATGATTTTAGCGGTAAGTACAGAGATTATAATGAAAGGGAGGTAAATAGGTGACAACAAAGAAGAGAATGAGCGACTGTAATAAAGAATCAATGTATTATAAGGAAATGAAAACAAAGAAATTGAACAAGGTCTGACACTTACCGACTTTTGTGCAGGTGACTGACGACGAAATGCAAACAGTTTACTGTGGAAGTATATCATATTCGTGTGGTTGAACGCCAGCAATGTTGTAATGCAAATAATACAGGGATTAGCTTTCTTATCGCTTGTCCCACACGTTATCGCAAACAGAGATTTTCTTTCTTAATCGATTTCTTTCTTACAGCTCTTAAAGTATATAGAGATACAGGACACGCTGTCTAGATAAGACTCGAGTTTCAGACAGTCACCCGAGTAGATTTTTTAAAATTTATTTATTTTTTTTTAAAATAGGGAAACCCTACGTCAAGCATGCCTGTACGATATGATATGATAATTTATCAAAAGCAAGCACTGTAGATAAAAATAACCGCACTTTATAAACCGTTCTTTTCGTAGACAACAAGTGTGTCAGTGACGAGAGTTGTACAAAATAAAGTCGTACAAACAGCTGTAGGGAATAAAATTGTACACACATTGCGCGTTGTTCAAAGTCGTACACAGAGCTGAGTGAACTAAAATTCTACACATAGAGAGTGTTGTACAAAGTAATGTTGTACAGAGGCAGGGCTACAGGGAATAGAGTAGTACATGGTAGAGAGAGTTCTACATTGGTAGTGGGGGGACTGAAATAATGATTTTTAAATAAAACAACAAATATATGAATTGTGAAAAAATGAGTAACTAAGTTAAGGTCACGTTGACACGTTGTTCATTTGCTGATTGATTTTCTGTCACAATTTGTTAGTGTTCCTTGTCTGTCGTGACAAGTAAAGTCACAATTTGTTAGTGTTCTTTGTCTGTCGTGACAAGTAAAGTCACAATTTGTTAGTGTTCTTTGTCTGTCGTGACAAGTAAAGTCACAAGTATTTGTTAGTGTTCCTTGTCTGCTATAACAAGTAAAGTCACAAGTATTTGTTAGTGTTCCTTGTCTGTCGTGACAAGTAAAGTCACTAGTATTTGTTAGTGTTGTTTGTCTGTCATGACAAGTAAAGTCACTAGTATTTGCTAGTGTTCCTTGTCTGTCATGACAAGTAAAGTCACTAGTATTTGCTAGTGTTCCTTGTCTGTCATGACAAGTAAAGTCACAAGTATTTGTTAGTGTTCCTTGTATAAAGTAAAGTTACAGATATATGTTAATGTGATGCTGGAAAGACACTCTTGTTTAATTAAAACCGAAATGTTAATAGGTATTTAATTTTTTCACTCTCTGTACCAGCTAAATCAGCGGAAGGGGGACAATTTCCGATTTGAGCTGGTAAGATGTGTATTTACTGGGTGCGGCTGACTATGTGACTGACTGACGTTGGACAAGGGGAGGATTTCTGACCAGACTGTTAAATCGCAATCTCAATTGCAATTGCGTATTTGATTGACACACAATAGACGGGAGGGAGACAAGCGGTATCTCCTTTGAAGTAGGATACGTCCCTGATTAGAACCTAAGAGCACAGTTATAGGTGAAGTGTGCGGGTGTAAACAGATGGTTCCAGTTAGATGACATATGAGTTGATAAAAACTCAGTCAATCCATTTTTACAATAACTTGTGACAAAATATTCAAGCAGTCGGGTAGAGGCAAACTGATAGCCAGTGGTAGGATGTCTGATCAATAGCTGATCAATAGTGCAAAAATGGACTTATATTAATGTAATGATAAATTTATTGTTCATGCATTGATTTGATTCATTAGAATAATTTAATATTACATTTATTGTTCATGAATTGGTTTGATATATTTTAGAGATTTGATTGATTTACTAATATGTATAATTTAACATTAGAAATTATGTACTGGTGAATGAAGCAATAATGAGGGATAACAATTCTCTTGGCAACATGTAAGTTGAATGATTGTGGAGAAAACAAGAGAACATTAGATTAGAATCTAAGCATGGTGCTCAATGTTACAGAAATGTCTTTTTTAGCTCCAGCCCCAGCTTTCAACGTTCAATTGTCAGCTTCTCTTTGGTCTTGGCTTCTTGTTAGTGTCCTTGATGCAGAAGCCCATGGTGTGTTTAAGTCTTGAGAGACTTCTGTAATCATTGGACGACTGTCTACCATGGAATTCTAGGGTGGTGAGAGCAAGAGACAACAATCGCTATTGATGTCCTATTTCCAGATGACCTAGCATGCTCAATAGACAACAATCACTATTGATGTCCTATTTCCAGATGATCTAGCATGCTCAACAGACAACAATCACTATTGATGTCCTATTTCCAGATGATCTAGCATGCTCAATAGACAACAATCACTATTGATTGCCTATTTCCAGATGATCTAGCATGCTCAATAGACAACAATCACTATTGATGTCCTATTTCCAGATGATCTAGCATGCTCAATAGACAACAATCGCTATTGATGTCCTATTTCCAGATGATCTAGCATGCTCAACAGACTGTACACGAGTCAAGATGGTCTTGGAGTTGTGCTTCTAGAAATCTACGGTTGACCAGGAAGGCAGTATTTACATTTGCAGGCCTAGAACAGAATTTTTAATTGACATTTATTTCACATAGTACATATCCAAAGGAATGACTCTTTTATGGTGTTTAACATTGAATCTGTGAAAGAGTAAATTTGACCCTCCCTATTTTAAGATGTAATTGTTACATGGGTTGCTAAATTGTCAGAGTGACCCGAACTTGGGCACTCTTTGTGGTGTTATTTTGAAAGTGTCTGAGTTTGAAGTAAATAGCTTAAGGCAAGAATACTCTAGATTTGCGGTCATTGTGGAAGCTGAGTGAGCAGTTTGCTATTATCCAATGATTATTATATGTGAGAAAGAGACTAGCCAATGGGTTGTGAGTAAGGAGTTCTTTGCTGCAGAGAATTCTGCTGTCTATTCACTTTGAATAGGAGTGGGAAAGGGAGAAGTCTGGTTTGATGGCAGTCGTTAGCTTGAGTGGTGAGTTTAAACTGACTGATTGAGAGAGAATGGATTTAGGAACATTTTATGCATTTACTATTGATATGTTACACCTGTGTTTATATAGAGATGTATTCTGTGAGTTGACTTTTAATTCTACAAATGTTTGAACTAAGCTGCACCCATGTAGTGTAACAATATGTGACATTGTTTGATACAATGTGGTTTTTTTTACCATGTATGTGCATGTGGATAATAGATTCCTTTGCAGGAATTGAAGGTGTGAAGAACAGATATGAGAGAGAATGGAGATATATTGTAATGAATAAGAAACTTATGCTGGATACTTAACTATATTTTGCAGTGAACAAGTGCCTTCGTCTTCTCACTTTCATTAATGGACATGACTATATTTTGCAGTGAAAAAGTGCCTTCGTCTCTCACTTCAATTAATGGACATGACTATATTTTGCAGTGGACAAGCGCCTTCGTCTTCTCACTTCCATTAATGGACTTGAGTTGGAGTCAATTTTGAAGATCCAAGTCTCATATTACAGTTGCCCTCTTCACATTTGCACTCTTGATGTACCAAAGTAAGGGATGCTAAGTGAATCAGTACAGGGAAGTTACCAGAACCATTGTTTTTCTTGTCATAACCATATCTAAGTAGGAGTTTGATAACTATCAATAGGCTTTGTTCTTGTCATAACCAGATCTAAGTAGGAGTTTGATAACTATCAATAGGCTTTGTTCTTGACATAACCAGATCTAAGTAGGAGTGTCAATGAATAGTCTATAAGTAAGCAAATCATACTTACGCCTCTATATTATTCTGTTCGTGCACGGTGCTTATAAATAATTAGTTGTATATACAGATAGTGATTGTACAAAAATGATAAACTAGACCGTTTTATAATCTATATTATAAAACAAAATGTTGTGAAAGAATGTGTCTGTAAGAAAATTAACAGACTGCACATTCTCGATCATAGCGCTAACTGAACACTGAGACACAAAAAGTACATTGTACTGGCCATAGAGCTAAACTGGCAGACTGAACACTGAGGCACAAAACATACAATGTACTGGCCATAGAGCTAAACTGGCAGACTAAACACTGAGACACAAAAACGTACATTGTGCTGGCCATACAGCTAAACTGGCAGACTAAACACTTACTGGCCATAGAGCTAAACTGGCAGACTAAACAATGAGACACAAAACGTACATTGTACTGGCCATAGAGCTAAACTGAAAGGCTAAATACTGAGATACAACACGTACATTGTGCTGGCCATAGAGCTAAACTGAAAGGCTAAACACTGAGACACAACACGTACATTGTGCTGGCCATAGAGCTAAACTGAAAGGCTAAACACTGAGACACAACACGTACAATATGCCGGCCACAGAGCTAAAATCCTGACTATACTGGGATTAACTTCTTAGTCCTCGTTCTTTACTACAAATGGTGTCAGAAGTGTATGTCACAGTCTGATAAAAATGTCATGACTTCTTGACCCACTTGTTTGTTTTTCAAATATTGAGATTTGAAACTCCTTTGTTTGAAATTCTCCCATGATACTTCAGTATCGAGAAGCTTCTAGCAAAGAGGTCAGGAACATTATGTAACTCTTAGGCCATTGTCTAGATTCTCGAACCAACCACATACTACGTGACCAGTCACGTGATGCACCTTATGATTTTTTAATAAATACGGTGAGCGCGCCTGTATTACTCACTCCGAGAAACCAGAAGCCAGAAGTAGTACTGATACTTCGTACCGTCGCTTATTTCGTTGAGTCACATAGGAAGCCGATGCGATTGCTGAGATAACACTTCGATTTCTCACTAAAGGTCTTGAATTTATTTAATTGTATTTTGCATTGTTGAACATGTATGTAATTTTGTGCTATGTATTGCTACTGTAAGCCTAATTGTTCGTTGATAAATGACTAAAACCTATAAGTTATTGTATATAAATTCATTGTAACTCTTTTTCATTGTAACTTTAATTTATATAATTGTAAATTCACTAGAGCCAGGAGCACTGTGCTCGACATGAATTTCCTTGTGTAATTCGAATTATTGCTTGTAATTTTAATGTAAATTGTAAAGCGCTTTGCTTAATTTGAATTGTCCTTTGTATGAACTCTAAAGTTTAACATTGTAAATATTTAGTAATTCATACGTCATGCTTGTTAAAACGTAACATGCGTGAGATTATATTTCTAATCTAATTGTAAACGACGCCAGTCGAAATTCTAAACTCTGAGCATTTAAACGCTAATCATTTAAAGGCTAATCGTGCTTAGGTTGGCGAACTTTAAACGCAGAACGATTATGGAGACGTTCTTGTTTCCAGGTCGGTACCCAGGCTCATGCCTATACCTATGTCTATGATTCCTATCTTGGGATCCACACATTGCCAGGTTCCAAACTCTTGGAGATTGAGTTTGATCCCGCTATAGTCCTACTACCATTGTGAGGCATCGCTGACGAGCAGGTCTGCATGTCTTATCTACATTCACAACTCCGTTCAGTAAGGTACTGAGAGACAGTCCCTTTGTTATGCTGTGAGCGCATTTCTACTGACGGGCAAGAAGTGAGGTGGAACCGGTCTGGACTAGATCATGAACCTACACATGGCAACCATCGCAAGATACGTTACCATACTGGTGACAAAAATCATTAGAACTGTTTACGGCAATACTCTCGTAATAATTAAGCACGTTGCTTATTGAGCTCTTAGAATTAGACTTTCGCGCTCGTATATTGAGTAATTTGTTAATTGTTAAAGTTATTAAATCTTATTTTAAATTGTTTATTCTTCTTCATAGTACATTTTTATGCATATTAGACCTAATGTTAATTCATGGTTTTGGATGGGGGCGAATGAGCAGAATGACGTAACGAATGCATATTAATTTAGAAGAATTTAACGACTCCAAGCCAGCCTTTGAACGCAATTTGTCAGTTCGTAAATCTGTAGTCTGCACTACAAGACACATTTTTAAGCTAGTCGAATGATAAGTTGGGCAGCCAGTCTGTTTAGGACAGAGAGAAGGAATTAATCTAACCTATTATATTTAAAGTCCTTAGAAATCCTAGGCAGGGTCTATAAAGAAATAAAGGAAACGTAACAGTGTAATTGTTTAATTTTATTTATTTATTTATTTATTTATAAATGGTGTCAAAAATGGAATTGTTTAGTGTTATTATAACATAGTTTGAGTGTTTTTATATAGAACACAGCCTTGTGTGTGTGTTTAACATGTGGCCCAAGAACTAGTCGGTGACGAAATCATCGTTACTGTCATCATAAGGTCTTCTTAGTCAATCAACACAAGTTGTGACGTACAGCGTGACATGGCGTCAAGTCTTTCTTCCCAATTATCTTTATTCTGGACAACGACCACCTTTCTCTCCAGACCACGAACATCACGCCAGTGTGTCACCGTCACCAGATCACCGACACCAAGCGCCGTGTCAAGAATGGCGGCTTTATCACCTTTCTCCACCACGCGCACAGGCACGTGACATGCACGCAGACCCAGGACCAGACCGCTAGCCGGTATAATCACTTGGCCGTTATTGTCAACCCGGTCATCAGTCGGGTAGTCATCACACAACACCAGGACGTCGCGGCATTTCAGAGGTGGAGGGCCGTCACTGTTACCTGACATTTGATGAAAACTATTTTTATTTATGTATCCGTCCATCGACCCGTCTATTTATTCCTCCACACATTCATTCCTTCATCTACCCAACTATTCATCCACCCGTCCATTTATTCCTCCATCCACCCGCATATATTTGTATTGTTTGACTCACTCACCGTGTCAAACACACCACACCCATACCTGTCCGGCCGACGTTGAGTTCTGTCAGGACACGGGCGACTTGAAGTCCACACTCTACACAGTGACGTGGCCATTCCTCTGTGTGACCTGATTGACCGTCACTATGAGTAAATCGTATAACCGCCGGGCCGTCTGTTGGAACAGTGACGTCACTGACCGTGTAGTCATGGACTTGTTTATTAATCTTTATTTCTCTTGCCTCCATCACCTCCCTGACGACAACTGGCGGTGACCTTAGAGGCGTTGTCAGCTTGACCTCTTCCAGACATAATGGCCTGACTTTATGATACACTGATGCACCCCACAGGTACACCCCGGGTACTTGTACAAAGAGTTGATCACAAAACTCCTTGAAGTATTTCCTGTTTCTACAGAATGAACAGAAGAAGACGTTATGTCAGTATGTTGACGTCAGACAATTATGACGTAATGACGTTTACTTTATGTCGTCTTTGTATTGTGACGTCATTTACAACGTCGCCAGTTACTTTCTGTTCTTCATTCATGGCTGTTTGTTTACGTGTTAATCATTTGTTGTGTGTGTTTCATGTTTGTCTGTTTGTTTGTTTACGTGTTAATCATTTGTTGTGTTTCATGTTTGTCTGTTTAGCAATGTACACACAAAGCAACAAATACATTTACTGGCGACATTCTTAATCAGTTAACCGTTAGTCTGTAGTGAGATAAGACCGTTAGATACTGAGTGTGTCGTTGTGTTTGTAAGTGTCTTAAGTTAACACGCTGTATAACAAACCTGTTATCAATGGCCTCGTCTGCAATCACACACAGTTGTCTCCCTTCACTCAGAGATTTCAGACGTCTGACTGCAGTCTTCACTTCTCCATCATACTGAAAGAAAAAGTGATGTCGGTGTACACGTGAACTGGCTGTTGTCGTCTTCGTGGTTTCCTTAAGTTGATGTTCAATGGCGATCGTCGCTGCAAGGCTTCCAAACCAAGTACTGACAACATGGACGTTGTGTCCCAGCCGGAGCCAGGTCAAGCCCTGAACGATCAAGACAATGGTTTTACCTGTCCCAGGTGGGCCAGTAAGGAATACCTGGGGTAGTGAACGATTCAAAAGTTCCACTTGGTGTGGAAATAACACGAGCCTGGCCATTGTCTCTCCAGTCGCAGACACCGCCTCCCCAAGAATCCTTATGTCCAGGCGTGGTGCTGTAACACAGTGAACTTCCACTGTAGTCGCTGGACCACAGAACCTATAATGGTGAACAGTGAAATATGTATTAAGACAGACGAATGGCCGGCCATACTTTATTTATAGCTCAGACATAACATTCGTAACTCGTTTTGTCCATCATTTACTTTCAGTTTGTATTACAACTTGAAGTTCTATTTACTGCAGGATTAATTTTAATAAGTACATCAACTCACTGACAACTTTAATAAGTACATCAACACACTGTCAACTTTAATAAGTACATCAACACACTGTCAACTTTAATAAGTACATCAACACACTGTCAACTGTGATGAAATAAGTGAAAAGCTGATCGACTACAACATGTTTCTATATGACTTTAAAATTGATATAAAATATAATGAATGATGTTTATAACATTTAATATATAGAGTTGCAATAATTAAAATTAAAGTTAAAGTAATTTTTGCCCTGTTTATGAATATTAAATATGAAATCAGTAAAACATGTTTATGCACTTGTAAGGAGAGTTGTTAGTTCAGATGATTGTAAGAGATTAGTGCTTGCATTTAATGTATACATCATTCAATTCTCCAGTGTCTATTTTCTGTTTAAAAGACGGTTTTATTTTAATCTGTAATAGAAAATAGACGATAAATTAAGCTCATATAGATTACATTGACGTTGAAGTCAAAGTGTTAATTTCAACTTGATTTTAAAACGAAATTCTATTTTTCATATTTAGCTGAATTAAGAGAACAAAATTAGTTGAATTATTGTGAATGCAATTACACAAGGATTAATAACAGGTTTGACCACGTGATCATGCAGTGAGGAAAAATTAGGACATATTATAATTATGAGTGTTTATAGATAGAAAGTTGGAAATGGAATAGAAAGAGGTTAATGCATGAAATAAAAAAAATTTAAAAATCAAGAAAATTTTAATAAATGTTAAAGTAAATGAGAGAGAAATGTCAGATAATTTTCTTCCTTCAATATCTACCTGGCCACCAATTGTTCATACACCGTCTCTGTTATTGATGGCTGGGCTCCAGACATCTTGACTAGCTGCTGCCACCACACACACAAGTTTTTAAGGACGATATGATTGACGTTTGAGGCCGTACGTTTGTCTGAGAGTTGGTCTGAGAGCAGACACATCTTTAAGGCATCATCAACATTGCGGACACCAAGGCAGTGACACAAGCCCTAGATGTGATGGTCAAAATATAATTATAGAATAAACAATAGATACTTAGTAATTTTTTTTTAATCCTATACTAAATACTAAGTAAATAAAATGTTTTTTTCAGGTAATGGACATAATTGATAAGGATGCTGAAATTATTTACACTTGTAGTTATAAATAGACATTTGTTAAAACTGTTGGTTGAAGAGTTAGAGATAGAGTAATGAAATGTGATTATTTACACTTTTAGTTATAAATATATATTTGTTAAAACTGTTGTCTGAAGAGTTAGAGATTATAATTATGTGATTATTTACACTTTTAGTTATAAATAGATATTTGTTAAAACTGTTGGCTGAAGAGTTAGAGATTATAATTATGTGATTATTTACACTTTTAGTTATAAATAGATATTTGTTAAAACTGTTGGCTGAAGAGTTAGAGATTATAATTATGTGATAATTTACACTTTTAGTTATAAATAGACATTTGTTAAAACTGTTGTCTGAAGAGTTAGAGATAATGGATGTGATTATTTACACTTTTAGTTATAAATAGATATTTGTTAAAACTGTTGGCTGAAGAGTTAGAGATAATGAATGTGATTATTTGCTCTATAACGTCTTAAGCAAGAGGAGTTAAAAATTTCATTTAATTACATTTCATGATATGACAAATGTAAATAAGACTGAAATTATTAACTGTCGAAATTACAGCATTCTTTATAACAGTGCACTGTTACTGACACAAGGCAAGTGTAAATAAGAAATTGATTATTACCTGTCGATAGATGGGATATACATGTTGCAGTTTGTTGATTGCAATAATGCATATACATACACAATAGTATTAACAAACACACACACTGACAGACATATACGTGAGTGGGTACGCATACTATCATTTTCATATAATAATTAAAACAATTTCTGAAAGTGAACAATCTTTATTTTACTTTTATCGGTCTGTGTGTGCGTGTTTACTGTATGGTGTTTGTGTGTGTGTGTGTGTGTGTGTGTGTGTGTGTGTGTGTGTGTGTATGTGAGTAAGTGAGTGAAATAAACCTCATACGTAAATTGTTAATAAGAAACTCTGTTGCTAGGGTTACTTTCAGTAAATAATAACTTTACAATTAAACAATTATTTTATAAATTCTTTTCCTCTTTCCTTTGTGAAAAAGAGATGATAACCAAAGTATGTGATGTGACATTATTAAATTATTTTACGAATATAATAGCATATTATTCACTGAATATAAGACTTCACATTACTCGCCATATAACTGCATTTATGCAAACACCTCTCAATACTTACTAACAGAGGTCAATCTTTTTAAAACATCCCTCAATACTTACTAACAGAGATAAATCTTTTTCAGTACTTATAACAGAGGTCAATCTTTTAAAAACATCCCTCACTACTTACTAACAAAGATAAATCTTTTTCAATACTTATAACAGAGATCAATCATTTAAAATCGTGTCTCAATACTTACTAACAAAGATCATTCTATTTCACTACTTAGAGTTCAATCATTTTCAAACCTGAAGGTCAGTTTCTTGTTAGAACTTGACATTTTCTCTGCTTGTAGTTGTACTCAGCCAACAGTTTGCTATGACGTAACTTCACGAGGACTCAAAATCAAATTTACGTAATGTGAGTTTGTTTAGATTCAGTACAGAGATTTAGTAGTTAAAAGTCTGAGATTATCTTCAATGAAGAAAATACATTATAATATCTGTAATATCAATCGTGTTTATTGTGAAATAAATCTATAAGTAGGTCTAAAATTATCACATTTTATGTAAATTTGAGTAAACAAACTATTAGTGTATATCAAAACATAGTTAAAATTGAAATACAAGGAGGATATGTATTTGTGTATTGCTTTCAAAAAATACGTTCAGGGAGATAACTATAATTTCGGATGCAATATATTAGGCATTCTAGATTTCTTTCCCATTACCGTAAACACATTTTAGTGTTTATAAATTTTGAAAAAACAAATGTAACTTACCTGCCACGTTGGAAGTGAAGAAAAAATATTAATTTAATTAAAGTCATTATTTAAATTGCGTAATCTAATATAGCTTACTTTAAAATTTAATGAGCTATTTAAAAAAAAGTTTTATCACCGATAACAGTTAATTTGTTATCTGTTTGAATCAGAAAAGACACATTGAAATTTAAGTCCACGAAAACAATTTACTATAATTGCATTTTAGTACTGTGTATGTGGTGTGTCGAAACATACATTTGAATTACATTCAGCTTGGCAAAAATCTTAGCTATGTACGTAACACAGAAAAGACTAACAATATATTTTATTACTTACAATAACATTGCTTGTCTGAGAGAAAAACTGCATTTCAGTTAAATAAAAAGGATGACAGCATTGCTTGCCTGTTATGGAATAAGTGAAGATGAGACAATCTTTGTTGGAAAGTCATCTGAATACACTTATAGAAAACGACGTATGACTAACACCTAACGTTACCTCATTGTATTGCAATGATACCACACTTGCCTCATTGCTAAAGTGTCCTCATTGTATTGCTAAGTTACCACACTTGCCTCATTCCTAAAGTGTCCTGAATATCATGCAAAGAGACACTTGCCTCTAAATTTGCGTGATTATAGTGATAAGAAATAATACTTGCCCTACTACTAAATTTACCTGATTATAGTGATAAGAAATAATACTTGCCCCACTACTAAAATTGTCTGATTATAGTGATAAGAAATAATACTTGCCCCACTATTAAAATTGCATGTTTATAGTGATAAGTAACTACGCTCACAACACTGCTAAAGTTATCTGAATATACTCTTGGGTAACTCCACTTAGGAAATTGATTTATTTATTTGATTTTACTAAGAAATCATCCTTTCCCCATTGCTAAAATTACCTCATATTACTTATAGGAAATACAGTTGTCAAACTGTTATTATTAACTGAATATATTGACTGGAAACCAACCTCGACCTGAATATATGTTACATAAATATGGTTGTATGAATTTACACTTGCACCAAAGCTAAATTTACCTCAATATACAGACAGGAAACTATACTTGCCCCAAAGATGAAGACAGTTCTGTTAGGAATTGCCCATATCCTCATTAAAATCAATTATCTCACATAATGCTGATAAAAATGACAAAATAAATTTAACATCCGACAGAGAACAGAGTTCATGAGAAGAATCAATATTACTACTAGTATGTATTATTACTACTACTTTAACTACTACTATTAATTCTTCTATCACTACTACAACAACAACTACTACTACTACTACTACTACTACTACTACTACAACAACAACAACAACAACTACTACTACTACTACTACTACTACAACAACAACTACTACTACTACTACTACTACTACTACTACTACTACTACTACTAGTATATTTAATTTAATATTCTGATTAATAATTCATAATTTAAAACTTACATCTCTTAATCTACCAAAAATGTACTTTTAATTCTAATAACATTTATTTATCCCAGACATTGAAAATTTTACTTAACATACAGATGGAAAATTATGAAAAAGAATTGTTTTATTTCAGCTAGACTGAAACATTTAATAAATTGCGGATTGATAATTGAATAAAACATTAATAATAATTTGTAATTTTATTTGTAAAATTACATAAGCCTTAATGGAGGACATAACACTAATGTAAAACATGTGTGTATAATTGCACATAGACACTTATATATGCACACAAACACTTAAAGTCACTTGAACATAAAGGTAAAATAATGTGTTGAAGGTGGGAGATCTGACGTCATAAAGGCTTGTTAGTAGAGTACAGGTGATGATGATGAAAACGGCTCATTCTACTTTGAAATCCGAAATTGTTTCCAAAAGGAATGCTGGGAAACTGAAATGTTTCTGAGAGGGACAACTTGGGACTTTGAAAGGCCATTATACACATAAATAGATTTCATGGCAATATTTATTTGGATATTTGATGTATTTCTCTCTAACTTGGAAGTGTTCTATTCCGAGAGACTGCTGTGTAAAGACATACATGGTGGTAAGTTGTTGATGATGATAACTAATTAATAGTAGTTATTGGTTTCAATTAAAATAATACATGCTTCACGGCATTCATTTATTATTTTCCATTTCCCTAATGATCAATAATTTGGGAGGATCAGAATCAATATTAATTATAGCACAGCTCTTTCAATTTAATTTAATTATATTATCCTACAATTTCTGCAATTTCTTACTATTGTAAAATCTTACCTGACCATCAGATGGATTCCTGTTAATTGCTCGCAGTAACTGAGAAGAACTGATGTTTGGCATGGCAAGAATTTTAGTGATATTATTGACCGTCAAGTCTGATGTCAAATGCTTTAATACAACCTCCGACTTGCTTAACTGATTTAACGCCTCTTTAACTTTCTTCATCATCACGTCATCCTGCTGTTGCTCCGTCATCTTCAGCTGACTGAAGTTTGCTCCCACGCTTTTAATTTCTAATGTGAACAATCCGTATTGTCTGTGTATGATGAGAACATCAAAGTCACCCTCGTCGTAATGTTGTTGAAGTAAATGTTCGGGTAGTGTGCTAGGGCGTGGTAGGAGGGCAGCAGTAGCCGCATAGCTAGGTTCACCAAGGTACTTCCCGAACTGTAGCTGAGAAGTGACCATCATCACTTCTTTCGGTTGACTGTTGTCTGCCAGTGCACGAAGACAATACAACACACGCTCTAACGCTTTGTCGTCACGCACGTCACTTTCATACACGGGTTGTTGGTGTACGTTATCTTGACTACTGTTTCCCACTGGGTCTGAAAGATTTGGATCTGAAGAAGACTGAATAGAAAATTACCATTCAAAAATAATATTATTAATATCCTTAAAAAATTCCAAATAAATATTGTTTAAAAATCTAGATCGAAAACATACTGGAACATTTCTGGAATGGACCAACTTAGGGTATATCCAAATTTCTTTTTATACTTGAAGCGATTTCTCGAAACTAAAATCAAGAAAACATAGTAAAAGGCAAATATCTGTCTTAACTCCAAGATTTGAACTCAATAAGTTACAAATAACAATCTTACATCTAGGATATGAACTTAATAAATTATAAAAGACAATCTTAACTCCAACTTTCTGTGACCTTAATAACGTACAATTAGCTCTCTTAAATGCACGATTTGAACTGAATAAATTACTATAATAATCTTACCACCAACAGGTGAACTGAATAAATTACTATAATAATCTTACCACCAACAGGTGAACTGAATAAATTACTATAATAATCTTACCACCAACAGGTGAACTGAATAAATTACTATAATAATCTTACCACCAAAAGGTGAAATGAATAAATTACTATAATAATCTTACCACCAACAGGTGAACTGAATAAATTACTATAATAATCTTACCACCAAAAGGTGAATTGAATAAATTACTATAATAATCTTACCACCAACAGGTGAACTGAATAAATTACTATAATAATCTTACCACAAAAGGTGAACTGAATAAATTACTATAATAATCTTACCACCAAAAGGTGAACTGAATAAATTACTATAATAATCTTACCACCAACAGGTGAACTGAATAAATTACTATAATAATCTTACCACCAAAAGGTGAACTGAATAAATTACTATAATAATCTTACCACCAAAAGGTGAACTGAATAAATTACTATAATAATCTTACCACCGAAAGGTGAACTGAATAAATTAATATAATAATCTTACCACCAACAGGTGAACTGAATAAATTACTATAATAATCTTACCACCAAAAGGTGAATTGAATAAATTACTATAATAATCTTACCACCAAAAGGTGAACTGAATAAATTACTATAATAATCTTACCACAAAAGGTGAACTGAATAAATTACTATAATAATCTTATAACCAAAAGGTGAACTGAATAAATTACTATAATAATCTTACCACCAACAGGTGAACTGAATAAATTACTATAATAATCTTACCACCAAAAGGTGAACTGAATAAATTACTATAATAATCTTACCACCAACAGGTGAACTGAATAAATTACTATAATAATCTTACCACCAAAAGGTGAACTGAATAAATTACTATAATAATCTTACCACCAAAGGTGAACTGAATAAATTACTATAATAATCTTACCTCCAAAAGGTGAACTGAACAAATTAAAAATAGCAATCTTACCACCAATATGTGAGCTTAAATATATTACAAATAGCAAACTTACCACCAATATGTGAACTTAATATATTACAAAATATTACAAATAGCAATCTTAACACCAATATGTGAGCTTAAATATATTACAAATAGCAATCTTACCACCAATATGTGAACTTAAATATATTACATATAGCAATCTTAGAACCACCACAACCAAAAGTGAACTATATAGGATTTTTTATAAAGTTTATGAAGTTTTAGCATCGATTTATTGTAGTAATTATACAGTTCTAATTCAATTCATTGTTTGGAGAATAAAGTTATAAATTCGACTCACTGTATATATGACAAGGCAGAGATTAGATTGATTGTAATGTATATAAAGATATAAATTCGATTCACTGTATGTATTTACAGTGATATATATAAGTGTGTGTGTGTGTGTGTGTGTGTGTGTGTGTGTTTGTGTGTGTGTGTGTGTAACGGATAAAGGGGGATAATTATATGTAAAATTATTTTTCTCCCTAAGATATTATTACCTCTTATTGTTGGTCACAAAGTGCGTTATGTGTGGAATGAAAGTTTACGTCTTATATGCATTGCCAGTGTGTTAGAGAGTGACGATCATTGGATGTGTATATGAATTACTACGAATATGTGTTGTAGTATTCATTTGCTTACCAAAACATGTTGGCAGCAACCATCAGTGTCCAAACTTGTCGGAACTGAGGGCAGTTGGCCCGAGAAAAAGGATGGAACATTCGTCCATATATTTCATTTGGGATTTTCACCACTTTATGTTTTCTCGCTTTTCACCACTTTATGTTTTCTCGCTTTTCAGTGAAACTAGTCCTGCATTCATCAACGAGGAAGAACATTTCATGTCTTCACCATTGTTACATGTATTTATCACCTGGTCTTCACCAGTGTTACGTGTATTTATCACCTGGTCTTCACCAGTGTTACATGCATTTATCATCTGATCTTCACCAGCGTTACATGTATTTATCACTTTTCCTCAGTGACAGAGGAGGGATCTCTGATTCCCAGTGTTATTTGTCCTCAGTTGTTGTAAGTGGACAATTTAATTAGGCTATTTATTTCATCTCCTACACGTGTGTTTATTTATTTGTCCACAGTAGTTGTGAGTGGACAATTTAATTAGGCTATTCATTTCATCTTCTACACGTGTGTTTATTTATTTGGATCCCGCTTTCATTTCGTCATCATTAAATTGTGAGTAGTATTCTCTAGGGGCGCATCCTCAAAGGTAGGTAAATAGGTAGATTATTATTAGCTTTTTTATTTTATTACTCAGTTAAAATTTTTAAACTATTGACATTTTGAGTTTTCGCTCAGAACTTTCATGAACATTTGTTGACACTACCCTATTTAATAATTTGTTAATATATTGTGACATTTTGTGTTTTCACTCAGAACTTTCATGAACATTTGTTGACACTACCTTATTGAATAATTTGTTAATATATTGTGACATTTTGCGCTTCTTACTGCAATCATAACTAACATAAAAATTTGTATTGGGTTTTCACCCATGTAGTTAAGTTAATACATATTTAACTAGTATGCTATATTCATGGTTATCACCTCTCTGTTGACCAGTATTTGATGAATTTGTGGTGGTTTTTCACCCACGAATTTGAGCTGATATATATATATATATATATATATATATATATATATATATATATATATATATATATATATATATATATATACATTTGTTCGCGGTTATCACTGCTGGTTGGTATATATTTACTTTTGTTCGCGGTTATCACTGCTGGTTGTTATATATTTACATTTGTTCGCGGTTATCACTGCTGGTTGTTATATGTTGCGCTATCGCTATCATTAATATTTTATTTCTTTCAATTTTATTTTTTTTAAAATAATATTTCATTGCACTAGTCCCCCACCCCATGATTATTGTGTGGATGCTTCTGGATGAATGATGAACAGCCGTGCAACAGTAAACCATACTGTTGAATATATAATCAAAATGACTGTGGCCAGTATGATTATATAAATATGTCTAACTAACGCCACTGTGGCTACAATGATTATATTAATATATCTAACATCATTGTGGCTAATATGATTATATAAATATATCTAACTAACGTCACTGTGGCTACAATGATTATATTAATATATCTAACATCACAACAGTAAATGATTATATAATTACATATCTTAAAAACTTCACTTCTACTAATATAATTCTATAACTTCATTACAAACATGATAACGACTAATATGATTAAATAAATACATAAGAAAGAGTATATGACTAAAATGATTATAGAGTACAAAAATTCCATTTTTACTATTAATACGATTCAAGAAGCATATAATCAAGTGATTTAAAATGCATTAATATATAATAAACACGTTTAACATTAATTCAATAAAATACAAGTGCATTACAATCACTACTTTTGCTACCACGATTATAAATATATAACAAGCGTTATTATCACTATGTTTATATAAATACCAGGATTATGTGAGAAATTCATTTCTGTAAATTAATTTTACCGTAGTCTGACGTTTCTGTTTACGTGACCTAGATTTAGCAGTTGACTGTGTCTTACTGGGTCCATCCTGTGGGATTTGAGCCACTAACACCTGCTCGCCAGCAATGTTCTCCACGCTGTACGGCACGCGATTGAAATGAAGGGGAGGTAAGAAATAAGTTTGTGTGTGAAGTTTAGGGTACCAAGTTTTTATACACTGAAGCCAATAGTTTTCAGCTGATTGCTGTGACGACTGACCTTGATCCTCATTGGACGCCTAAAGAAATTATGATAAAAATGACGTCACACTAAACTTTGTATGACGGACCTTTGTTCACTTCTGTATTTGTGATATCATTACAAAATCAAAATGTCGGTCACTACTTATGACATACCTAAAAATAACTTACCCATTATGCCGTCTATGATGCTATTTCAATAATGTAGTCAATCTGGGATTTTAGTCATTTCGGGAATATTAATATTTTGACATGAACTGCAAGCAGATATTATATTCAAATATATTTAAATGTATATTTCAATAGAAATAATAAATGCATTTTCTGATAGATAGTATAAATAGATTTATAAATAATAAATATATTCTGATTGATTTATATATATACTAAATACTAAATAACACAAAGTAAATAAAACTATTACGGAAAGTACTCAAATCAACAATAAAATACAGAGTTGAGTTTAAATTTGTTTTACCATGTTTTTTTTTTTATCAGGATTTGTCAAATTTTGCAACTGATGACATCAATCTGCATCCATCTTGAACGTATTACCATCAATCACATTCTTCATTCAGCACCGTGCGGCACTTTACTGAAATGAAAGGGAGGTAAGAAATTGGCGTGCGTCTGAAATTCCATCTTTATGCATTGGTACGGCTTTATACAATGACGTTACTTTTTTTGTGTGTTTTTTTTCACAACAAAACGTCTGTGACTTTCCTGTGGTTCATTTTTGTCAGAGAGTTTACCCCTACCTCAACTTGTTTGCTTGCCCCACTTTGACATACATTTCATTTTGACCTACTTTTGATATGCTCAATATGACCCACATTGAATTACTATTCAGTATGAAATCTTTCTAGGTGTATTGTATTAGAAATGAGGGTCACAGGCAAATGTAGTTGTGACGAAAAAAAGAGGGTCATTCTTATTTAATTAAGGCCAAGGTGTTAATTGGTTATTTAATTTTTTCGCTCTTTATTAGCTGAAACTGACATAAGGTGGTGGTTTCCGGTTAGAACACGAGGAGAGCTGACTGACAGTGGACAGACGAGGATTTCCAGCTAACCTGTTAAATTGCAATCATCGCATAGTTAAATTGAGCAGGCAGCTGGGAGGGTGTGAGGGAAGGGTGCCCTGTAGTTCCTTTGTAGTGATGTAAGTTCCTCGATCTGAAGCATTGGGAACACCGAGTAGATGAGAGTGCAGGTGTAAAATGGTGTAAATTAGTCATTCCAGTTAATTGACAAATTAGTTAATAAATATCCAGTCAAGCTTTGTCACAATTACTGGAGACAAAATATTTTCCGGTAGAATAATGATATGTTTTAAGTCTGCATATGGAAAAATTAGTGAGATTGAACCACCAGATTTAAGAGAAAGTTTGAAAGTGCATTTTAAGGACGTTAGTGAGATCAGTGAAATTAAACTCCAAACCTAAACATAGTGATGCATGAAAGTGAGGAGAATGATAAGACTGAACCGCTAGACATGAGAGAAAGTCTTGAAATGCAGTTTGAACATGCAAACAAGGAGAGCAAGACTGAACCTCCCAGCCTAGCAATAGAGAATGATGTGATTCAGTTTCAAGGCGACCTCGAATCAGTGCAAAGTGCACAAAATAAGTTAAGGGGAGTAGAGACTGTTCATTACTCCTACCCAGAAGTGAACAAACTTTTTAGACCAGAGGGCCAAATTTCCAATTGATAGTGCGTGGAGGGCCGCCACATGAATGGCTCAGTTAAAAAAAACAACACAAATAATTAAACAATGTGCTTTAATAATGGTAAAATCCAAAAGTCCTCCAGGGGCCGCATAGAGCTCTGTCTCAGGCCGCATGCAGCCCGCGGGCTGTGGTTTGTGCACTCTGACAAGGAAGAAAGAAGTTACATATGACGTTTCAAGCCCTTTAACTCTGACAAGCGATAGTAGAAAGTTGGAAAGTCTCGACCGGGTATTTATTAACTCACATGTCAATTAACCAGAATCACTCATTTACACCTTCTTTTACACCTGTGCTCTCTTCCACACAACGCTCCTGGTGCTTCTAAGAAGGACCTATCTACTTCAAAGGAAACGTCAAGGCACCCTTCCCTTCCCCTTGCTTTCTGGCAGTCGCTATACTTGATTGCATCTTAAAGGTCTAGTCGGAAATCTTTCCCTGTCCCCTGTCAGTCAGTTGGTTGCACTCATGATCTAAATGCTTATAAATCAGAAACCACTCCCTTCTTACAGTTTCAGCTCGTAAAGTGCATGAAAAAATTAAATACCTATCAACAACTAGCACTTAATTAGGCACGAAAGATTTCTTAGGGTCACACTGTGATACATTAACAGAGTGGGTATCCTTACACCTACCCACTGAGGTAGAGTCTTGTCGTATTTATCATGGGCATATTGGTTTAGAAATTAATATACCAAGAAATTCTACACATTTCAGAGATTCTTGAAAAGAGTGTCTGCTTCTTCCCTGTATAATACAATCACGGAACATACACTAAGTTTGCCTTGTAGTGGGAAGCATTGTTGTGAGCAAAAAACGCGTCTTTCTCCGTCGGTGGTCCGTAACGAAGTGTGTCGCATCACATGTCTGCGATTTTGAACACGGTTTTCACAGCTTTGAAGGACACTGGTGTAAAGGACACTGGTGTAAAAGACACTTGTCTGAAGGACGAAAGAACGCTGGCTGATGTTGGCTGGGTCAGAAGTCTGCTGTCACTGAAGGTACTGCATAACATTTACTGAGAAGATAGGAAACCAGAGAGGATTGTATGAACCACAATTGAACATTGTGACTTAACAGTTTCTTATGGAGTGCACTATTGTGTGTTAGCCACTATGGGAATGTTCATATGATTAGGTGTACTATTTATCAGAAAGGCTATGTCGGAGGTATCAACTCTAGAAGTAAAGTGACTGACAGTGAAATTGGAGTATTCCACATAATATTTACTAGTCTATGTTTCAAGAACTGAATTTCACTGGATATAGTGTTATTTCAAAAGAAGTATATGTGTTAAGTTAATGACAAACTGTGAACTTTATAGACATGAACATTACATCAAAATAACTGTTCCAGACTGAAGCTGATAACAAGTGGCTGAGATAACTGGCCAGGAATGATGCACACAAAACATCAGGTGAACCGTAAACCATATTATCTCATATGTTAAACCTGTATTCATTAAGTAATTTATGTAAATTCTTATGTTTATTCTTTCTTATCCTTTTCTTATTCTATTTTGAATGTAGAATATTAATGCTTGATGATGTTAAACCTAGTAATTGTTCTAGGAAAAGTATTGATATTAATTTGTGTATATCTTTCTAATAATTGTTTTGGAGATATTTCAAATGATGACGTTTTCTTATTCTTTCTAATTGTTGAATTTATGAGATAATTTAAATGAATATTTTCTTATTCTTTTCTAACTGTTAAATCTATGAGAGGAGTAATTTGAATATTGAAATCTGCATTATTATCTGGGTGTGGTTTTATCAACATTGGAAACAAGTTAATTTTATTATTTTATTTCTTTAATAAAATTTGTTAAATTTTAAAAATATTCACTCTTCTTATTGAATAAGAGAGGGGCATATATAGGTAGCAGGTGGGGGCAAGCCAGATGACGTAATGATGTAATGAAAGTCGGTCACATATATGCTTTAGAATAGTTCCTGCTATCAGAATGAGAGAATGGGGGGGGGGGACTAGAAGACAGATTGACGGACATGATAGAGCTGTAGAATCTGTTATTCTAAGAAAATTAACGCTTGAGAGGGGAGACAATCAATAGGTAGAACTCTCAAGGTCTTAGCCACTTTCGACCGCAAGACCAAGACCCTGTCAGTGACTGATTGGCTGAGTGAAAGAATCTTATCTGTGTATAATTTAAGGATAATTATTCAGATAGAGATTGACAGTTAATTAATTAGGAACTTAGAACATAGCCATAGAAGGGATTTATGTTATTTATGTTATTAATAATTCTCCAGAAGACACCACTCGTCTTTCTCAATTGGATGATATGTGGGAACTGTAAATGTTTTCACAACATTAAAGTCAAACATTTACCATCACAAAGTATTTCAGTAGGTAGAAACCTTCTTATCATAGAAGAACAGAAATATCTTTTAATCTATATTTAGTTATTCATCATCCACCCACTTTCTTCTCCAACAGAGGTTTATCACTATCTGTAATTAGGTCAAGAAATGTAACAATAAATTTATTAACTCAAGAATCAAATATATATGTAAATAAAATATAAAAGAGCATTGACATTTACATCACTTCACAACAATGTTCAATTAATGCTGGACAATCATTCTGTTTCTCCTAGCTTAGACATTAAGAGTCTGTTAACATGGTGACCCGTCAAAACCGCGAACGACAAATGCGCGCCGACAAAACCGCGATGGACAAAAGCGCGCCGACAAAATCGCGCTCTTTGAAATCGACAAAATCGCGCCGACAAATGCGCGCCGACAAAATCGCGATAAACATCACCAAGTAAAGAATGGCAGGAAGTGTTATGTTTGTTCGCTCTATTACGTAACTTCTTTTCATTCTTTTCATTACCGTTGTGTAAGGATTATTTGCACTCAGTATCTCTTAATATTGCTCTTTAAACAAAATTATTAAGATTAGATATATGCTTCATTCTTTTCATTACTTTTGTGTAAGAATTATTTGCACGTAGTATCTCTTAATATTGATCTTTGATGTATGCTTCATTCTTTTCATTACCTTTGTGTAAGAATTATTTGCACGTAGTATCTCTTAATATTGATCTTTATGGTAAAATTATTAAGATTTGATGTATGCTTCGTTCTTTTCATTGCCTTATTTTGAGGATTATTTGCACTCAGTATCTCTTAACATTGCTTTGTGTATCGTAATATTGATATCTACGTATGTTATTATTACATTCTTGTACGATTTAACATGTATCATCGCGATTTTGTCGATCGCGATTTTGTCGGCGCGATTTTGTCGGCGCGATTTTGTCGTCGCGATTTTGTCCATCGCGGTTTTGTCGGCGCGCATTTGTCGTTCGCGGTTTTGTCGGTGAACCTGTTAACATACATGCATTTTTAATTCATGGATATCATCACTGAAATGTGAGAGTAGAATTTCAGAGAAAAATTAAGGTCAATGTACATGCTCTGTTTAAAGATGGTGGATGTCACTGGCATGTGTTTCACAGTCATGCAGATTTCAACCAGTCACAGTTTTCCTTATTTAGGTGAGGTCCCATCTGTTCCATCTAGGGGCGTGTTCCATAACTGTTCTATAATCTTTTACGAGATCAGGCACACTGTCACCAAATCATCCTGAATTTTGCCTGTGCTGTCAAGCACGTCAGAGGAATGTTCTCGAATTTCCATGTGCGTTCACTCAACATATCACGAAGAACATTAAAAATAATCTGCATGGATTCTCGAGACCAAATTCAAGCCACCATTTCCGCCATATTGGTATTCAAATGGAATTCACAGGAATGCGTTTACAGCAACATGTTTTATTGATAAGTTAACGACAATGCTAGATTAAAAAAACTACATAATATAGCAGTGCACAAAAGTCATTATAACATGGAATGACACGTGTAAACAAAAATATTGCCTCTACAAAAGTCAAAGCAGCACTAGGTTTCAGGCATATATCATCTCTAAATTCATTTCTCTCTTTAAAAAAATCATCTTACAAATCCTGCAACAGGTTCATTAGCCTGTTACACACAGCATAAAAATATACTATCGATCAAAATTCACAAGTATAATGTACAACATAATCAAACAAAAGAACATAGAAATAATGTTTCAATTACAGAAAGCATTCTCCAGTTCAAACAGTTCTTAGTCCTTTCTTTTTATGCTAACGATCGCCTTTATGACTTCATGAAAGTTATGTTCAAATTTAAAGTGATTAGAATAAGGTACTTCTTCAACAAAGAAACTGTCAGTCCATCCACATTGAATGAAGTTTTATGAACAATTGTGAGACTGTTAGAAAAACTATTCATTCAATTGGAACTTTATTGGATTGTGTCAGTAATTTTCAAGCATATTCTCAAATCGAGTTGATTACATCCAACAATGACACTTACAAAAAATGCTATCATAAGGAGTGTCCAAGGTCAGATCACTTTAACGATTTATATAACAATTAATTCTGAAAATAGGATAGGTGAATTTACTCTGCCACACCTTGGATAATCAAAATGATCATCCACACAAGACCAGTTTATATTACATCATAATAGGTAGTACCCATGGTAAGATCAAGTTAACTTTGGCAACAAAGATATAATTATTAAGTATAGAAATAGAGATAGGCACATTTCCTCTGCTATATACCACAGTCCATTTTACATGATGGATATGATTTTAAATGAGAGATACCACTGCCTGGTTAGAAGACAATGCTAAAAGAAACACATATTTTGCCTTAAATCAACTGAAGATACAGGAAGTCAGCCTAAAGATAAGTGAAGGGGTGGGATAAGGTTCAGGAAGCAAACAAACAATTTTATTTTCGTTCATCAATAGTAAGAGGAAAATACTGAAGATTATATACTAAGTATTGAACAGTTGTGGTGTAAGATTAGCCCTAGCGGGAATGATTATAGCTCTCCCAGTTAGTGGCATATATGAAGGATCAACACATAATGGCCTTTAACAGACTTTAGAAGGAACAAGCTACTTACGGAACTTATAAGGCAGAACTACTAGCATACTTTAAGGTGATTAACAAGATGCACAGACAGAGAGAAGACTGATACATTTTAAGGCCAGCTAATAAGCTACAACACGTTTTGGTGAGGCAGAGATATACAAGGTGGAAATTGACAGTGGGAAGCACTCATAACATCTGCCAAGATCAAGCACTCAACTACTACTACTACTACTTATTATCTATTTGGCATAGACATCACAAATAGTCTCAATTCGCATCTCTACATAAAACGCAAGTATAACATTTCAATAGCAAAATGCACGAAATATTTCTAAATCCATTCTCTCTCAGTAAGTCCGTTAACTCACCATTAATGTAACAGCTACCTTCATTACCGGACTTGTGCCACACCGATTTCAGAGTGATTAGAAAATAGAATTATTTTAGAGTGTAGACTTTGATCTAAGCCCATCTGATGGTCTCATTTCAGTACATCTTTACCATTCGATGATAAAACTATTTATTCACTTGTAACTGGTATAGATTAAACTAGGAAATTCTATTACATATTTTACCTGAGTTGTTAACTTCAACTCTGAAACTTACGAAAAGTTATACCATCTTAAGCAGTGCTCAAGGTCGGGTCTCATTGATATTTTACAATTGATTTGACATTTAAGTTTAGAAATAGGACTAGGCAAATTTACTCCACCACACCATCATAGGTAGTGCCAAGGTCGGGTCACGTTAACATTGGCAACAAAGTTATATTTATTAAGTATAGGAATAGAAATAGGCAAATTTACTCCACCACACCATCATTGGTAGTGCCAAGGTCGGGTCACGTTAACATTGGCAACAAAGTTATATTTATTAAGTATAGGAATAGAAATAGGCAAATTTACTCCACCATACCATCATAAGAAGTGCCCAAGGTCGGGTCACGTTAACATTGGCAACTGTCACAGTCTGATAAAAATGTCATGACTCCTTGACCAACTTGTTTGTTTTCAAACATCAAATTTGAAATTCCTTTGTTTAGAGTTCTCCCATGATACTTCAGTATCGAGAAGCTTCTAACAAAGAGGTCAGAGAGATTATGTAACTTTAGGCCATTGTCTAAACTCTCGAACCAACTACATACCACGTGACCAGTCACGTGATGCGTCCTATACATTCTGATAAATAGGGGAATGCGTTTCTGTAGAGTCACTCCGAGAACCAGAAGCATTGACGTAGTACAGTACCGTTGCTTAATTCGTTGAGTCAGAGGACAGCCAACGCGATTGCTGAGATAACATTTCGACTTCTCACTAAAGGTACCACTTTTATTGATTGTATTTTGCATTCTTGAACTATGTATGTAATTTTTGTGCGTTGTATTGCTACTGAGTTTAAGCACGGTTCGTTGATAAATGACAAAAACCTATAAGTTATTGTATATAAATCATTGTAACTCTTTTCCCATTGTAACTTTAATTTATATAACTTTAAATTCACTAGAGCCAGGAGTGCCTGAGCCGGACATGAATTTCTATTGTAATTGAAATTATTGCGTGTGAATTTTAATGTAAATTGTAAAGCACTTTGCTTAGTTTGAATTGTCCCTTTTGTATGAACTCTAAATTTTAACCTTGTAAATATTTGGTAATTCATACGTAATGCTTGTTAAACGCAACACGCTTGAGATTAAATTTTTGATCTAAATTGTAAACGACTGCGTTATGTCGAATTTCTAGCCCGAGCATTTAAAAACTAATCCTGCTTAGGTGGCGAGTTTAAACGCAAGACGATTACGAAAACATTCTTGTTTTCAGGTCGGTTTTTATCCTTGTTCTACAAAGCCCTGTTCAAGTTCTATGAGTGAGCTGAATCCACTATTGTCCTATTACCATATCGAGACAGTGCCGATGCGCAGGTTTGCACGTCTGTCTATACTTACCATTCCATTCAGCGTGATACTGAAAGACAGTTCCATTGTTATGCTGTATGCATCCTTGCTGAGGGAAGACAAGTGAGGTAGACTGGTCTGGACTGGATTCGAACACGTGGCCACTTTCACAAGCTAAGTCATTGCTTGGTGTACCGAAATCAAATGAACTTTGTTTCCAAGGCAATTCTCTCGTTGACATTTAGCACGTTAAATAGTCGAGGCTTAGAATCAGACTTCGCTCTCGTATTAACTATTTGTTAAATTGTTAAACTTATTAAATCTTATTTTTAATTGTTAATCCTCTTCGTAGTATATTTTTATGCATGATAGACCTATAGATACTCTTGGTTTGGATGGGGGCGAATGAGCTGAATGACATAACGAATGCATATTAATTTAGAGGAATTTAACGACTCCAAGCCAGCTTTGTATGTAAATTGTCAGTTTGTAAATCTGTTGTCCGCACTACACGACACATTTTTAAGTTAGTCAAATGATGATTTGGGCAACCAGTCTGTTTAGGTTAAACGAGAAGGAATTAATTTAAATAGTAAATTAAAGTTTCCATAATTTCCTAAACAGGGTCTCTAAATAAATACTGGAAACGTAACAGCAACATTGTTATATTTATTAAGTATAGAAATAGGGAGATGGACATTTACTCCACCACTCATAGCAAGGCATGCGTAAGATAAATACAATTCTAACAAATTAACACACAAATTGTACAATAAGTCATACATAAGGTGAATACTGCCAGATTAAAGCACAAATTGTGTATTAAGGCGTCTTAAATACAGTTATCACACTAAAACATAAATTGTTTATTAACGCGAAAGCGTGACTGTGACAATTTATATTTCGAATTAATTTTAGATCTAGCGTTACACATTTCTACAAACATGACTGTGACAAATTATAATACTAATCATTTATAAATATAGCGTTACACATTTCTACAAACACGACTGTGACAAATTATAATACAAATTATTTATAAATATATGGTTAAACATTTTTACAAAACACTCACCGTGTAGATACGCAGGTGTGAGTGGTGTGAGTGGTGTAGTTGGTGTCATAAAGTCGATACAACGATTTTCAAAATGTCAAATGATCAATAAATGTACGTCAAAACACGAATGCTAACTTGCGGGATCATAATCGGGTATGTTAACGGGTTGCAATTAAAGAACACCCTATCGCACCCAACTATAAGACTGACTGTGTTGTAAACACTGAAGTGGTAGTGATAGGGTATTAACAAAACGAAGTCAAACTGGTTGTCAAGGTGTCAATAACGGACCTAATTTTAGACGTGTGGCTTCCACGTAAGGGTGCTCACTTTGCTATCTTATTGTTAATGACAATTTTGTGAAAGCGTTTCAGTTGTAATTTTACACACCTCTAACTCATGTTAGTAATCAACTACACAACTCTAAAGTCGATCACACACCTCTAAAGTCACATAAACAACTCTACACATTTCTAGAATTATACTTGTTAATATTTAATTTATTAAGTCACATAAACAACTCTACACATTTCTAGAATTATACTTGTTAATATTTAATTTATTAAGTCACATAAACAACTCTACACATTTCTAGAATTAGACTTGCTAATATTTAATTTATTAAGTCACATAAATAGCTCTACACATTTCTAGACTTGTTAATTTTTAATTTATTAAGTCACATAAATAGCTCTACACATTTCTAATTTGTTAATTTTTAATTTATTAAGTCACATAAATAGCTCTACACATTTCTAGACTTGTTAATTTATTAAGTCACATAAACAACTCTACACATTTCTAGAATTATACTTGTTAATAATGTACTAAGCATTTATAAAACTATATGCTAAATGCCAATCAAAATTATAAGAAAACGAATTAAACGAACAGAGAGCTGAGAGTAAATCAAAATGGCGGTGAATAAAGCATAATGTACACAATTCAGTTCAGAATCTCTTTCTTTACGAGCAGGAATGTTGCTTTCTGGTTGAGTGCGTCGTAGCCTGGAAATGAGCCAGGTAGGTGTTGGTGTTTTAATGTTAGAATGGCGACCAGGTAATTTAATCTGCC
The DNA here is from genome assembly GCA_028829895.1 of Sinotaia quadrata. Classification (NCBI taxonomy): domain Eukaryota; kingdom Metazoa; phylum Mollusca; class Gastropoda; order Architaenioglossa; family Viviparidae; genus Sinotaia; species Sinotaia quadrata. The sequence continues at coordinate 2,949,208 of CM054179.1, forward strand.
AATTGCGTGGCAAACGGTGACCTCTAGCCCATAACTCACATTTCGCACTGCCTCTATTATTTATTTAACAGTCCAACGTACCCCTTCTAGACTCAGCACTTGTCTACATTTGTTACTGTCTTTCTTATTTATTTAACAGTCCAAAGTACCCCTTCTAGACTCAGCACTTGTCTACATTTGTTACTGTCTTTCTTATTTAGGTGACAGTCCAACGTACCTCTTCTAGACTAAAGACTTGTCCACGTTTGCAGTGTGATCAAATTGCCTTGACGAAATTTAAAAAGATTTTATTTTAAAGCTCAAGTAATATAAAATATAAAACCTGAAAATAGTTTAATACATTGTACTACAACTATTCTGTATGTTGTATGATGGGGAATTTTCCATATATTTTATATAAATTTTCATTGTTGCATTCAAATTGAACATTATTGTAATTTGAATGACGTGTGTATTGCGTCATGTTGACTTAGAAGTGAAGTCCTGAATGAATGAGTCATGCATGGGGGTAGATTTATTGACCGGTGTTTGATGTTTGCGGCAGATAGATGATCGAGTGTTTGTTGTTTAAGTGCGTGGTCAATGTCCAATAAGCTAGCTATAGATTACTTTTGCGGCAAGTGTGTGTGTTTGCTATACAATGAAAGTGTCGTTAGCTAGGTCAGCGTGTGCGTTTAGAAGTCGTTAGAAGGGCCTAACTACGCAAACTACGCCTCGCGGGCCGCATGCGGCCCTGAGGGCATTTAGAAATTAGGGCCTTGCAGTGTCAAACTGTTAGCGCAGTCACGCTTGACGCACAAAATCGTCACTAATTGATTCCGGCTATGTTTTATTTTGAATATGTTAACACTTCTTCCTTATAGAGGCTTATACCAAACTTAGTATTTATTAATAGAGCAATTGACTGGACACTTAGGCTTTGCAATTGTTTGTATTGCAGGGTTTTTATTTTCGGCTGCTCGTTTCGTAGCTGCCTGTTTGTGCTTGCCTGTGTGGCCATTCTGTTTATCTTGATTACATTGTCCCTGGCTTTGAGTGGGACGTTCTGAGCCACTGACTGTGTCAGATCTAAGTCTACAAGACTGTGTCTCATTCCAGGGCTTAAGTTGAGTGCCCATTCAGAAAGTGACTACAGTGTAGCAAAATTGTCGTTGATGACTTTGTTTCTATAATTTTTATTTTAACTTTCTTTATTAAATTTCTTGTTATTATTTGTTAGTGAAGTAATTTCTATCATTTGTTTCGTAGTCCAAAGTGGTAATCTAATGATTGCATCTTGTCCTTTATTCGTCTAATTATAATTGTCATATATTCATAAACATTAATTCTCAGATATGAGTGGGGGAGGAGCCAACATGGCGACGTACCAGTATATCGGGGTAACAGTTGCAGATATACAAATCTAACCAGTGACCAATACTCTGCACCGGCACTTGTAGATGTATCATAACTAATTACACATAATTGATATAATTCATTATTACAAAGTCACACCAGGGTATAGCGGCGACACTGTACTAAAACACACTGTACTAAAACACACTGTACTAAAACACACTGTACTATAACACACTGTACTAAAACACACTGTACTATAACACACTGTACTATAACACACTGTACTAAAACACACTGTACTAAAACACACTGTACTAAAACACACTGTACTAAAACACACTGTACTATAACACACTGTACTAAAACACACTGTACTAAAACACACTGTACTAAAACACACTGTACTATAAATCGTTGCTCTGAATGTGTTGCGTGGTGGGACAGACAAATTCGAAACTAGCCTGGCCATGGAAAGTCTTCTGAACAATAAATATATATTTGGAGGAAAACTAAAAATGTTCATAATTACTTTCAATCTTCAAGATTGAGAGAAAGAGAATTGAGGCCATGAGAGAGATTCAAGGTTGAAGAAGAGAAACTAGGTCATTGTTACATTGCTTTAATTGCAAAAAGAATGAAAGAAAGAAAGAAAGAAATATTATCTTACTTAGCGTAATAACAAACGTGACATCTAGTAACTGTGTACGACTCACAAAGGGAGATAACTTGCTAGGTTAAACGCGGAAATGCGTGCAAAGACATTGAGCCAAATGAAAAGTAAATATGAAAGAGGTTTAATTCTACTTGAATCTAATGTCTGCTGACCATAATTATTAATAGTTTTGTGTGTACTATAATTATTAATAGCTTTGTGTGTACTATAATTATTAATAGTTTTGTGTGTACCATAATTATTAATAGTTTTGTGTGTACTATAATTATTAATAGTTTTGTGTGTACTATAATTATTAATAGTTTTGTGTGTACTATTAGTATATGAAAGTAGGCTAACCGATCGTATTTACGTTTATATACATTTAAAAAATATAAGTGAAAAATATTTTTCGTATTTGTAATCTGCTTAATAAATTTACATTTTACACTAATGTGGATGAGATAAGTTGCGTGTTTATATTTATGACTGTTTAATAAACGAAAATTACATTAAAATTAAAGAAATTTTATGAATATGTTGTTATTTACGTCACTAACGCCTATTTAATTAACATAAATATAAACTAGTGTGCACATGAGGTATTGTGCAGTGTAGGTCTACAGACGACGCCTTTTAATAAATATAATTATATTAATTGTACAAGAAGTGTTAACGAGATTTTTTTCTTTTGAAAGCGTGCACACAACCACGAATATTTAATAAAATTAATATAAGTAAATCTGTATGACTATTTCGTGGAGTCTGATTTAATTGTGTAGTTTAATAAGGGTGACAAATCCTTTTAATGCGGTTGAAACACTGACTACAGGATTACTTCCCTTAAATTAGTCCCGCATTAAGCAGTCAACGTGACTCACGATTGATTAACAAATTATTTTATCCTTTCTATGGGTGGGGGAGTGCTGTCCAATAAATACTTTAGCAATAATGAAAAGGTACGGATATATTGTGTGATGGTAAATGCTTGTCTTTAATGTTGTGTGATGGTAAATGATTGTCTTTAATGTTGTGTGATGGTAAATGATTTTCTCTAATGTTGTGTGATGGTAAATGATTTTCTCTAATGTTGTGTGATGGTAAATGATTTTCTCTAATGTTGTGTGATGGTAAATGATTTTCTCTAATGTTGTGTGATGGTAAATGATTTTCTCTAATGTTGTGTGATGGTAAATGATTGTCTTTAATGTTGTGTGATGGTAAATGTTTGTCTCTAATGTTGTGTGATGGTAAATGATTGTCTTTAATGTTGTGTGATGGTAAATGATTGTCTTTAATGTTGTGTGATGGTAAATGATTGTCTTTAATGTTGTGTGATGGTAAATGCTTGTCTTTAATGTTGTGTGATGGTAAATGTTTGTCTTTAATGTTGAGTAATGGTAAATGTTTGTCTTTAATGTTGTGTACTGGTAAATGTTTGTCTTTAATGTGGTGTGATGGTAAATGGTTGTCTTTAATGTTGTGTGATGGTAAATGTTTGTCTTTAATGTTGTGTACTGGTAAATGTTTGTCTTTAATGTGGTGTGATGGCAAATGCTTGCCTTTAATGTTGTGTGATGGTAAATGCTTGTCTTTAAAGTTGTGGAAGAAAGAAAACGATTACAACGCCTGTATATCTGCAGCATGACAGAGTTCAGTGGTTTCTTCTGGAGAATTATTAATTGACATTTATTTCACATAGCACATATCCAAAGGAATGACTTATTTATGATGTTTAACATTGAACCTGTGACAGAGTAAATTTACCCCTTCTATTTTAAAATATGGGTTGCTAAATTTTCAGTGACCCGACCTTGGTCAATCATGTTGTTAATTTGAAAGTCTCTGAGTTTGAAGTAAATAGCCTAAGGCAAGAATATTCTAGACTTGCGGTCCTAGTGGAAGCTGAGTGAGCAGTTTTCTATTATCCAATGATTATTATTTTTGAGAAAGAGACTAGCCAATGGGCTGAGAGTAAGGAGTTCCTTCCTGCAGAGAATTCTTCTGTCCATTCACTTTGAATAGGAATGGGAAAGAGAGAAGTCTGGTTTAAGGGCAGTCGTTAGCTCGAGTGGTAAGTTTAAACTGAGTGATTGAGAGAGAATGGACTTAGGAACATTTTACTATTGATATATTACACCTGTGTTTATGTAGAGATGATTCTGTGAGTTGACTTTTAATTCTACAAATGTTTGAACTAAGCTGCACCCATGTGGTGTTTTAAAATGTGACATTGTTTGATACACTGTGGTTTTTTTACCATGAGTGCATGGGGATAATGGATACTGTTGCAGTAATTGAAAGTTTGAAGAATAGATGTGAGATAGAATTGAGTTATTTTGTAATGAATAAGAAACTTAGGCTTGCTACGTAACTATATTTTGCAGTGGACAAGTGCCTTCGTCTTCTTTCTTCCAGTAATGGACTTGAGCTGGAGTCAAGTTTGAAGTTCCAAGCCTCAAGATTACAGTTGTCCTCTGTGCATTTGCACTCTTGATGTGACAAAGTAAGGGATGCTAAGTGCATCAGTAGAGTGAAGTTACCAGAACCATTGTGAATGTGATCTGCTCAAGAAACTGACAGCAAGGAAAATGCCAGGTAGGTTGAGTGGAAACAGGCTTCATTGTTTTTTTCTAGGAAGAATATTTCAATAACCTCATCATGATAACTCCATTTCTATTCTCTGAGAGGAATGACCTTTAATTGCAAACGTGTGTGAGTGTGTGTGTGTGTGTGTGTGTGTGTGTGTGTGTGTGTGTGTGTGTGCGTGTGTGTGTGTGCGTGTGTGAGTGTGTGTAGTGAGACACTGTGTAAACTAGAATTAACCGAATGTGGGTTCATGGTATATTAATGTCAAGTTGAATATTTCATTGTAATTTTCATACGCATATGTTATTTTTCCTTTAACAAATTTAGTTTTAAATTTATTGACCTTATACATATTGATTTTGATAATCTTATGTTGGAGAAGACAGTAGGTGGATGCGGACTTTCTAAATAAAGATTAATGTCGGATTTGTCTTCTCCTTTAGTAAGAAGTTTTCCACCAGCAGAAACTTATGTGACTGTAAATGTTTTGTGTTGTGGAATTGCGAAAACGTTTACAACGACAAAATATCCGGCAAGTTAGAGACGAATGGTGTCTCTTGGAGTATCATTAATAAAATAAATTTAATATTCTCATCACTTGAAATTAGTTATGAAAGAGTAATTAATAATAATCAATTCATTACTTGAAATTAGTTATGAAAGATTAATTAATAATAATCATCTCATCACTTGAAATTAGTTATGAAAGATTAATTAATAATAATCATCTCGTCACTTGAAATTAGTTATGAAAGATTAATTAATAATAATCATCACATCACTTGAAATTAGTTATGAAAGATTAATTAATAATAATCATTTCATTAACTAAGTGGCTTGCACGTATCACACAACAGATATTCTGTGATTTTATTTATTTCACATAGCATATATATAAACGAATGACGTATTTATGATTTTAACAGTGTCCCGATATTGCGTGAGTGTTAGAATATTTGTAATTGTAAATAATGCTAACTGCACTCATGCATTGGATTTTGTACTTCCATGTTAATTATGCAATGCAATCAAATATTTGTAATTGTAAATAAAGCAAACTGCACTCATGCATTGGATTTTGTATTTCCATGTTAATTATGCAATGCAATCAAATATTTGTAATTGTAAATAAAGCAAACTGCACTCATGCATTGGATTTTGTATTTCCATGTTAATTATGCAATGCAATCAAATATTTGTAATTGTAAATAAAGCAAACTGCACTCATGCATTGGATTTTGTACTTCCATGTTAATTATGCAATGCAATCAAATATTTGTAATTGTAAATAAGGCAAACTGCACTCATGCATTGGATTTTGTACTTCCATGTTAATTATGCATTGCAATCAAATAAGTATCTATACGTAATGTGGATGGACTACAACCGATGTTAGTGTTTGTTTTGGGTTAGAAAAAATCGTATATGTCTGACTCACTTGTGTAAGTACAATGCTAAAACGTTGAACTTGAATACTGACTGAATGACGTCATGACACCAGTTAACTGTTACCGTATGGTTTTGTTGCTTATAGTTATACAAATCGAAATCTAAAGTAGACAATTCATGTGGACGTTATACAAGCATTCTACATAATTTAACAATGAGAATACTGTTAAGCTTTAGGCATTAGTATATCCTTCCCCACCCCGTTCATTTGTATAATATATTTATTAAAATTATATTTGTTTCTCTAAGTAGGAGTTTGATAACTATCAATAGGCTTTGTTCTTGTCATAACCAGATCTAAGTAGGAGTTTGATAACTATCAATAGGCTTTGTTCTTCTCATAACCAGATCTAAGTAGGAGTTTGATAACTATCAATAGGCTTTGTTCTTGACATAACCAGATCTAAGTAGGAGTGTCAATGAATAGTCTATACGTAAGCAAATCATACTTACGCCTCTATATGGCGTGACCAGTGTGGATGACGCAAACATTCATCCAAACACGTATTAACGGACAGACACTCAACTATACAAGAAAAGAGAGAGAAGGAAAAATGAGGGGAGAAACAATTTAAAAAATGAAAGAAAACGAAAGTAATAGTAGAAAGAAAGAAATGTATTGAAAGATTTCAGACATGCGCAATGAATGACGTAATGTCGACGTTTACGTCATAAGTAAGATGCACGTCGTCATGACAACAGGACATTTCTTTGTTCACGTTAACCAGTAAGAAGATAAAATAACACAAAAAGAAATTGAGAATAACGAAGACGACATTGGTGATGTTACAGTTGTAGGTGTACAAATATCAGTACACGTAGATAACACGCTGTACAGTACAATGACACACTACACGTTGTTTTATTCATGACACACTACACGTTGTTTATTACTTAATATAGTTTATAAATTGTCGTTGTTAATTATCAGTGTCGTTGTAGTGATCATGATGTTCCGGACTGTTATCGGTTAGGTTTTTAATGTATTCGTTATAAAGCGTTTATCGGTTATCGATATTCTCATCAGAGTTGACGAAATCATCGTTACTGTCATCATAAGGTCTTCTTAGTCAATCAACACAAGTTGTGACGTACAGCGTGACATGGCGTAAAGTCTTTCTGACCAGTCATCTCTACTCTCCACAACGACAACCTTTCTCTCCAGACCACGAACATAACGCCAGTTTATCACCGTCACCAAATCACCGTCACCAAGCGCCGTGTGACGAATGGCGGCTACATCATCTTTCTCCACCACGCGCACAGGCACGTGACATGCACGCAGACTCTGGACCAGACCGCTAGCCGGAATAATCACTTGGCCGTTATTGTCCACCCGGTCATCAGTCGGGTAGTCATTACACAACACCAGGACGTCGCGGTATTGCAGGGGTGGAGGGCCGTTACTGTTACCTGACATTTGATGAAAAATATTTTTATTTATGTATCCGTTCATCCACCCGTCTATTTATTCCTCCACACGGTCATTCCTTCATCTACCCGTACATTCATTCCTCCGTCCATCCGCATGTATTTGCATTGTTTCACTCACTCACCGTGTCAAACACACCACACCCATACCTGTCCGGCCGAAGTTGAGTTCTGTCAGGACACGGGCGACTTGAAGTCCACACTCTACACAGTCATGTGGCCATCTCTCTGTGTGACCTGACTGACCGTCACGGTGTGTGAATCGTATAACCGCCGGGCCGTCTGTTGGAACAGGGACGTCACTGACCGTGTACTCAAGGACTTCATTCCATTCCTTTATTTCTCTTGCCTCCATCACCTCCCTGACGACGACTGGCGGTGACCTTAGAGGTGTTGTTAGCTTGACCTCTTCCAGACATAACGGTCTGACTACATGATGCACTGATACACCCCACAGGTTCACCCCGGGTACTTGAACAATGAGTTGATCACAAAACTCCGTGAAGGGTTTCCTGTTACACAGAACGAACAGAAGAAGACGTTACGTCAGTGTGTTGACGTCAGACAATTATGACGTAATGACGTTTACTTTATGTCGTCTTTGTATTGTGACGTCATTTACAACGTCGCCAGTTACTTTCTTTTCTTCATTCACGGCTGTTTATTTACGTGCTAATCATTTGTTGTGTTTCATTTTTGTCTGTCTGTTTGTTTACGTGCTAATCATTTGTTGTGTTTCATGTTTGTCTGTTTGTTTGTTTACGTGCTAATCATTTGTTGTGTTTCATGTTTGTCTGTTTAGCAATGTACACACAAACCAACAAATACATTTACTGGCGACATTCTTAATCAGTTAACTGTTAGTCAGTAGTGAGATAAGACCGTTCGATACTGAGTATGTCTTTGTGTTTCGTTAACACGCTGTATAACAAACCTGTAAAGAAAGACCTCGTCTGCAATCACACACAGTTGTCTCTCTTCACTCAGAGATTTCAGACATCTGACTGCAAGCTCCACTTCTCCATCTTTCTCAAAGTCAAACTGATGTCGGTGTACACGTGAACTGGCTGTTGTCGTCTTCGTGGTTTCCTTAAGTTGACGTTCAATGGCGATCGTCGCTGCAAGGCTTCCAGACCAAGTACTGACAACATGGACGTCATGTCCGAGCCGAATCCAGGCCACGCCTTGAACGATCAAGACAATGGTTTTACCTGTCCCAGGAGGGCCGATAAGAAATATCCGGGGTGGTGAACGATTCAAAAGTTCCACTTGCTGTGGAAATAACACGAGCCTGGCCATTGTCTCTCCAGTCGCAGACACCGCCTCCCCAAGAATCCTTATCTCCAGGCGTGGTGGTGTAACACAGTGGACTTCCACTGTAGTCGCTGGACCACAGAACCTATAACGGTGAACAGTGAAATATGTATTAAGACAGACGAATGGCCGGCCATACTTTATTTATAGCTCAGTCATAACATTCGTAACTCGTTTTGTCCATCATTTACTTTCAGTTTGTATTACAACTCGAAGTTCTATTTACTGCAGCATTAATTTTAATAAGTACATCAACACACTGACAACTGTGATGAAATAAGTGAAAAGCTGATCGACTGCAACAGGTTTCTATATGACTTTAAAATTGATATAAAATATAATGAATGATGTTTATAACATTTAATATATAGATTTTAATAATATAAATTTAAAGTAATTTTTGCCATGTTTATGAATATTAAATATGAAATCAGTAAAACATGTGTATGCACTTGTAAGGAGAATTGTTAGTTCAGTTGATTGTAAGAGATTAGTGCTTGCATTTAATGTATACATCATTCAATTCTCCAATGACTATTTTCTGTTTAAAAGACGGTTTAAATTTAATCAGTAATAGAAAATAGACGATAAATTAAGCTCATATGGATTACATTGACGTTGAAGTCAAAGTGTTAATTTCAACTTGATTTTAAAACGAAATTCTATTTTTCATATTTCGCTGAATTAAGAGAACAAAATTAGTTGAATTATTCTGAATGCAATTACACAAGGATTAATAACAGGTTTGACCACTTGATCATGCAGTGAGGAAAAATTAGGACATATTATAATTATGAGTGTTTATAGATAGAAAGTTGGAAATGGAATAGAAAGAGGTTAATGCATGAAATAAAAAAATTTTAAAAATCAAGAAAATTTTAATAAATGTTAAAGTAAATGAGAGAGAAATGTCAGGTAATTTCTTCCTTCACTATCTACCTGGCCACCAATTGTTCATACACTGTCTCCGTTATTGGTGTCTGGGCTCCAGACATCTTGCCTAGCTGCTGCCACCACAAACACAAGTTTTTAAGGACGATATGATTGACGTTTGCGGCCGTACATTTGCCTGAGAGCTGGTCTGAGAGCAGACACATCTTTAAGGCATCATCAACATTGCGGACACCAAGGTAGTGACACAAGTCCTAGATGTGATGGTCAAAATATAATTATAGAATAAACTTAGTAACTTTTAAAAAAAATACTATACTACATACTAAGTAAATAAAATGTCTTTTTCAGGTAATGGACATAATTGATAAGGATGCTGAAATTATTTACACTTGTAGTTATAAATAGACATTTGTTAAAACTGTTGGTTGAAGAGTTAGAGATAGAGTAATGAAATGTGATAATTTACACTTGTAGTTATAAAGAGATATTTCCTAAAACTGGTGTCTGAAGAGTTAAAGATTATAATTATGTGATTAATTACACTTTTATTTATAAATAGATATTGGCTAAAACTGTTGGCTGAAGAGTTAGAGATAGAGTAATAAATGTGATTATTTACACTTTTATTTATAAATAGATATTTGTTAAAACTGTTGGCTGAAGAGTTAGAGATAATGAATGTGATTATTTACACTTTTAGTTATAAATAGATATTTGTTAAAACTGTTGGCTGAAGAGTTAGATACAGTAATGAATTTGATTATTTACACTTTTAGTTATAAATAGATATTTGTTAAAACTGTTGGCTGAAGAGTTAGAGATAATGAATGTGATCATTTACTCTTAAGCAAGAGGAGTTAAAAATGTCATTTAATTACATTTCATGATATGACAAATGTAAATAAGACTGAAATTATTAACTGTCGAAATTACAGCATTCTTTATAACAGTGCACTATTACTGACACAAGGCAAGTGTAAATAAGAAATTGATTATTACCTGTCGATACAGACATACATATACGTGAGTGTGTACGCGTAATATCATTTTCATATAATAATTAAAACAATTGCTGAAAGTGAACAATCTTTATTTTACTTTTATCGATCTGTGTGTGCGTGTTTACTATATGGTGTGTGTGTGTGTGTGTGTGTGTGTGTGTGTGTGTGTGTGTGTGTGTGTGTGTGTGTGTGTGTATGTGTGTGTGTGTGTGTGTGTGTGTGTGTGTGTGTTTGTGTGAGTTAGTGAGTGAAATAACCCTCATACGTCAATTGTTAATAAGAAAATCTGTTGCTAAAGTTACTTTCAGTAAATAATAACTTTACAATTAAACAATTATTTTATAAATTCTTTTCCTCTTTCCTTTGTGAAAAAATGATGATAACCACAGTACACATTATTAAATTATTTTACGAATATAATCGCATATTATTCACGGAATATAAGACTTCACATTACTCGCCACATAACTGCATTTATGCAAACACCTCTCAATACTTACTAACAGAGGTCAATCTTTTTAAAACACCTCTCAATACTTACTAACAGAGGTCAATCTTTTTAAAACATCCCTGAATACTTAGTAACAGAGATCAATCTTTTTAAAACATCCCTGAATACTTACTAACAGAAGTCAATCTTTTAAAAATATCTCTCAATACTTAGTAACAGAGGTCACTCTTTTTAAAACATCCCTCACTACTTACTAACAGAGATAAATCTTTTTCAGTACTTATAACAGAGATCAATCAATTTAAAATCATGTCTCAATACTTACTAATAAAGATCATTCTATTTCACTACTTAGAGTTCAATCTTTTAAAAACCTGAAGGTCAGTTTCTTCTTAGAACTTGACATTTTCTCTGCTTGTAGTTGTACTCAGCCAACAGTTTGCTATGACGTAACTTTACGGTGACGCAAAATCAATTTAATGTGAGTTTAGACTCAGTACAGAGATTCAAAGTCTGAGATTATCTTCAATGAAGAAAATACATTATATTATCTGTAATATCAATCGTGTTTATTGTGAAATAAATCTATAAGTAGGTCTAAAATTATCTCATTTTATGTAAATTTGAGTAAACAAAGTATTAGTATATATCAAAACATAGTTAAAATTGAAATATAAGGTGGATATGTATTTGTGTATTGCTTTCCAAAAATAAGTTCAGGGAGATAACTCTAATTTAGGATGCAATATATTAGGAATTCTAGATTTCTTTCCCATTACCGTAAACACATTTTAGTGTTTATAAATTTTCATAAAACAAATGTAACTTACCTGCCACGTTGGAATTCAAGAAAAAATATTAATTTAATTAAAGTCAATATTTCAATGGCGTAATCTAATATAGCTTAATTTAAAATTTAATTAGCTATTTTTTAAAGTTTTATCACCGATAACAGTTAATTTGTTATCTGTTTGAATCAGAAAAGACACATTGAAATATAAGTCCACGAAAACAATTTACTATAATTGAATTCAAGTACGTTGTATGTGGTGTGTCGAAACATACATTTGAATTACATTCAGCTTGGCAAAAATCTTAGCTATGTACCGTACGTAACACAGAAAAAACTAACAATATATTTTATTACTTATAATAACATTGCTTGTCTGAGAGAAAAACTGCATTTCAGTTAAATAAAAAGGATGACAGCATTGCTTGCCTGTTATGGAATAAGTGAAGATGAGACAATCTTTGTTGGAAAGTCATCTGAATACACTTATAGAAAACGACGTATGACTAACAGCTAACGTTACCTCATTGTATTGCAATGATACCACACTTGCCTCATTGCTAAAGTGACCTCATTGTATTGCTAAGACACCACACTTGTCTCAATGCTAAAGTGACCTCATTGTATTGTTAAGATACCACACTTGCCTCATTGATAATGTGTCCTCATTGTATTGCTAAGTTACCACACTTGCCTCATTGATATGTGTCCTGAATATCATGCAAAGAGACACTTGCCTATAAATTTACTTGAATATATTGCTAAGAAATAATACTTGCCCCACTACTAAAATTGCCTGATTATAGTGATAAGAAATAATACTTGCCCTACTACTAAAATTGCCTGATTATAGTGATAAGAAATAATACTTGCCCCACTACTAAAATTGCCTGATTATAGTGATAAGAAATAATACTTGCCCCACTACTAAAATTACCTGATTATTGTGCTGAGAAATAATACTTGCCCCACAACTAAAATTACCTGATTATAGTGATAAGAAATAATACTTGCCCCACTATTAACATTGCCTGTTTATAGTGATAAGTAACTACGCTCACAACACTGCTAAAGTTATCTGAATATACTGTTGGGTAACTCCACTTAGGAAATTGCTATATTTATTTGATTATACTAAGAAATCATTCTTTCCGCTTTTGCTAAAATTACCTCATATTACTTATAGGAAATACAGTTGTCAATCTGTTATTATTAACTGAATATATTGACTGGAAACCAACCTCGACCTGAATATATGTTACATAAATATGGTTGTATGAATTTACACTTGCACCAAAGCTAAATTTACCTCAATATACAGACAGGAAACTATACTTGCCCCAAAGATAAAGACAGTTCTCTTAGGAAGTGCCCATATCGTCCTTAAAATAAATTATCTCACATAATGCTGATAAGAATGACAAAATAAATTTAACAACCGACAGAGAACAGAGTTCATGAGAAGAATCAATATTACTACTATTATGTATTATTACTACTATTTTAACAACTATTATTAATTCTTCTATCACTTCTACAACTACTACTACTACTAATACTACCACTATACTACTACAACTACTACTACTACAACAACAACAACAACTACTACGACTAGTACTACTACTACTACTTCTAGGATATTTAATTAAATATTCTGATTAATAATTCATAATTTAAAACTTACATCTCTTAACCTACCAAAAATGTACTTTTAATTCTAATAACATTTATTTCTCCCAGACATTGAAAATTTTACTTAACATACAGATGGAAAATTATGAAAAAGAATTGTTTTATTTCAGCTAGACTGAAACATTTAACAAATTGCTGATTGATAATTGAATAAAACATTAATAATAATTTGTAATTTTATATTTAAAACAACATAAGCCTTAATGGAGGACTTAACACTAATGTAAAACATGTGTGTATAATTGCACTTATATACGCACACAAACACTTAAAGTCACTTGAACATAAGGCAAAATAATGTGTTGAAAGTGGGAGATCTGACGTCATAAAGGCTTGTTAGTAGAGTACAGGTGATGATGATGAAAACGGCTCATTCTACTTTGAAATCCGAATTTTTTTCAAAAGGAATGCTGGGACACTGAAATGTTTCTGAGAGGGACAACTTGGGACTTTGAAAGGCCATTATACACATAAATAGATTTCATGGCAATATTTATTTGGATATTTGATGTATTTCTCTCTAACTTGGAAGTGTTATATTCCGAGAGACAGCTATGTAAAGACATACAGGGTGATAAATTGTTTATTGTAAATGATGATAACTAATTAATAGAAGTTATTGGTTTCAATTAAAATAAATACACGCTTCACGGCATTCATTTATTATTTTAACTTTCCTTAATGATCAATAATTTGGGAGGATCAGAGGCAGTATTAATTAAAGCACAGTTCTTTCAATTTAATTTAATTATATTATCCTACAATTTCTGCAATTTCGTACTATTCTAAAATCTCACCTGATCATCAGATGGATTCCTGCTAATTGCTCGCAGTAAATGAGTAGAAGTGATGTTTGGCATTGCAAGAATTTTAGTGATATTATTGTCCGTCAAGTCTGAAGTCAAATGCTTTAATACAACCTCCGACTTGTTTAACTGCTTTAACGCCTCTTTAACTTTCTTCATCACCACGTCATCCTCCAGTTGCTCCGTCATCTTTAACTGACTGAAGTTTGCTCCCACGCTTTTAATTTCTAATGTGAACAATCCGTGTTGTCTGTGTATGATGAGAACATCAAAGTCACCCTCGTCGTAATGTTGTTGAAGTAAATGTTCGGGTAGTGTGCTAGGGCGTGGTAGAAGGGCAGCAGTAGCCGCATAGCTAGGTTGACCAAGGTAGTTCCCGAACTGTAGCTGAGAAATGACCATCATCACTTCTTTCGGTTGACTGTTGTCTGCCAGTGCACGAAGACAATAAAACACACGCTCTAAGGCTTTGTCGTCACGCACGTCACTTTCATACACGGGTTGTTGGTGTACGTAATCTTGACTACTGTTTCCCACTGGGTCTGAAAGATTTGGATCTGACGAAGACTGAATAGAAAATTACCATTCAAAAATAATATTAATAATATCCTTAAAAAATTCCAAATAAATATTGTTTAAATATCTAGATCGAAAACATACTGGAACATTTCTGGAATGGACCAACTTGGCGTATATCCAAATTTCTTTTTATACTTGAAGCGATTTCTCGAAACTAAAATCAACAAAACATAGTAAAATGCATATATCTGTCTTAACTCCAAGATCTGAACTCAATTAGTTACAAATAGCAATCTTACATCTAGGATATGAACTTAATAAATTATAAAAGACAATCTTAACTCCAACTTCCTGTGACCTTAATAACGTACAATTAGCTCTCTTAACTGCAGGATTTGAACTGAATAAATTACTATAATAATCTTACCACGAAAAGGTGAAATGAATAAATTAAAAATAGAAATCTTACGTCCAAGATGTGAACTTAATATATTACAAAATGTTACAAATAGCAATCTTACCACCAATATGTGAACTTAAATATATTACAAATAACAATCTTACAACCACCACAACCAAGATGTGAACTATATACTATATTTTATAAAGTTTATGAAGTGTTAACATCTATTTATTGTAGTGATTATACAGTTCTCATTCAATTCTTTGTCGGGATTATAAAGTTCCAGATTCATTGTTTGGAGAATAAAATTATAAATTCGATTTATTGTATGTATGACAAGGTAGAGATTAGATTATTGTAATGTATATAAAGATATAAATTCGATTCATTGTATGTACTTAAAGATGATATTATATATATATATAAAAGTGTGTGTGTGTGTGTGTGTGTAACGGATAAAGGGGGATAATCATATGCAAAATTATTTTTCTCCCTACGATATTATTACCTCTTAATGTTGGTCACAAAGTGCGTTATGTGTGGAATGAAAGCTTGCGTCTTCTATGCATTGCCAGTATGTTAGAGAGTGAGGATCATTGTATGTGTATGAATTACTATAAATATGTGTTGTAGTTTTCATTTGCTTACCAAAACATGTTGACAGCAACCATCAGTGTCCAAACTTGTCTGAACTGAGGGCAGTTGGCCCGAGAAAAAGGATGGAACATTCGTCCATATATTTCATTTGGGTTTTTCACCACGTTATGTTTTCACGCTTTTCAATGAAACTATTCCTGCATTCATCAACGAGGAACAACATTTCATGTCTTCGCCATTGCTACGTGTATTTATCACCTGGTCTTCACCAGTGTTACATGTATTCATCACCTGATCTTCACCAGCGTTACATGTATTTATCACCTGATCTTCACCAGCGTTACATGTATTTATCTCCTGATCTTCACCAGCGTTACATGTATTTATCACCTGATCTTCCCCAGTATTACATATATTTATCACCTGATCTTCACCAGCGTTACATGTATTTATTACCTGATCTTCACCAGCGTTACATATATTTATCACCTGATCTTCACCAGCGTTACATGTATTTATCACTTTTCCTCAGTGACAGAGGAGGGATCTCTGATTCCCAGTGTTATTTGTCCACAGTAGTTGTGAGTGGACAATTTAATTAGGCTATTCATTTCATCTTCTACACGTGTGTTTATTGATTTGGATCCCGCTTTGATTACGTCATCATTAAATTGTGAGTAGTATTCTCTAGGGGCGCATCCTCAAAGATGGGTAAATAGGTAGATTATTATTAGCTTTTTTTATTTTATTACTCAGTTAAAATTTTTAAACTATTGACATTTTGAGTTTTCACTCATAATTTTCATGAACATTTGTTGACACTACCTTATTTAATAATTTGTTAACATATTGTGACATTTTGCGCTTCTTACTGCCATCATAACAAACATAAAAATTTGTATTGGGTTTTCACCCATGTAGTTGAGTTAATACATATTTAACTAGTATGCGATATTCATGGTTATCACCTCTCTGTTGACCAGTATTTGATGAATTTGTGTTGGGTTTTCACTCACGAATTTGAGCTTATATATATATATATATATATATATATATATACATTTGTTCGCGGTTATCACTATTGGTTGTTATATATTTACATTTGTTCGCGGTTATCACTACTGGTTGTTATATATTTACATTTTTTCGCGGATATCACTGCTGGTTGTTATATATTTACATTTGTTCGCGGTTATCAATGCTGGTTGTTATATATTTACATTTGTTCGCGGTTATCACTGCTGCTTGTTATATATTTACATTTGTTCGCGGTTATCACTGCTGGTTGTTATATATTTACATTTGTTTGCGGTTATCACTGCTGGTTGTTATATATTTACATTTGTTCGCGGTTATTACTGCTGGTTGTTATATATTTACATTTGTTTGCGGTTATCACTGCTGGTTGTTATATGTTGCGCTATCGCTATCATTAATAATTTACTTCTTTCAATTTTATTTTTTTAAAATAAATTCTTATTTCATTGCACTGGTCCCCCACCCCATAAATATTGTGTGGATAATTCTGGATGAATGATTAACAGCCGTGCAAAAGTAACCCCATATGTTGAATATATAACCAAAATCACTGTGGCCAGCATGATTATATAAATATATCTAACTAACGTCACTGTGGCTACAAGGATTATATTAATATCTCTAACATCATTACAGTAACTGATTATATAATTACATATCTTAAAAACTTCACTTCTCCTAATAATATAATTCTATAACTTCATTACAAACATGATAACGACTAATATGATTAAATAAATACAAAAGAAAGAGTATATGACTAAAATGATTATACAGTACAAAAATTCCATTTTTACTATTAATACGATTCAAGAAGCATATAATCAAGTGATTTAAATTGCATTAATATATAATAAACACGTTTAACATTAATACAATAAAATACAAATGCATTACAATCTCTACTTTTGTTACCACGATTATAAATATATAACAAATGTCATTATCACTAATATATTTATATAAATACAAGGATTATGTGAGAAATTCATTTTTGTAAATTAATTTTACCGTAGTCTGATGTTTCGGTTTACGTGACCTAGATTTAGCAGTTGACGGTGTCTGACTGGGTCCATCCTGTGGGGTTTGAGCCACTAACACCTGCTCGCCAGCAATTTTCTCCACGCAGTACGGCACGCGATTGAAATGAAGGGGAGGTAAGAAATATGTTTGTGTGTGAAGTTCAGGGTACCAAGCCTTTATACACTGTAGCCAATAGTTTTCAGCTGATTCCTGTGACGACAGACCTTGATCCTCATTGGACGCCTAACGAAATTATAGGAAGAATGACGTCACACTAAACTTTGTATGACGGACCTTTGTTCACTTCTGTACTTGTGATATCATTACAAAATCAAAATGTCGGTCACTACTTATGACAGATCTAAAAATAGCTTACTCACTATGCTGTCTATGATGCTATTTCAATAATGTAGTCAATCTATGATTTTAGTTAGTTCGGGAATATTCATATTTTGACATGAATTGCAAGCAGATATTATATTCAAATATATTTAAATGTATATTTCAAAAGAAATAATAAATGTATTTATAATCGATAGTATAAATAGATTTATAAATAATAAATGTATATTCTGATAGATTTATATATACTAAATACTAAATAACACAAAGACAATAACACTATTATGGAAAGTACTCAAATCAAATTTAAAATACAGAGTTGAGTTTAAATTTGTTTTACCATGTTTGTGATCAGGATTTGTCAAATTTTGCAACTGATGACGTCAATCTGGACCAATCTTGAACGCTTTACTATTAAACACATTCTTCATTCAGCACCGTGCGGCACTTGACTAAAATGAAAGGGAAGTAAGAGATTTCATCTTCATGCATTTGTACGTCTTTATACAATGACGTCATTCCTATAAATATTTTTTCACAAAGAAACGTCTTACCTGTGGGTCATTATTGTCAGAAAGTTTACCCCTACCTCAACTCGTTTGCTTCCACCACTTTGACATACATTTCATTTTGATCTTCTTTTGATATGTTCAATATGACCCACTTTGAATTACAATTCAGTTTGAAATTTTTCTACGTGTATTGTATTGGAGATGAGGGTCATGGCAAATATAATTTTGTTTGTTCTATGTTGACATTCCGTTCACTTTGTAATATTCTTCCTTGTAATTATTGGAAAGTAATTCTATTGCTAAACAAACTTTGTTCTTCGTGTATTATAACAGAAAGTTGTATAATTAATAAGTGGAGCTTTGTTTGCCCAACGTGTATTACACTGGAGAGTAGTGTCGCTGCTAAATGGAGTTTTGTGTTTTAGATAAATGGGAATGTGCAGTGAAACTCTGTGTCTACTATCCGGCTGTTGTCTAGCACTAAATGTAAAGTCATTGTGAATACATGGAAAATGAATACCACTGTAAAAGGCTTGCATTGGAACAAGGGGCAATTGATGATAATAATCACTGTCAATGTGAACACACGTTTGTCTTGTCCTTGAGATGACGTAGTTTACTTTGTCTTGGGTAATGATCTTCCTCCTGTCTATGTGATATAAGCGATTTTCTTGTCTTTAGTGACTAAATGTTTGTTTTGTCCCTGGTAAATCGTGTATGTCTTTTCCCTATAATAGTATAATTAATTGTGTTTTGTATCGCCTCTGTGATGCATAGTTGTCTTGTCAGTGATGACGTGTTTGTCTTGTCTCTGTGTTCATGTGTTTGGCTTGTCACTATGATTACGCATTTGATTTGTCTCTATGATTAGATTCTTGGGTTGTCTTGTCTCCATCACACGTGTTACGTTTCCAGTATTTCTTTAGAGATCCTGCCTAGGATTTTAAGAACTTTAAAATTATTAGATTAAATTAATTCCTTCTTTCCATCCTATACAGACTGGTTGCCCAAATTATCATTCGACTAAGCCCAAAAATGTATCTTTGTAGTGAAGATAACAGATTTACGAACTGACAACTTGCGTACAATAGCTGGCTTGGAGTCGTTAAATTCCCCTTAATTAATATGCATTCATTACGTCATTCAGCTCAGTCAGCCCCCATCCAAACCATGTGATTTTTAGGTCTATTATGCATAAAAATTTACTACGAAGAGGTTTAACAGAAAAAAAATGAGATTTAATATTTAACAATTAACAATGACAATTAAATACGAGCACGAAGTCTAGATTCAAAATAATTGTAATTTCCTGCTCAATCGTTAGAGTCAATTGTCTTTATAGAGAATTGTGTTCTGCCAAATATTCACTTGATCCCGGAGGGTAGAAAATGTACTTATCTACACTCCTGATGCCACGTGGTTTCCAAACTGGTTAGAACTGGTCCACATCACTTTGGCTCATCGCTGGTACTGCTCATAGCATTAACAGTCAATCGTCCCCTCAATTACTGCATCGCTAACGTACTTGTGACGATCGTTAACCGTAGTTAACATGATGTACTTCTATGTAGTTCACGTATGGGTCATGAAGATACCCGAGTCGGCATGCGACTCAAGAAGTACGAAGGTAGAGAGGAATAAAATAAGAACCCGTCTGAAACAAAGGATTTGGGCTCTGTAACTATTTGCGTCTATATTCGCAAAACCCAAGCACGTTTCTTTGTTTAAAGGTTCTGAATTTAGAATCTTTGACTATCGTGTCGTTTACAATTCAAATATGGTTATATTTAAATATACATTGTGGTCATGTGTGTGTTACATGTAACATTATACGAACGTATGAATTCCCAAATATTTACAGCATTAAAATTGGAATTCACACAAAGGATTAATTCAAAATGAAGCATGAATTCTTTGCAATTTAACATGAAAAATTATGCGCAAGAACAATTTGAATTACAAAGAAAAATTCACAACGTGCACAGACATTCTGGCGGCACTAGGGAATTTAAAATTTATATAAATTAAAGATAAGAAAGAGTAACAATAATTTATATACAATAACTTTTAGATTTGTCCTTTTATAGCGAAACAGGTGCTTTAGCTAAGATAGTGATAAGCTGCACAAAATACATACATCAATTCAATTACAAAATACAATCAACAAATGCAATAATATTTGTAAGAAGTAGATGTGTTACCTCTTAAAAGTAGATTTACTGCTCAAGCACAGGTTCTTTCTCTCATGACTCGATATGCGGCGGGACAGAGCTAATTCAGCTGGCTTGTGCGTCTGCCAATTCTGGGAAGCGAGTACTGATTTCGCGCGCGTTATTGTATTTATTAAACTGCATTGAAAGCATCACGTGACTGCTCACGTGGTATGTTGTTGGTTTTCGAAAGTGCTGGACAATAGCCTAAAGTTATGCAACAAATCTGACCTCCTTGCTAGAAGCTTCTCGATACTGGTGTATCATGGGAGAACTTTAACAAAGGTCCTTTTCAAAATTTGATTTTTGAAAAACAGCAATTGGGTTAAGAGGTCGTGACACAGAATTTGTCAGACTCTGTAACAACATGCATGGTTTTTCTCTATGATTACGTTCTTGTCTTTACGATTACGTATTTGATTTGCCGTATCTCTATAATTACGTGTTTGTCTTGTGTCTATGACTACGTGTTTATCTGCTCTTTAAGATTACAGATTTGGTTTGGTCTGTATCTGTGATTACGTATTTGGTTTGTCTTTTCTCTACGATTAGATGTTGAGTGAATTAGTTAAATTAAATGTATAGTTTTATCTCATTAATGTAACCTTGACCGTGAACCCTGTGGTTTCGTGGCCAGTGTAGTAAACACGCGAAGGTGTAAATAGTTGTCAATGAAAAGGAAATGGGATGGGGGGGGGTAAGAGGTATTTCTGACACAGGAACGTTCAATAGGAAGGAAAAACGGAGATCCGATCAATCCGCCATCGTAAACACGCGTGAGATGCAGCCTTGACCTTTAGATGAAACTGGCCAACCTTTGAATAGTGGAACCATTTTTTCATTGTTGCTTTTCAAAGTGTCACGGTGTATCATTGAATGTGTAACGGGAAAGTCCGGTCAGATTTGTGGAGATCTGTTTCAAAGTCTCGCCAAAAGGCTTCATTGAAAAAAGAGCATTGTAATTTGTGTGGGATTTCATGAGCTTTGATACAAATGACGTTTTGTCCGTCGGTTTTGCAAAATGAAAAAGATCCATCTACTTGTTATATTTTGGTTGTATTGCATCACATTCTGTTGGTTGTCGGACATTTTGATACATTGAGGCATTCATCTATTAATTTGTATGGACACCCTATTACGTTTCCATGAGAGTCAAGAAGTCCGAGACAGTGACCTTAATCGCCACGTCAGAAATACAAAGAGTGCCATTGATAGCGCTGAGTCTCCTCCAGTGTAGCTAAAGTTAAGTGAGATAATTACATTGATCAAGAGTGTGAAAACTGTTTAGAACACTGTAAAATAATTTTGGAAATAATAAATTTGGAAAGTACCTGTTAAACATGTTAGAAGTAGTGAACAGGAAAATTGACTGAGAAAAATAATTTATGAGCTTGTTAGATTTATTCAGGGTAATGCAAAATATTTATGGAAGGTTAAAGTTTCTCTGATTAGATGTTGTAGACTTGTAATTGATTGTTTCCTTTCTTTTATGTTTATTTTCTTTTATACAAATATTTTATTAATTTTTCATCTGTATTGCGTTATTTCTTATCATCTTCATTTCGTGTAACATTCATTAATTATAGTCATTGTATCTGTCTCATGTCCGTTTAACATTCATTAATTGTAGTCATTGTATCTGTCTCATGTCCGTGTAACATTCATTAATTGTAGTCATTGTATCTGTCTCATGTCCGTGTAACATTCATTAATTGTAGTTATTGTATCTGTCTCATGTCCGTGTAACATTCATTAATTGTAGTCATTGTATCTGTCTCATGTCCGTGTCTATATATATATATAAGGAATCTGTGGCAAGGTTCCTGTCTGTTGGTTGCTAATTATTAATTTATGCTACAGATTCATAACTAATACACATAAATAATAATCTCTCATGCAACCAACACACGCAGTCACCCGACAGGGGTCTTTTGTCTTTGCGGTCACGAGAGCGACTAGGTCAATCCCTGGAACAGTCTGCTAACTAATTAACTATCTGTCCAAGTGTTACCTGTCTAGGTTAACAGACCTTAATTGAAATATTACGTCAATCTTGTCTTTAACCCAGCCCCCCACACATTAGCTCTCTACAATGATGGGAACTACCCTAAGCTTGCACTTAACCGGCTTTCTATAGTCGTTATGTCATTGGAACCCCCACCCATCACCATGCACAAGCGCCTCTCTACCAGTGTAATGAGAGTGGATAGTTATAAATTCAACAAATTTATTTTAAAAAAATAATTTGAAAAAAGAAGTGTTACAATTAGTGTCGTCAAAATTATACACAAAGTAATTTATCAGAATCAGAATCTCTTAAGACACATAGAATTCAATTAATTAAGAAGATATGTGATGCTAAGAACTAAGAACCTTACATCCAAAGAAGTCAATATAATTAGTTTAGCTTATACAATCACCTAATGTCAATAAGTAAACTAAATGTTAATTTGTTTAAAATCAATATAAGAGATATAGCTACGAATCAGAAGTGACTAAGGAATTTATGAAATCACAGAAACATGTACAGATTACATGGAAAATTCATGGAAAGAATTCACCTGGTTGTGGCCTGTGAACAGCAACCTTGCTCCTGTTGAATTGGCTGGCCAGTCCTTACATTCACGTGAATGTTCATGAATAGTCCATGTAGTAACATACACAATTCTCCCTATTGTCACTGTATGAACAGATGGTACCGTGTTCACAGCTTTAGTTACAATAAGCTTCTAACAGTTGTTCCTTATCAGTAAGTTACTGGAAAGTCAGACTCATGCTCCTCGCTGCAGCTCCCCACATAACTCCCTCTTGATGGACCCAATTCCACAAGCAAGTGTTACTGGCTGTCTATGAATCTCTTCCACTTAGAGATACTCCTCGTCGTAATGTCCAATTACGTCATAGCCAGACGCAGCGTCCTACACTTCTCTAGAATATGACAGTCACAACAAGAATTCCAGCTGCTCTTGGACCTCAGCACTCTTCAGAAAATCCAATGCAGTGAACAATTTATCAACGTAGAATTAATTTTAGTTTCGATACTCGAGTTATCCGAACATCGATATAACCAGTGTCGAGATAAGCGACGCTTGATGGCAGCACGGAATGACGTTCTCGACGCTTGCACATCAGCCGGAACAACGAAGATGGAACAAAGAAGAAACAAACAGGAACCCGAACGTATGTCGAACGAATGTACGGCTTGCTGACTTTCTTTCTGTACAGCGCTAACCACGAAGCCGCCACGCGGGACTCAGTTGTAACAAGAGTAGTAAGAGTACCGGTCAGTCTCTGGTCAGCCCCTATATACTATTCTAGAGATTTTCTGGAAGGTTCTGGAATTGATAACCTTTCTGGGTTTTTCCGACGGTTTTTCCGACTGGCCACAGCGGACCGCGCAACGCTAAGGGTAGGGCAACACATGGCTAAATTTATCCGTGTTATGCCAGAATCGCTGACCCCTACCAATCCCTTCCCCATCTTCAGGATATAGGTCAGCGTTGTTTGTTACAAACTCAGCACTCTGAGACTTGCATGATGAACTGAGCATGTCAATTTACAAGAAGAGATAATTAATTAAATATTAAATTTAATTAATTATTTGAGTGCATTAATTTGCATTTTTCCGCCACAGAATCCTTTCCTCTGGAGGCCGAAACGAACTACCTGAATGGTTGACCTCATTTGTTGTGTTGTTCGTATTTGTCCATCAATTAACGGGCGACCAACAATATTATCAGAAAAAGTTGAATATATTTAATATCATAGATTTGCAAGGAAAGGAGGTGACTTGTTTTATTTTATATTTTTTACATAATATAATATTAACATCGTAAAATGTGTAATAGTTGTAAAGTGTGTGCTTTACTAAAGTGTACAACACTGTTGTAAGTTGTACAGTGTGTAAAGTTTATGAACGGCCAATATAATCTCTCGTTATGTTTTGTATTTTGAATTAGAATCTAGCTTCTAGTGAAATGGATAGTATGTTTTCACAGAGATTTTAGCTGTTAGTGAAGTGCTTTGCGTGACTTAGTAGAAATTTTAGCTGTTAGTGAATTGGATTTAATGTCATTCTAAGATTTGAGCTGTTAGTAAATTAAATTGTATTTCACACTTGAGATTTTCGCTGTTCTATAATGAATTGGTTTAAGATGATCTTAACTGTTACATTCACATAATCTGTCAGTGATAAAATGCTGATTTGTATATACACTGCAGGTGTGTATGTCTGCTTGTTTTTATTTGTAATTGTGCGCACATATCTAATGTGTACGTGCGCTTGTATCTGAATATGTGTACACTTCTAGTGTGTACTCACACGGTGTAACTAACTGTAGATGTACTCAAATTTCAGAGTTATGCAGGCTATCGATCCCTATTAACAATTTTTAGTCAAAGTGGACATTTCTGCTGCTGTACTAATTCACACCGAATCACATTTTTACAACTTCTCGGCATCGTGCAGCTTGACAACTTTCTGGTTTGGAGAGATCGCGTGGTGACGTAACAACTGTACATTAAATCCTTCAGTCGATCAATTGTTTTTTAAAGTGTGTACAAGAAGGAATCGATTTCCATAAGTGACGCTTACCTTGAAACTGACAAGAAGCATTACAGTAATGTGTAAACATTCACTTTATTTCTTTGAAAATAATGACGGAATAAATTTGTTTCTTTTAAATGTGTGTGTGTGTGTGTGTGTGTGTGTGTGTGTGTGTGTGTGTGTGTGTGTGTGTGTGTGTGTGTGTGTGTGTGTGTGTGTACAGAGAAAGAGACGGAGGGATAGAAGACCTTAAATTAGAAATTAAGCTTCCATAGTAATAGGTGTATATATGATTTATTCTTATCAAAGTCTTCAGTAATAATAGATGAACATATGATTTATTCTAATCAAAGTCTTCAGTAATAATAGATGTACATATGATTTATTCTAATCAAAGACTTCAGTAGTAAGAGATACACAAATGTCTTATCCTTTTAAGAAACTTCCGGTAAAAATATTCTTTCCTGAAAAAGTTCATGAGTATACATTTATATAGCACAATAAGACAAATGTACAATTCTAAATGTTAATACACACAATGTACAGTAAAGCATACATAAATACAATTCTAAATGTTAATACACATTGTACTGTAAGGCATACATAAATACAATTCTAAATGTTAATACACACATTGTACAGTAAGGCATACATAAATACAATTCTAAATGTTAATACACACATTGTACAGTAAGGCATACATAAATACAATTCTAAATGTTAATACACACATTGTACAGTAAGGCACACATAAATACAATTCTAAATGTTAATACACACATTGTACAGTAAGGCATACATAAATATAATTCTAAATGTAAATACACACATTGTACAGTAAGGAAAACTTAAAATACAATTCTAAATGTTAATACACACAATGTACAGTAAGGAAAACTTAAATACAATTCTAAATGTTAATACACACATTGTACAGTAAGACATATTTAAGATAAATACAATTCTATCAAGCTAAATAACAAAATGTACAGTTAGGCATACATAAGTTAAATAAAATTATACCAAGATAATGCACACATTTGTGTATGAAGGTATCTTAAATACAACTTTCACACTAATACAGAAATTGTTTATTAAGGCGAAAACGTGACTGGGACAATTTTATAATACAAAATATTTTTAAATGTAGGATACTCTTTAAAAAAAATATGACTGATAATTTGTAATAAAATTATTTTTAAATATAGAGTTACACATTTCTACAAAGAATGACTGTGACAATTTGTAATACAAATTAATTTTAAATATGGAGTTACACATTTCTACAAAGAATGACTGTGACAATTTGTAATACAAATTAATTTTTAAACATAGCGTTACACATTTCTACAAAACACTCACCGTGTACACACGCAGATGTTTGTGGTATAGTCGGTGTGGTAAAGTGGATACAACGATTTTCAAAATATCAAATGATCAATAAATGCACGTCAGAACACGAATGCTAACTTGCGGGAGAATAATCGGGTATATTAGCTGGTGGCAACTGAAATGCACCCTAGCGCACCCAACTATATGACTGCCTGTTTTGTAACCACTGAAATGGTAGTGATAGGGTATGAACACAACTATATGACTGCCTGTTTTGTAAACACTGAAATGGTAGTGATAGGGTATGAACACAACTATATGACTGCCTGTTTTGTAAACACCAAAGTGGTAATGATAGGGTATGAACAAACCGAAGTGAAACTGGTTGTCAAGCCGTCAATGATGACTTTAATTTTAGAACATGTGGCTTCTATGTAAGGTACTCTTTTCAATATCTTATTGCTAATGACATTTTTGTGAAAGTGTTAGTCTTTCATTTTACAAATCTCTACGTGTATGTTTGTAATCGACTAGACATGTGTACATGTATGTTTGTAAATGACTAGACACCATAAATTCATGTTGTAGACGACTACTCGTAACTGATCACGTGCATATTACTGACTACCCACTTACAATGAATGTAGGTCAACGACTACACATCTCTAAAAGCAGATTTACAGTCTACTACATATCTCTAAATTCATGTTCACAATATACTACACATATCTAAAGCCAGGTTTACAGTCTACTAAATATATCTCAAGTCACATTTACAGTCTACTACATATCTCTAAATTCAGGTTCATGATATACTACACATCTCTAAAGCCAAAACATTTCAGGATCACGCTAGTAATAGAATTCTCACGTCTAGTTGACCTCTACAAAGGACTCTCAGCTCAACGTCATGCTTATAATAGGCTACTTTTCTCAAAAGTTATTTTAGTGACTGACTTATTAACCAGACACCTCTAACTCATGTTAGCAATCAACTAGTGTATATACATAAAGTGTACAAAGTATATAAGCAAACGCCTACACATCTCTAACTCACGTTAGCAATCAACTAGTGTTTATACATAAAGTGTACAAAGTATATAAGTAAACGCCTACACATCTCTAACTCACATTAGTAATCAACTACACATCTCTAAAGTATATAAGTGGTCGTTCATGCAACTTTAAAGCCACATAAATAACTCTACATATTTCTAGAATTATACTTGTTACTATTTAATTTATTAAGCTTATATAAAACGATATGCTAAATCCCAATAAAAAGAAGATTAGAAAATGAACAAAACGAAAATAAAGAGATCTGAGAGTAAATCAAAAGGCGTATGAATATACACAATCAATTCCATTTCAAGTTCAGAAATGTTTCTTCTCGAGCAAGAATGTCTGCTTTCTGGTTGAGTGCGTCGTAACATGGAAATGAGCCAGGTAAGAGTTCATCTTTCAATGTTAGAATGGCAAACAGGTAATTTAATCCGCCACTTGCGTGACAAAAAGTGACCTCTAATCCATAACTCACATTTATTACCGTCTTTCTTATTTAGGTGAGAATCCAACGTAGTCTGATCAAATCGCTTTGAGGAAATTTGAAAAAATATTTAAAGCTCAAGAAATATAAAATCACCTGCAAAAAAGTTTAACCCATTTTATTACAACCACATTGTACTAGAACACATTGTGTTAACAAGAAGATAAAGAAGTTTGATAAGTTTGGTTAATTAATATATAACCAGAAAATAAAGGAGTCTGATAAGTTTGGTTAATTAATATATACATTAACATGAGCTTTGTCAGGCACTTACAAACAGGCATTGTGTTGTTGCAATGGCATCCCCTTTTACTCTTGGCTCCAATTTTTGGTTCCATTTTTACATTACCTTGTTTACCGATGCTCTACCATGACCTACCTGTTCACCTTCCATGTTTAGTTTTATTAATGGTGACTTCTATGTATAACGTTTTTAACGATTGCTTCCATGTTTATCTATTTTAAATGATGACTTACAGTTTATCTGTTTCCAATGATGACTTACAGTTTATCTGTTTCTAATGATGACTTACAGTTTATCTGTTTCTAATGATGACTTGCATTTTCTTTTTGCTAATGATGATTTCCATGTTTATCTATTTTAAATGATGACTTACAGTTTATCTGTTTCTAATGATGACTTGCATTTTCTTTTTGTTAATGATGATTTCCATGTTTGTTTGTTCGTAAATGATGACTTCGATTTTTATCTATTTAATGATGACTTCCTTTTTATCTTTTTGAATTTGACTTCTATTTTTATCTGGTTATAATGATGAGTTCCAACTTTATCTTTTTTAAAATATATTTAGTTTTATCTTATTTTTTAAATGATGACTTCCATTTTAATCTTTTTCTTTAATGATGAATTCATAGTGTTTTGTGAAAACGCTAAAACAGCACACGACGGCAGATTTAAAACATTGTTGCTAATGACTCTTGCTCCACTAAATGGCTGACAAAAGAGAAGAAATTTCTGTAAATTATGGTCATATCCACAACTTTCGTGAACATTCAGGTCAAACGGCAGGTGCGCTGCTACGATCGTTTTTCAAACAAATTGTTGTGGTCAACTTCCGGCTTTCATTCTTCATGTATAATCTTACAGTGTATAAATCACTCACATCTAATATTGTTTTCCTATGTTATAAATGGAAACACTGATACGCACTATGCACTATGTTGACGTACATTTAACAAGAGAAAATTAAAAGTTATAAATAAAAACACTAAAACGAACTATGAAATATGTTGACTAAGGGAAAATTTAAAGCAGCAATAGATCATTCTCGACTTGAACATGTTCAATAAAGATGTAACTGTCAGTAAGGATGCACCTTTCATATTTTTTTGACTAAATTCCTTATCAACTGTTAGCATTTACCACCCTATTTGCTATATTTGAAGGTGACGTCATATAAACTCCGAAAGTTTAGCTTTGGAGGGAAACTGGCCAGTGTAGCAGCCGACAATTACTTCCCACGCCAGTAGTTAATATATGTTTACATTAAAGATTTAACGAGTCTCTAGTAGTTAATATATATTTACATTAAAGATTTAACGAGTCTCTAGTAGTTAATATATATTTACATTAAACATTTAACGAGTCTCTAGTAGTTAATATATGTTTACATTAAACATTTAACGAGTCTCTAGTAGTTAATATATGTTTACATTAAACATTTAACGAGTTTCTATTAGTTAATATATATCCACATAATAAATACGTTCTTTATGTTGATTAGATTACCCACAATTATTTATCAAGTGAAATCATGCGTGGATAAAATTATTAAATTTAGATCTAAAACTCGACTCCTCAACTTGGTCAAGGACGTCACCAAGAATTTTTGTACAAGAAATGTGTCTTTAGTATAAAATATAAATTATTGACACAAATATATTTAGAAATAATAAATGCAGGCTATATCCATTAAGGAATAGCTATGTATACATTTAAGAATTTTTGCTTTCTTCAACATTATAAACCAGAAGAGTGAAATATTGATCTGATAATAGCTTGCTATACCGACACATCTGTAACTCATTTTACCAATAAACTACACAACTGTAACTCATTTTACCAATAAACTACACAACTGTAACTCATTTTACCAATAAACTACACAACTGTAACTCATTTTACCAATAAACTACACATCTGTAACTCATTTTACCAATAAACTACACAACTGTAACTCATTTTACCAATAAACTACACAACTGTAACTCATTTTACCAATAAACTACACAACTGTAACTCATTTTACCAATAAACTACACAACTGTAACTCATTTTACCAATAAACTACACATCTGTAACTCATTTTACCAATAAACTACACAACTGTAACTCATTTTACCAATAAACTACACAACTGTAACTCATTTTACCAATAAACTACACAACTGTAACTCATTTTACCAATAAACTACACAACTGTAACTCATTTTACCAATAAACTACACCTCTCTAAAGCATAAAAGTGATCGATCACACATCTCTAAAGTCACACACACAACTCTAATTTATTAAATAAGTCACTTAATTAATTATTAATTAAGTCATAAATAACTCTACACATTTCTAGAATTATACTTGTTAATATTTAATTTATTAAGTCACATAAATAACTCTACTCATTTATAGAATTATACTTGTTAATATTTAATGTACTAAGCATTTATAAAACTATATGCTAAATGCCAATCAAAATTATAAGAAAACGAATTAAACGAACATAAAAAGAGCTGAGAGTAAATCAAAATGGCGGTGAATACAGCATAATGTACATAATCTATTGCAATTCAGTTCAGAATCTCTTTCTTCTCGAGAAGGAATATCTGCTTTCTGGTTGAGTGCGTCGTAACCTGGAAATGAGCCAGGTACGAGTTTGTCTTTTAATTTTAAATTTCCGAACAGGTAATTTAATCTGCCACTTGCGTGACAAACGGTGCCCTCTAGCACATAACTCACATTTATTATTGTGTTTTTTTATTTAGGTGACAGTCCAACGTACCCCTTCTAGACTAAGGACTTGTCCACGTTTGCAGTGTGATCAAATTGCTTTGACGAAATTTGAAAATAAAATATAAAACCTGAAAATAGTTGAATACATTGTACTACAACTATTCAGTATGTTGTATGATGGGGAATTTCCCATATATTTTATATAAATTTTCATTGTTGCATTTAAATTGAACGTTATTGTAATTTGAATGACGTGTGTGTATTGCGTCATGTTGACTAAGAATTGAGGTCCTGAAGGAATGAGTCTTGCATGGTGATAGATTTATTGACCGTCGTTTGATGTTTGCGTCAGATAGGTGAACAAGTGTTTGATGTTTGCGTCAGATAGGTGAACAAGTGTTTGATGTTTGCGTCAGATAGGTGAACAAGTGTTTGATGTTTGCGGCAGATAGGTGATCAAGTGTTTGTTGTTTGCGGCAGATAGGTGAACAAGTGTTTGATGTTTGCGTCAGATAGGTGATCAAGTGTTTGTTGTTTGCGTCAGATAGGTGAACAAGTGTTTGATGTTTGCGTCAGATAGGTGAACAAGTGTTTGATGTTTGCGGCAGATAGGTGATCAAGTGTTTGTTCAACAGTTTTAACATACAAAATCACAGATCGAGCAAACACATGCAATCAATGTAGAGAGGAAAATACAATACAACACTTACTTTTGCATTACCCAGTATACAATACAACACTTCCTATTGCATTACCCACTATACAATACAACACTTCCTATTGCATTACCCACCATACAATACAACACTTCCTATTGCATTACCCACTATACAATACAACACTTCCTATTGCATTACCCACTATACAATACAACACTTCCTATTGCATTATCCACTATACAATACAACACTTCCTATTGCATTACCCACTATACAATACAACACTTCCTATTGCATTACCCACTATACAATACAACACTTCCGATTGCATTACCCAATATACAATACAACACTTCCTATTGCATTTACCACTATACAATACAACACTTCCTATTGCATTACCCACTATACAATACAACAATTCCTATTGCATTACCCACTATACAATACAACACTTCCTATTGCATTACCCACTATACAATACAAAAAACAATCATTGACACCACACATCTATTACAATCCCATTCTCCACACAATCACTACTTTATCCATAGCTACAAACAGAAAATTTAATCCAAAATGCACTCATCACTTTCCCTCACAGAAAGAAATACATTACACATTCTCTAAAACAACTTTAGACAGAGACTTAAAAACAAACACATTACACCTTCTCTAAAACAACATTAGACAGAGATTTAAAAACAAACACTTTACTTACACCTTCTCTAAAACAACTTTAGGCAGAGACTTAAAAACAAACACATTACACCTTCTCTAAAACAACTTTAGACAGAGACTTAAAAACAAACACATTACACCTTCTCTAAAACAACTTTAGGCAGAGACTTAAAAACAAACACATTACACCTTCTCTAAAACAACTTTAGGCAGAGACTTAAAAACAAACACATTACACCTTCTCTAAAACAACTTTAGACAGAGACTTAAACTAACACATCACACCTTCTCTAAAACAACTTTAGACAGAGACTTAAACGAACACATTACACCTTTTCTAAAACTACTTTAGGCAGAGACTTAAAAACAAACACATTACACCTTCTCTAAAACAACTTTAGGCAGAGACTTAAAAACATAAAAACAAACACATTACACCTTCTCTAAAACAACTTTAGGCAGAGACTTAAAAAAAATAAACGAACAAAAACAACGCAGCCGTCAGCAACACTACAAGAACTAACCACACCCACTACAACAAGCAAAATGCCCTCTTTCGAATAAAGTGAGAAGAGGAAATACTCACAGGAGTAAACCAAGACCGAGAACAAAAAAGTGAAAAATCGTTAGGGACGGCTTTGTGCCTCACTTTCTATCGGACTGCAACAAAAACTGATCTCAACAGATTACCTAGATCTGGAAGACTTTTGGTCTCCGATCTCTAAGATGGGCGAGTTTTTATTAATTAATAGTTTGTTCGTAGGAGTTTGTGAAATATCAAAAAGCGTTTTTCTTGTCATAACCATATCTAAGTAGGAGTTTGATAACTATCAATAGGCTTTATTCTTGTCATAACAAGATGTAAGTATGAGTTTCATAACTATCAATAGGGAGTTTGATAACTATCACTAGGCTTTGTTCTTGTCATAACCAGATGTAAGTTGGAGTTTGATAAGTATCAATAGACTTTGTTCTTGTCATAACCAGATCTAAGTAGGAGTGTCAATGAATTGTCTATAAGTAAGCAAATCACACTTACGCCTCTCTATTATTTTGTTCGTGTACGGTGCTTGTAAATAATTAGATATCTTTACAGATAGTGTTTGTACAAAAATGATAAGCTAGACCGTTTTATAATCTATATTATAAAACAAAATGTTGTGAAAGAATGTGTCTGTAAGAAAATTAACAGACTGTACATTCTCGGTCATAGCGCTAAACAGGCAGACTGAACACTGAGGCACTAAACGTACATTGTACCGGCCATAGAGCTAAACTGGCAGACTAAACACTGAGACACAACACGTAACTCACCAACTCGGACATCAACAACCAGCATACATAGAATAGACAGTATGTCCATACTGTCAAAACCCACATTACCACGCAGATTGCCCAAATAAACAAACCACGAAAAAAAGATGCATACGATGCAATTCACGCAAACACACATCACTAAACATTAATTGTGAGCATGTAATTACACACATCACTAAACATTAATTGTGAGCAAGTAATTACACACAACACTAAACATTAATTGTGAGCAAGTAATTACACACATCACTAAACATTAATTGTGAGCAAGTAATTACACACATCACTAAACATTAATTGTGAGCAAGTAATTACACACATCACTAAACATTAATTATGAGCAAGTAATTACACACATCACTAAACATTAATTGTGAGCAAGTAATTACACACATCACTAAACATTAATTGTGAGCAAGTAATTACACACTATTACATTCTACTCAAGGACATACAAAGAAAAACACACATCACTAAACATTAATTGTGAGCAAGTAATTACACACTATTACATTCTACTCAAGGACATACAAAGAAAAACACACATCACTAAACATTAATTGTGAGCAAGTAATTACACACTATTACATTCTACTCAAGGATATACAAAGAAAAACACACATCACTAAACATTAATTGTGAGCAAGTAATTACACACTATTACAGTCTACTCAAGGACATACAAAGAAAAACACAAGACTTGACAAAAAAATCTGCATGGAACATAATCCCAAATATTACTCCCAATCCTCTAAGTGACAGAAAAGCACCCACCACACCAACACCTAACCATAACTCAAACACCTCCAGAGAAAACCAAAGTATTATAAACATTACACCCACCCACCTGCACAAAATAGCACTAACAACACCAGAGAAAGAAGGAGTGTTACCCCTTCCCACCCTTAAACTCAAAATAAACATACCAAAAAAAAATCAATGACTCCCCAGCTCAGACACAACATGTAATATTATCTCCATCAAACATAACATGGAAATAAACAAACAGGTTCTCTCACCCCTCATTGATGAATCAACAGACATAGAACACCCCCTCCCCCCACAATACATTTAAACACTAAAGCAAAACAGGAAAATAACAAACCAGTATAAACAGGAACTAATTCTACCCCTTACTCCACCACACAAGATCAAAAATCAGCAAACCAGTTCCCCTCCATAGACAAAATAGTGGACAGAGAAACCTCATTCCCACCCAGCACCCTCCTAAACATAATAACAACAGACAACAAATGCAAAACAAAACAAACAAGAAAAATACAAAAAGGAACCGACCACCCTCTCCCCCCTCCACCACAAAGAACAAGTGCTAATCAATCTAAATGACAAAGATTATACACCCCCAACAAACAACCCACTAAAATTAACAAAAATTGACAATGCAAACGTTACAAAACGGAAGGAAACTACTGATACATTTCCCTTAATATGACAAAATAAAGGAACATATATTCAAAACCCTCCACCATCTTCAGAAAGACTGAATGACTGGGAACAACTGCCCAACCATACTATACAAACATTAACACAAATAGATAAAGTAGAGAATGAATTAATCAACAACTACCACTGCCAAACCACACTATAGAAACATCAACACAAACAGATAAAGTAGAGAATGAATTAATCAACAACTATTTAAACACACATGAGATCCAAATCACACACGCAACAACATACACAAGAAAAATACAAAACAGTGAAAATCACATACACAAAAAAATCATTTATAGCAGCATCTACAGAAACAAAAGGAAATCCTCAAACAGAGGAAATAAACAAATCAACAGTACTAAATCCATTAGCCCCCATTTTTACCCCAAACCTTAAACTACGGATAACAACACATCCTTTTCTCCCCCTTACTACCCCACCCCACAGACGAATGATATTAACAAGACAACAAGCAATTAGGTATTGACCACCAGCTAAAGAAATTATAGACAAAAGATACATATTTCAAATACTGCCATCACACGTCAACACAAAAGCAACATTAAACTACAAATTCTAAATATTACCATCACAATGGCTACCAAAATGCAAAAGACAAACAGACAGAACACACAACCAAAACAACTAAAAATAATTTCATGGAACAGTAATGGTATAATACACAAAATACCACATCTTCACTGCATAATCAAAGAACACTCCCCAGACATAATTTGCTTACAAGAAACAAGACTTCCAGAAAACACACAATTAAAAATTCAATAGTACACTTCTGTCCAGGTAGGAGCAAAAAAATCAAAAAACCAGTACAGTGGGGGACTAGCATGCTTAATTAAAAATAGCATTAACTACACTAGGGTAGAAAACACAGATGTCCATCTAACAATTTATCTAATAAATAAAAAAAAACATCAACTACATATCACAAATATATACATCAATCCACGCACACAAACAGCAATTATAGGATTAGAAAAAATCTCCCTTTTTGAAAATCATATAATTATGGGAGATTTCAATGCACTACACCCATATTGGTCAAAGGGAAACAAAAACAAACGTGGCCAAATTTTATTAGACTGGAGTATAAAAGAAAATCTAACTTTTCTAGCCCCTCCTCAACCAACAAGACACCAAAACACCCAGGACATAGCACTAATGACACCACACCTCACTATAGATACCACAATTATAACTGATGAGTACAACTATACCAGTGACCACCATCCCATAATAACTCTAGATACCACAATTATAACTGATGAAGACAACTATACCAGTGACCACCATCCCATAATAATAACTCTAGATACCACAATTATAACTGATGAGTACAACTATACCAGTGACCACCATCCCATAATAATAGAAATAAATAACAAACAAATATACCACTTAGACACAACTGTGAACACAACATGGTACATATCAAAAGGAAATTGGGACACCTTTAAAAGAAATTTAGAATTAACATCAGAACAGCTACTAACTCATGACAACACAAACACATGGGCCAACAACATCAATGAAGCCATCATCAAAGCAGCAAACTTAGCATTTCCTCTAACACAAGCTAACTCTCCTGCAGTCCTCACCCCCTGGTGGGATCAACAACTAGAAAAAAACAAAAACGGAAAGGAAAAAGGCACTTAGACAATACAGAGAACAACCAAACAATGAAATAGCTAAAACAAGATACTACAACATCAACACACAATTCAAAATTCAAATAAATAAAGCAAAGAAAAAAACCTGGGAAAAGGCATGCAATCAACTAAACAGAAACAGTACAACTAAACAAATATGGGACAAAATAAAGAAAATAATGGGTACTGGGAAGAGCAAAAGTATCATACCACCACTAGTAACCCACCCGAAATCAAACATATACACCTCAACTGAAGAGGAAAAGGCTGAAACTCTCAAAAAAATTTTCAAAAACTAGAAACACTATCAAAACTACTAGAAAAATTAGAAAGGAACAAAAGCAAAACCTCAGACTCCATCAAAAAAATAAACTCATCACATTAGAAAAAGTAGAACATACAGTTAAAAACAAAAAGAACACAGCTCCAGGCCAAGACAAAATACCTTACTAATTTTTAAGAAGACTACCACACAATATACTACATATTCTAATACAGCTCTTTAACAAAATATGGAAAACAGGTGATATACCAACACTCTGGAAACAAGCCAACATAATACCAATACCAAAACCAGACAAAGATCACACTCAACCAAACGCATACAGACCAATCTCCCTTCTCCCAACACTAGCAAAAAACACTAGAAACTATAGTAAATAGAAGAATCGTATACTACTTAGAAACAAATAACCTACTCTCTCATGAACAACACGGGTTCAGACCCATAAGATCCACCACAGATGCCACCAATAGATTACTAGACAACATCATGATAGATAGACTAGAATAAAAAACACCACACAATAGCAATCTTTATTGACATAATAAAATCTTTCGACACGGTTTGGCACCCAACAATACTAATTAAAATGCTTCAAATGGGAATAGGAGGGAACATATACAACTATGTTAAAAATTTCCTTCAAAATAGAACATTCCGAGAACAAATAAAGCACACACAATCCACAATTATACAAATAAATAATGGCACCCACAGGGAAGTTCCCTCAGCCACACCCTATTCAACATAGCCGCACATGACCTAAACAAAATCACTGCAGACTCAAAGACACAACTAACACAATTTGCAGACGAATCATCACAATACAACTCACACAAAAAATAGAATACTTAATCCAAGATCTCCAAAACACCCTAAAAATCCTGGAAGACTGGACAAATAAATGGGGATTTGACCTTGCACCAGACAGAACGACAGCCATAGACTTCACTGATCCAAGAGACAGAAAGTACCCCACGCTCAAATTAAAACAATCAAACATTAAATTTTAAGCATTGAACTCACACATTTTTAGGTATCACATTTGATGAAAACATTAATTTCAACCAACACATAGAAAACACCCTAATCAAAACGAACAAAACACTAAACATACTTAAAACAACAAAAGGGAAAGACTGGGGGGCAGACACGAACACTCTATTAACAGTCACAAGACCACTAATATACTCAGTCATAGACTATGGAAGCACAACATACACAGCAACAAACAACCTTAAAATTAAAAAAAACTACAAACAATTCAATATAAAGCTCTTAGAATAAGCACAAACGCACTCCCAAACACAAAAAATGAAGAAATTTTAAAACAAACAGGACATTTAACACTAATAGAAAGAAGAGACAAACAAACACTCAAACAATGGGCTAATAGAATACAACATGGGAAAAATCTTCCCACAAATACACATCTACAAAACAAGAAATGGGATAAAAAGGGATACAACATACCAAATGCAACAAGAATAAAAAAAAACAAATGGAGAAAAAATAAGCTACCCCAATACCAGAAAACTAAGAAATTAATAGAAAAATACAAATTGAACTCACTAAAATTAGAAGATCCCAAAAACAAACCTCAGCCCCCCCCCCCCCCCCGCCTCGTCGACAATCAATACACCAAAAATAGACTTAACACTACTCAAACAACCAATAAAACACAACCAACAACACTTAGCGAAACAAAGAGCACTAGAACACATAAATAAAGAATACTTAAACCATCACCACATATACACTGACGGATCCAAAAGCAAAATGGGAACAGGGGCAGCAGCACATACACCCACATTCACACAAACACACAAACATATAAAAGACATTCAATACTAACAGCAGAACTAGAAGCAATCCAAAAAGCGCTGACAATAGCAAAAAACACCATAACATCGAAAACACAAATACTCATACTAACAGACTCGCTAACATCACTAGCTAACCCCTTCCAGACCACAAGAGCACAAATCACCAATGCAATATGCAAACAAATAAATACACTAAAAAAAAGAAATAAAAACAACACTGTTATGGATCCCCAGTCACATAAACATAACAGGAAATGAAACAGCAGACAAAGGAGCAAAATATGGAAGCAAACATAGAATACCTCTAAACACCCCAATACATATACCAGAACTGCAAGAACAAATAAAACAAACCTTTAAAAAAACAAGTTCCCCACCCCACTCCACCCATGCTTAAAGAACATAACACACAACAGAGCAATATATAGATTAAGATACAACTCCACAAGATTTACACATAACCTAAACAATGAACCAAAATCATGCACTCACTGTCGAACATACAACACAATAGAACACTTTCTACTACATTGTTACAAATACAGAGATGAAAGAAAATGCTTGACTGACACAATGAGACTATTACATTTACCAGTTACCACACAAACACTACTCTTTTCAAATCAATATCACCAAAATCATATACACCAAGCCATCATCACATATCTCATACACACAAACACACTTCACCTTCTATAAAAATAAATATTAATAAAACCCACCACACACACACACCATTACACAATAAGTAATAAAAAAGAAAACCACAAACTTAAAGGAAGTTACAAATAGATTCCTCACATTTTTTTTAAATTCTATAAATATATTAACACAATTCCTAGGAAAAATAATGCATATAATGACTGATACACGAATAAAGCATGTAAATAAACTGTAAACAATGACAGGCAAGTGGAAAACTAATTCCATAACTTCCATATATCTTTCACATTTTAAAAAAAAAATGTTTTTAACATTACTACCCTCCTAGAACAGAGTAAGGAGGAAGGCCTCACAGGAACTCTACAGAAACTGAGAACATCAAGAAGATGAAAAGTTTCCGCGCAATTCCTGTGGGGAAAAGAAGTGATCGTAAAGAAGAAGAAGAAACAACACGTACAATATGCCGGCCATAGAGATAAATCCTGACTATACTGGGATTCACTTCTTAGTCTCCGTTCTTTACTACAAATGGTGTCAGAAGAGGAATTGTTCTGAGTTATTATAATATACAACCAATAGTTTGAGTGTTTTTGTCTTGTGTATAACATACAACCAATAGTTTGAGTGTTTTTGTCTTGTGTATAACATACAACCAGTAGTTTGAGAGTTTATGTCTTGTGTATAACATACAACCAGTAGTTTGAGAGTTTATGTCTTGTGTATAACATACAACCAGTAGTTTGATTGTTTATGTCTTGTGTATAACATACAACCAGTAGTTTGAGAGTTTATGTCTTGTGTATAACATAACAACCAGTAGTTTCATTGTTTATGTCTTGTGTATAACATACAACCAGTAGTTTGAGAGTTTATGTCTTGTGTATAACATACAACCAGTAGTTTGATTGTTTATGTCTTGTGTATAACATACAACCAGTAGTTTGATTGTTTATATCTTGTGTATAACATACAACCAGTAGTTTGAGTGTTAGTGCCTTGTTTATATATATTTTCTATGACATACAATCAATAGTTTGAGTGTGGTGTTGTGTATATGCATAGTGGACAGTATACACTATATAGTCTGCGTTTTCATGTTTCTACATGGTGCATTTATGTAAACTCCAACAGTGTGATTGTTGCTATGTTACTGGATATTGCTCTTATCAAAACTCCAATAATATTCTTATCATAATGCTTATACAATTTTTAAATATTAAGAGAAAATATTTTTTATGTAGTTTTAGTTACGCGTGTTGATAAAAGAAGCCAGGCATGCATTCTATTTGATTTCAGTTTACATATAAAATAAAAAAATATTAAATATGTTTTAAGGTTTACATATAAAATACAGTAAAAATTAATAAATGTGTTTTAAGGTTTACATATAAAATAAAATATATTAAATGTGTTTTAAGGTTTACGTATAAAATACAGTAAACAGTATTAAATGTGTTTTAAGGTTTACATATAAAATACAGTAAAAATTATTAAATGTGTTTTAAGGTTTACATATAAAATACAGTAAAATTATTAAATGTGTTTTAGGTTTAAATATAAAATACAGTAAAAATTATTAAATGTGTTTTAAGGTCTACACAAAGAACACAGCCTTGTGTGGGTTTAACATGTGGCCCGAGAACTAGTCCACAATAATGTCTGTGGCCATTTTCCAAAACTTTTAGAATATAGAAATCTTATGAGACGTATTTATGTATTGTTGTATAATTAGAATATAGAATGTCTTATGAGACGTATTTATGTATTGTTGTATAATTAGAATATAGAATGTCTTATGAGACGTATTTATGTATTGTTGTATAATTAGAATATAGAATGTCTTATGAGACGTATTTATGTATTGTTGTACACTTAAAACATCATAAAAGAAATATTTATGAATTGTATGTGTAAAATACAGAATATAAATGGCGTGACCAGTGCGGATGACGCAAACATTCTTCCAAATACGTATTAACGGACAGACACTTAAATGTAAAATAAAGGAGAGAGGGGAAAAAATGAGGGGAGAAAAAGAATTTAAAAAAAAAACGAAACAAAATGAAAGTAAAAGTAGAAAGAAAGAAATGTATTGAAAGATTTCAGACATGCGCACTGAATGACGTCATGTCGACGTTTACGTCATAAGTATGATGCACGTCGTCATGACAACAGGACATTTCTTTGTTCACGTTAACGAGTAAGAAGATAAAATAACACAAAGAGAAATTGAGAATAACGAAGACGATAATGGCGATGTTACAGAAACCACTACATGTAGATAAAACAGTGTACATTATAATTACACAGTACACGTTGTTTTATTCATGACACACTACACGTTGTTTATTACTTAATGTAGTTTATAATTTGTCGTTGTAGTGATCATGATGTTCTGGACTCTTATCTGTTAGGAGACGGATGTGTTCGTTATAAATCGTTTATCGGTTATCGTTATTCTCATCAGAGTTCATGCAATCATCGTTACAGTCAAAACATCAGACAGGTCTCCACCACCTACACCAGGGGTCACCAACCTTTTGATACTGAGAGCTACTTCCTGGGTACTGAGTCATACGACGGGCTACCAGTTTGATAAACTCTTTTAGTAAGTGGAGACTTAGGAATGCCTTTGCGGGCGTCCTGGTGGAACTCGAGAGAAACGTGTAGGTAACGCCTGTAATTCTCAATCAACACAAGTTGTGACGTACAGCGTGACATGGCGTTAAGTCTTTCTTCCCAGTTATAACCTCTTTTCTCCACAACGACCACCTTTCTCTCCAGACCACGAACAACACGCCAGTTTGTCACCGTCACCAGATCACCGACACCAAGCGCCGTGTCACGAATGGCGGCTTCATCACCTTCCTTCACCACGCGCACAGGCACGTGACATGCACGCAGACCCCGGACCAGACCTCTAGCCGTTGTAGTCACTTGACCGTTTCTATCCACCCGGTCATCAGTCAGGTAGACACCACACAACACCAGGACGTCGCGGTATTGCAGAGGTGGAGGGCCGTTACTGTTACCTGACATTTGATGAAAAATATTTTTATTTATGTATCCGTTCATCCACCCGTCTATTTATTCGTCCACATGGTCATTCCTTCATCTACCCATCTATTCATCCACCCGTCCATTCATTCCTCCATCCACCCCATGTATTTGTATTGTTTCACTCACTCACCGTGTCAAACACACCACACCCATACCTGTCCGGCCGACGTTGAGTTCTGTCAGGACACGGGCGACTTGATGTCCACACTCTACACAGTCAAGTGGCGTGTACTCTGTGTGACCTAACTCACCGGCATGGTGTGTGAATCGTATAACCGCCGGGCCATCTGTTGGAACAGGGACGTCACTGACCGTGTAGTCATGGACTTGTTTAATCTTTATTTGTCTTTCCTTCATCACCTCCCTGACGACGACTGGCGGTGACCTTAGAGGCGTTGTCAGTTTGACCTCTTCCAGACATAACGGCCTGACTTCATGACGCACTGATGCACCCCACAGGTACACCCCGGGTACTTGTACAATGAGTTGATCACAAAACTCCGTGAAGTATTTCCTGTCTCTAAAGAATGAACAGAAGAAGACGTTATGTCAGTGTGTTGACGTCAGACAATTATGAAGTAATGTTTACTTTATGTCGTCTTTGTATTGTGACGTCATTTACAACGTCGCCAGTTACTTTCTTTTCTTCATTCACGGCTGTTTGTTTACGTGTTAATTATTTGTTGTGCTTCATGTTTGTCTGTCTGTTTAGCAATGTACACACAAACCAACAAATATATTTACTGGCGACATTCTTAATCAGTTAACCGTTAGACTGTAGTAAGAAAAGACCGTTAGATACTGAGTATGTTTTTGTGTTTTAAGTGTCTTAAGTTAACACGCTGTATAACAAACCTGTAATCATCATGAATGGCCTCGTCTGCAATCACACACAGTTGTCTCCCTTCACTCAGAGATTTCAGACATCTGACTGCAGTCTCCAATTCTCCATATTTCTTGAAGTCAAACTGATGTCGGTATACACGTGACCTGGCTGTTGTCGTCTTCGTGGTTTCCTTAAGTTGATGTTCAATGGCGATCGTCACTGCACGGCTTTCAGGCCAAGTACTGACAACATGAACGTCATGTCCGAGCCGAAGCCAGGTCAGGGCCTGAACAATCAGGACAACGGTTTTACCTGTCCCAGGTGGGCCAGTAAGAAATAACCTGGGTGGTGAATGATTCAAAATTTTCACTTGCTTTGGAAATAACACGAGCCTGGCCATTGTCTCTCCAGTCACAGACACAGAATCCCCAAGAGTCCTTATGTCCACGCGTGGTGCTGTAACACAGTGGACTTCCACTGTAGTCGCTGGACCACAGAACCTATAATGGCGAAGAGTATAGTGTGTATTAAGACAAACGAATAGCCGACCATAATTTATTTATAGCTCATTCGCAACAGCATTTATTTTCAGTTTGTATTACAACACTAAGTCCTATTTATTACATGATTAATTTTGATAAGAACATCAACTCACTGACAACTGTGATGAAGTAAATGAAAAGCTGCTCGCCTGTAACATGTCTCTTTATTACTTTATCACTGATATAAAAATATAATTAATGCTGTTCATAACATTGAATATAGAGCTGCATCAATTATGGTAACTTTTACGCTGATTATGAATATTAAGTATGAAATCATTATAACAGTCTTTTCATATTCTAAAGAGAATCATTACTTCAGGGGATTGTAAGAGATTATTGCTTGATTTAATATTTGCATAGTGCAATTCACCAGTGATTATTTTCTCTTTAAACGACAGTTCAAAGAAAAAGACGGTGAATTAAGTACATATACATTACACTGACCCTGATACAATTATGTGTGTTTATACTTAGAAAGGTTAATGCAAGAAATAATAAAATACAAATGTTCTTGGAATATTTTTAAAATTTTAAA
The DNA here is from genome assembly GCA_028829895.1 of Sinotaia quadrata. NCBI lineage: Eukaryota > Metazoa > Mollusca > Gastropoda > Architaenioglossa > Viviparidae > Sinotaia > Sinotaia quadrata. Next base: position 2,994,174 of record CM054179.1, read on the forward strand.
GAAAATGACAGACAGATGACAGGTAATTGTCTTCTTCACTATCTACCTGGCCACCAAATACTCATACACCGTCTCTGTTATTGATGGCTGGGCTGCAGACATCTTGACTAGCTGCTGCCACCACATGCCCAAGTCTTTAAGGACGATTTGTTTGACGTCTGATGCCGTCCGTTTGCCTGAGAGTTGGTCTGAGAGCAGACACATCTTTAATGCATCATCAACACTGCGGACACCAAGGCACTGACACAATTCCTAGATGTGGTGGTGGAAATATAATTGTAGAATAAGCCACACTTGTTTAATAAAGCCAGAAAATAATCCCATACTAAATACTAATTCAGATAATGAATGCTGAAAATATTATATACTTTCAGTTATGAATAAACATTTGTTAAAACTGTTGAATGAAGAGTTAGAGAAAGTAAAGATTGTGATTATTTACACTTTTATTTATAAATAGACCTTTGTTAAATCTGTTCGCAGAAGAGTTAGAGTTTATTAACTGTAGAAATTACAGAATTCTTCAGAACTTAAGAATTATTATTTCTTAAATTCTTTTAGTCTTGCCTTTGTGAAGAAATAAAAACCCCAGTTTAGCATATTAAACACTGAGAATGAGGCTTTACCTTAAACGCCATGGAACTGCACTAATGCAAACATCTCTTACTAATAGAGATCAATCTTTTTAAAACCTGAAGGTCAGTTTCTTGTTAGAACTTGACATTCTCTCTGCTTGTAGTTGCACTCAGTCAACAGTTCGCTATGACGTAATTTCAGGGTGACGCAAATTCAAGTTTACGTAATGTGAGTTTGTTTAGATTCAGTACAGAGACTTAGAAGTTAAATTTATCCAGAAATCTTCAATGAAGTATATAAATTATATTATTTGTAATATCAATCATGTGTTTATTGTGAAATGAAACTATAAGTAGGTCTAAAATTATCACATTATGCATAAATTTTCTTTAAATTTGAGTAAACAAAATATTAGTGTATATCAAAGATTAGTTTGAATTGAAATAATAGTGCATTCTATTTGTGTACTGCTTTCAAAATACATTCAGGGAGATAACTCTAATTTATAATGCAATATATTAGGCATTCTAGATTTTATTCCCCTTACATCATCTTATAGAAACACATTAATTATTAGTGTTGAAAAGTTAGGTTATTAAAATATCACCTAAATAACAAAGTTTGATAATGCAAATGTAAATTATCTGCAATGTTTAAGTCAAGAAAAATCTTTACTTTAATTAAATTTTTGAATGACGTCATCTAATATAGCATTTGGATTAATTTAATTAGCAATTTTTTATTTTATCACCGATAACAATTAATTTGCTATCTGTTTGAATCCGAAACGTATACATTTAAATATACGTCTAACATAATACTATAAATACATTTTAGCTCTATGTGGTGTGTCGCAACATACATATGAGTTACGTTCAGCTGTCCAATATATTAGCTACATACATAACACAGAAAACAGACGCTGCATATTTTGTATGTAATGATTACACGACTAACAATTTAAAAATAAGGTTTAATAACATTACTTGTCTGAGATATTTTGTATGTAATGATTGCAAGACTAACAATTTTAAATAAGGTTTAATAACATTACTTGTCTGAGATATTTTGTATGTAATGATTGCAAGACTAACAATTTTAAATAAGGTTTAATAACATTACTTGTCTGAGATATTTTGTATGTAATGATTGCAAGACTAACAATTTTAAATAAGGTTTAATAACATTACTTGTCTGAGATATTTTGTATGTAATGATTGCAAGACTAACAATTTTAAATAAGGTTTAATAACATTACTTGTCTGAGATATTTTGTATGTAATGATTGCAAGACTAACAATTTTAAATAAGGTTTAATAACATTACTTGTCTGAGATATTTTGTATGTAATGATTACACGACTAACAATTTAAAATAAGGTTTAATAACATTACTTGTCTGAGATATTTTGTATGTAATGATTACAAGACTAACAATTTTAAATAAGGTTTAATAACATTACTTGTCTCAGATAAAAAAATTGCACTTCAGTAAACACATGACCGTATTGCCTGCCTGATATGGAATAACTAAAAAGAGACCATCTTTGTGGGCAAGTCATCTGAATATATAGAAAACCACGCAATACCAACAGCCAAAGTTACCTGAAAGTAATGCAAAGATAATACACTTGGCTCTTTGCTAAATTTATTTGAATACATTAAGACATCACGCTTACCCCGTTGCTAAAAATAACATATCGCAATTTCAGGAAACACAGTTGTCACATTGCTAATATTACCTGAATATGCTCTATTGGAAACCACACTTGCCCTTCTGCAATTATTACCTAAATATAGTGCTATGACCGTAGACTTGCGCCAAGGATAAAGGCAGCTCTGCTATGAAGATCCTAACTCCTCATTAAATCTAAGATCTCACAGAATGCTGATAAAAATGGCAAATAAATTTTAAAACCGATAGACAACAGACTTCAAGAGAAGAATCAATATTACTACTATTGTTACTAGTGTTATAACTACTACTACTATTACTATAACCACTACTACATCTTCTATAACAATTATTATTATTATTATAACTGCTGCTACTGCCACTATTATTACTAATAAATTTATTAAATTAAACTTTCTGATTAATAATGAATACTTTAAAATCCAGTCAGTTTTCTAGACATGCCAAAATATATACTTTAAATTCTAATAAAATATAATTTATCTCAGACATTGAAATTTTTACTTAACAGAGAGATGGAAAATTATTAATAATAATTGTTTAATTACAGCTAAACTGACTTATTTGACCAACATACGAATTGAAACTTGAATAAAATATTGAAAATGATTCGCAGTTTTATTTGTAAAACAACATGAGCCATAATCGAGGACACAACACAAATGTAAAAATATTGTCTATGTTTACACGTAGACACTTATATGTTTGCACGCAGACACTTATATAGGCACAAAAACACTTAGTAGTGTGGTAGGTCGGACACTAACGCTTAACAGCTACCACAGGAAGGGGGCGAGCACGTATGCGTGGCGTTTGCCGCCCATCTCGGTATAGCCTTTTTCACTTGCCTCTGTGAGTGTTATGTCAGCGGGCAGACATCATCTGCACAGCGCCTGGACAAATGGGTCAGGAGGTGCTGCTTTGTTTCAAAGCGCGCGCAGTGTATGTGTAAACATTACCGTTACTAATTTAGAGTGCTGTGCTAGTGTGTATATTTGAATTATTTTTATTATGCTATTCATTTGTTATTTTACTATAGACAGTATATATCCAGATAGGAAATAGTTTATATTTTTAGTTGATATATTTTATATGAAGAATAATGATTTTACACTTGTGTATTTTGCAATTTATGTGTGTGTGAATGCTTTTCCTGAAGCCCGCCAACACAGATTTTATTTTATTAAAGGTTTAATTCTTTAGATTATATATATGAAAAGATTTGTGTATTAAAGTATAATTATAGTAGTTTTATTTTATATTTTATTTTTAGTATAGCTCTTAGTAGTTTGAATGAAATTTATATTGAAATAGAAGTAAGAAAACACAGAAATTATTTTTAGAAGCCTTTCTTGCCAGAGTTTTGTGTTTGGCCGACGGGGTCTTCAGGGAAGGCCGATCTGATAGTATAATTAGCGTGTGCATGTGTCTGAGAGGGATAGCTGTACAAAGGCTGAATAAAGCATGTAAGAAAACTGACAGAAGTGTTCTGGCGTCCTCTTTCACCGTTGCTGCTCGTTGGTGTGAACGAATCGAACCGACCCCATCACAGTAGTTTTGAACTTGAAGGCGAAATAATGTGTTGAAGGTGGAAGATCTGACGTCATAAGAGTTTGTTAGTAGAGTACAACGGATGATGCGGAAAACGTCTCACTCTATTTTGAAATCCAAAATCTTTTCCACATGGATGGTGGAATATTGAAATGTTTCTGACATCTTGAGACTTCGAAAGGCCATTATACACAGAAATAAATTTTATGGCAATATTTATTTGGATCTTTGATGCGTTTCTATCTACCACGGAAGTGTTCTCTCTCTCTCTCTCTCTCTCTCTCTCTCTCTCTCTCTCTCTCTCTCTCTCTCTCTCTCTCTCTCTCTCTCTCTCTCTCTCTCTCTCTCTCTCTCTCTCGGTTAATTCTTAATTGATATAAATGGTAATAAATAGTTTCAAATACACGTTTCACGGCATTCATTTATTACTTTACATTTCCCTAATGATCAATAAATATCGAGGATAAAAGACAGTATTAATTATAAAATAGTTCTTTCAATTTAATTTAATCACATCCTCCTCCAATTTCTTACTATTGTATAATCTTACCTGACCATCAGATGGATTCCTGCTAATTGCTCGCAGTAACTGAGTAGAACTGATGTTTGGCATTGCAAGAATTTTAGTGATATTATTGTTCGTCAAGTCTGACGTCAAATGCTTTAATACAACCTCCGACTTGTTTAACTGATCTAACGCCTGTTTAACTTTCTTCATAACCACGTCACCCTCCTGTTGCTCCGTCATCTTCAGCTGACTGAAGTTTGCTCCCACACTTTTAATTTCTAATGTGAATAATCCGTGTTGTCTGTGTATGATGAGAACATCAAAGTCACCCTCGTGGTAATGTTGTTGAAGTAAGTGTTCGGGTAGTGTGCTAGGGCGTGGTAGAAGGGCAGCAGTAGCCGCATAGCTAGGTTGACCAAGGTAATTCCCGAACTGTAGCTGAGAAATGACCATCATCTCTTCTTTCGGTTGACTGTTATCCGCCAGTGCACGAAGACAATACAACACACGCTGTAAGGCTTTGTCGTCACGCACGTCACTGTCATACACGGGTTGAAGGTGTAAGTTAACTTGGCCTCTGTTTTCCAATGGGTCAGAAATGTGTGGTGCTGAAATAGACTGAAAAGAAAATTACCATTCAAAAATAATATTTATAATATCCTGATAAAATTCTTAATATACATTGTTTAAATATCTAGAACCAAAAGATATTTGAACATTTCTGGAATGGACCAACTTAAAGTATATCAAAATTTCTTTTTATACTTGAAGCGATTTCTCGAAACTAAAATCAACAGAACATAATAAATTGAAAATATTTTTCTTAACTCCAAGATGTTAACTCAATAAATTTCAAATATCAATCTTACATGCAAGATGAGAACTCAATAAATTACAAATAGCAATCTTACATCCAAGATGTGAATTTAATAAATTATAAAAAGCAATCTTACCTCCATAATTATGTGACCTTAATAAAGTACAAATAGCTATCTTACCTGCACAATTTGAACTGAATAAATTACTATAATAATCTTACCACCAACAGGTGAACTAAATAAATTTAAAATAACAATCTATGTCCAAGATGTGAACATAATATATTACAAAATATTACAAATAGCAATCTAATCTCCAATATTTGAACTTAATATATTACAAATAACAAACTGTGTTCAAGATTAATGTGAGAAGCAGAAAAGTGTAAATATTTTAGAAATTGTAACCTTACATCTTTGTTAAACTTCTCTAGATGAATAAACGAAAACAAAACACATTAATATGTATTGAAATCGTATTTATTTCAGTAATCAGTCAGCACACACAGCATTGAACACAATCAACATTCAGGATACACAACCGTAAGAATACACACACACACACACACACACACACACACACACATAACAGGCAACACACAACATACTTTTAAGGGAGATAATTATAAAACAATAACAAACCGATGAACAATCCTATAAACCAAATCAATAAAAATCACATTTCGAATCCAGTAGCGTAATTTTGAATGCTACCCCTCCCCTCACAGACACACAGACACACACACACACACCCCTCCCTGAAAAAAATCTAAACTGCCTTCCCCTCCATTTATTCATGCTCTCTCTGTCTCTGTCTCTGTCTCTCTATGTCTCTGTCTCTGTCTGTCTGTCTGTCTGTCTGTCTGTCTCTCTCTCTCTCTCTCTCTCTCTCTCTCTCTCTGCCTCACAGAGAATCAGCTTGCTCTCACCCTGAGAAACGTTAATCATGATATATATATATATATTTTTTAATTTCAAGTACATATATTTTTGAAGTTACAATTATTGGGCTCTTTCTGTTGACCACCCCCACGAAAAAAGCAAAACAAAAAAAAAACGCTATGATGGGGAAAGGGAAGGAGTTACGTCACTGTTCAAACCCTTTAAGTGGAAATAAAAATGTCAGCTAACACATTAAAACGCTGAGTACTAAAACCAACTTTTCATTGAAATATCCACGTATTCTTTCATAAGATGGCAGATTTTGAATAAGGGAAGTAATTGTAATGCACAAAATGGGTTTAAAGGTAAGGGAAACAATTATAAAAGAATCGTTTAAATTACTTTAAATTTATTTTGTCAATAAAAACAACTTACAACTATTGAAATTCGAACAGCGCTATTAGCGATAGATCTACGTGTTGTGAGGTGTAGTAATTGTTTGAAAAAAATAAATTGTATTAAAGCGAGAATTGAACAGAGCTATTAGTGATAGATCAACATGTTGTGAGGTGTAGTAGTTGTTTGAAAGAATTAAATTGTATTAAAGCGAGAGTTAAACAGAGTTATTAGCGATAGATCAACATGTTGTGAGGTGTAGTAGTTTTGAAAAAAATACCTTGTTGTGATAGTAGGACTGCTGTTAATGCTAGATCAACATATCATCCCAAAACCGAGAGGTGTAGTGGTTTTACCAATCTACGTGCAGTGTTGTGTATTGGACATAGATGTCTACGTGCAGTGTTGTATATTGGACATAGATGTCTACGTGCAGTGTTGTGTATTGGACATAGATGTCTACGTGCAGTGTTGTATATTGGACATAGATGTCTACGTGCAGTGTTGTGTATTGGACATAGATGTCTACGTGCAGTGTTGTGTATTGGACATAGATGTCTACGTGCAGTGTTGTGTATTCTGTGGTGAAGAGATTTTAACGATCAACAATCCTGCTCTGCAGCAATTTTAACTATCTTTAATCTTTGTTGTGCAGTTGATATAGACGTCTGTACATCCTATTATTCAGTGGGTTTAATCACCTGCAAACCCTCTACTTCAGTGGAATTAGTCATCTACAAACCCTCTTATTCAGTTTGTTTAGTCACCTGCAAACTCTCTTCTTCAGTGGGTTTAGTTACCTGCAAACTCTCTTATTCTGTGGGTTTAGTCACCTGTAAACTCTCTTATTCAGTGGGTTTAGTCACCTGTAAACTCTCTTATTCAGTGGGTTTAGTCACCTGCAAACCCTCTTATTCAGTGGGTTTAGTTGCATGTAAGTCGTATAGTGTAGAAGTGTCAAAATTGCGGAGCTTGATGGGCAGAACTAAACATGCGTTGTCGGATTTATTATAGAGATACTAAAGTTCGTGTATCGTCTGTTTGTAATGATTATGAAGGTCGATAATCCATTTTTTGTATGAAATTTCACATTTATTTAATCCATTTTTGTATGACTATTTACAGTTCTAATATCGATTCATTATACGGATATAAAATTCTAGAATCTATTAATTTTTTTGCTGCATGAAGATCTCAAATCGGTTCATTATTATGATTATACAACAATAGAATACATTCATTTTGCAGTGTATGAAGCTCTACCATTGATTCATTGCAAAGATTATAAAGTTCTGGAATTATTGTCTTGGAAAGATTATACAGTTCTACACTAGTTTCATTATATGGACTATAAAGCCAAAGAATTTTTAAAATCAAATTTCTATTCATTGTAGAGATAATAAAAATTTGGCATCTATTCCTTCTAATAATTATACAGATTTTTGAATTCATTCCCAACACCACCACTACTACCACCACCAGCGATTATACAGTTGTATCTTCTACATTGGATTCGTTATAGGGATTATACAGTTCTAGATGGGATTCTTTATAGGGATTATACAGTGCAGGATTGGAATTGAAAGTATTCAATAAGCCACTATTGATAACTGGAATCTAAAATAGGACAGAGTCGTTAAACATAGACCAGAGATGTGACATCCTATAAAATGTTTAACGACTCTGTCCTATTTTAGATTCCAGTTATCAATAGTGGCTTATTGAATACTTTCTAAAAATAGCGACAGCAGGACGGCTTTACTTATCCACCACGAAAATACCCAAGTATTCAGGTAATTACTCATGGCACTTTGCTAGATAAACCAATTGACTTGCCTGAGCTAACAATGTTATCTCCCCTTTATTTTTAAATTAAGATTTATAATTCTTTATCCCTTTATTACGGCTCACCCCCAGTTAGCTATCCAGTCAGCTACAAACAATTATGTAACAATAGGTGAGATAACAATAAATTTATTAACAATTCAATTAATTTTTTTAAAAAAAGAATGAAATATTACGATTTGTGACTAACGGAGTATCTTATCACGCTGCACGAATAGTTTATACATGTCTGTCTCTCAGTTCTGTATCTCGATGGAAGACATTAACTTATCTTTTAATGTTCATGCAATAGTTGAATATGTTGTCATTAGTCGATCAGTGCGGTTCTGACGTCATGCAGTGAATATCTTCTAGCTGGCCTTTCCACTGTCGGATTACGGCACCTGCCTCCAGTATTGAAGATGTCAAGTTCAGCTTGGTTTTCCTCTGAGTTCTAGTCTTTGTATGACTGTAGATTTCCCCGGGCTCCAACTCCAGACCAAGATCCAAGATCAAGACCTGAGACCGGCTGAAATGAATAATATCATACTACAGCATAGTGTTGCAATAAACAATTATATGGGCTTTGTAATCACAGCAATAGATTACTCTTTACAAATTCCAGTGATAAATTTAATTAATTCATAGTTTCAAATTAATAAAAATCTTGATATGAATAAATGATTTCTTTTCAATATATTTTCTCCATTATAATACAATATAATTATAATACAATTTAGCTCATGTTTCAAGCAATGCACATTATCTATCATTAGTGCTTTCCCATGATAACAATTAATCAATGGAAATATGGCTACTTGCACCTGGTTATTCTACTTGATTATTTTACACATGTAACAATCGCTAACGCAACTTAGCTTCTGTAAGAAAAGTATAACAGTCATTTGACAATCCATAGCAATCACATAAATATTTTACACAAGATTTATAGTATAAAAATACAACAGTTTTACGATGAGAAATATATGGTCTAGAGAAGCCAATTATATTTACCACTATGTGAAGATAGGCGCGGTCGAAATGGTGGATGTGATCTGTTTTTACCCCTGGACATTGGCATTGTTCATGAATGTTGGCGCGTCTGATGAATTCGATTTATTCAAGCGAATATATGAATAAATCGAGGTCATCTGGCGGATCAACGCTACATCACGGTACGGAATGCAAGTGACCAAATATGGGTGTCCTGTATCCAGCTAACAACCTTCCATTCACCTTTGGTTTGCTCTACATTTCTCTAACGCGTAAACAAGTTTATTGCATTAGCTAAGACAAATTACTTAACGGAAGTCTCCTCATAAATTATACAGACAGTAGAGATGGTTGATGAAATGAACGATTAAGAATTATGAAAAATATGTTCTATAAAGAACATAATTTGCTTAATATACTCTGATTTTACATTTCTATATGGGAATTTTTATACAGTTTATGAAGTTTTAGAATCGAATTTTTGTAGTGATTACGCAGTTCTAATTCAATTCATTGTTTGTATTATAAAGTTCCAAAGTAAATTCATTGTTTCGAGAATTAAGTTATAATTTGGATTCACTGTATATATGAAAAGTTAGATGGGATTCACTGTATGTGTATGACTTTATAAATTCATTTATATATAGATAATTTTAAAGATTGTAAATAATAAATTGATATTTTTTGCGATAACTATAAAATTGTATAAACGAATCATTGCAGAAATTACAAGTGCTAGATTAAATTTTATATATAGACAGGCGCACGCACGCACGCACACACACACACACACACACACACACACACACACACACACATATCACTATGGCTAATTTGATCATATGCATATACTTATCATTAACACCACTAAGGATAATATGATTATATAAATATATCTAACTAGCGTCACTGTGGCTGTAATGATAATATTAATATATCTAACATCACTGCCGTAATACTGATTATATAACTACATATCTTAATAACATCATTTCTGCTAATATAATTCTATAACTTCATTACAAACATGATAACGACTAATATGATTAAATAAATACATGAGAAATAGTATATGGCTAAAATGATTACACAATACAAAAATTGCATTTTTACTATTAATATGGTATGATTCAAGAAGCATATAATCAAGTGAATTAAATTGCATAAATATATAATAAACACGTTTATCATTAACACGACAATATAAATACATTACAATCACTACTTTTGATACCACGATTATCAATATATAACAAATGCCATGATCTCTAATATGCTTATAAATGCAAGGTTTATGTGAGAAAAATGTTTTGTGTAAATTGATTTTGCCGTAGTCTGGCGTTTCCGTGACCTAGATTTAGCAGTTGACGGTGTCTGACTGGGTCCATCCTGTGATAATATGATTCAATAAGTACATAGTCAACATTATAATCAGTGATTTAAATAGCAGGTAGATCATTAGAATAAAATATTTAATTTCCTGACTCGGCTGTACAATTTATGTAGGTCATGAGAAATAAAATGTTTTCTCACTCAATAGGAAGCTATCCAAAGTTAATTCACAACAAGGGGTTGTAACGTTAAGCTATCCAAAGTTAATTCACTACAAGGGTCTGTGACGTTAAGCTATCCAAAGTTAATTCTCAATAAGGGGATGTGACGTTAAACTATCCAAAGTTAATTCACTACAAGTGACTGTGACGTTAAGCTATCCAAAGTTAATTCACTACAAGGGTATGTGACGTTAATCTATCCAAAGTTGATTCTCAATAAGGGGCTGTGACGTTAAGCTATCCAAAGTTAATTCACTACAAGGGACTGACATTCGTAAAGGGGATCGGCAAGTGTTAATTCTCCACCAGTATGGATCTACCCTTAGTTTTGGGCTAATCCCCAAAACACACCTTCTGGCTAGCCACACGTGATAGTAAGTACATAGAGGTGACATACTACAGCCTACAGCATGGGAGTCACCGTAATGTGAGTCTAAGTATCAACAATAAATGTATTCAACAAGAATAACTTAAGACAGAATGGTTACATAGTGTGACTTGTTTAACAGTTACAATTAGAGTTTAGAAATGGATAATTCTTTATAATCATATGGTGTCGTAAGAGAATGTTTATTTAGATTCTTGTGGCACTGTAGTAGATATTTGGTTTGTTCGTGTGAGTGAACTATAAATGGGTTTATAAGTGAATGTTTCTGAGTGAACACTAAAGTACTTTCATTAAAGTTATGTTAAATTCAATTTTATTTTGACTGAAGTTATGCATTATTGACTTAATAAATAAATAACTTTATGTTCGCCTGACGTGTCACCTAGGGTCACAGTGAATGTTGTAGCAAATGCACATGAGGTCCATTTAACCAACCATTGACCCACGGGTCAATCTGACCTCCTTTTGCAGGTTCAATACTCATCAAAGTCAAAATCAAAGATAAAATGGTTTTGTTCTGGTGCTGTTGGCGGTTCAGCGCTTGCCAATCAATGTCTGATATAAAGTGCCAATCTGCCAGTAAAATACACATGGGCAAAAATTCATACTCATGCCTTCTCTAACAGAACACTCTTACCTACATGGTCATCATACATTTAATATCATAGGCAAAATATAACAACATAAAATACAGTTAATGTCAATTGATAAACATGAATGTAATATTAGTTAGGCAAGCAAAATCACATACCTTCAGCAGTAATATATACAGAGAATGGTTTCCTGCACTGTAAACACTGTAAATAATCGGCAATAAGGGTTGTTAATATGATTCTAACTTACTAAGGCTGGGAGCCACACTGCATGTTGCCTCAATGGATAGTTCATCCTTAATTTTTAAATTCTAGCAAGTATGTTAGATAGTATTGTCTTCTTCTCTTTTACTGCATAAATGGGATTGTTTAATTTATATATATTTTAATTTTAAACTTTATCCTGTCGAGCAAGAGAGAGAAATATACTTCCCTCTTGATACTTTTGCTTACTTCACTTGGTGTCAGGGGTCAGGGGTCAGAGATTTATTTATTTATTCATTATAAACCTTCTTTAAAGAAGAGATTGTTTTCCTCTTATTTCTATAGTGAAATTACATGTTGTATGAATCCTTTAGTATTTAATATCTACTCGTGTAATTTTGACTTCAATACATACAAGTTGTGTTAGTCCTGTAACATTTAATGTCTACCGTATACCTTTTACTTCAATACACACAAGTTGTGTTAGTCCTGTAACATTTAATGTCTACCGTATACCTTTTACTTCAATACACACAAGTTGTGTTAGTCCTGTAACATTTAATGTCTACCGTATACATTTTACTTCAATACACACAAGTTGTGTTAGTCCTGTAACATTTAATGTCTACCGTATACATTTTACTTCAATACACACAAGTTGTGTTAGTCCTGTAACATTTAATGTCTACCGTATACCTTTTACTTCAATACACACAAGTTGTGTTAGTCCTGTAACATTTAATGTCTACCGTATACATTTTACTTCAATACACACAAGTTGTGTTAGTCCTGTAACATTTAATGTCTACCGTATACATTTTACTTCAATGCATACACGTTGTGTTAGTCCTGTAACATTTAATGTCTACCGTATACCTTTTACTTCAATGCATACACGTTGTGTTAGTCCTGTAACATTTAATGTCTACCGTATACCTTTTACTTCAATGCATACACGTTGTGTTAGTCCTGTAACATTTAATGTCTACCGTATACCTTTTACTTCAATGCATACAAGTTGTTAGTCTTGTAATGCGCTGCACGTGTGCTTTTGAGTACAATACATACAAGTTGTGTTAGTGTTGTAACATATAATGCGTGTGCTTTTGACTACAATACATACAAGTTTTGTTAGTGTTGTAACATATAATGCGTGTCCTTTTGACTAAAATATATACAGTGGTTTTTTTAGTCATGTAACACGAAATGCGTGTACTTTTGACTACAGTACATATCGTATTGTGTTAGTCATGTAACATGTAATACGTATACTTTTTACTTCAGTACATATGAGTTGTATTAGTCCTGCTGTCACATATGTGTATTTTGACTACAATAGAAACAAGTTGTTTTCATCCAGTAACACACAAAACGTGTACGGTTGACTACAATACATACAAACTGTGTTAGCCTGTAACATACAACAACGTTACAAACTAGACGTGCACTTTTGATTGTGCCCCTAAACTATAAACAGTGTCCACATTAGAATGCTTTTAGTTTTAATGTTTTATACAGCAAGGTATATATATTTTATTTGAGTGATACTCTAAACTAAAAATAGCTTACTCATTATTTTCAAAAATGTAGTCAATCTCGGATTTTAGTCATTTCGTAAATATTAACGTGTTGACATGAATTGCAAACATATATTATATTCAAATATGTTTGAATGTATATTTCAATAGATTTATGTATACTAAATAATAAATGACATACAGACAATAAAACTATTATGGAAAGTGTTCAAATCAACCTTAAATAGCAGAGTTTAGTTTAATTTTAAATTTGTTTTACCATGTTTGTGATCAGTTTTGTCAAATTTTGCAACTGATGACGTCAGTCTGAATCCATCTTGAACGCTTTACCATCAATCACATTCTTCATTCAGCACCGTGCGGTACTTGACTGAAATGAAAGGGAGGTAAGAAATTGGCGTGGGTCTCAAATTTTATCGTCATGCATTAGTACGTATGACGTCATTCCTTTAAAAAAAAAATACAATGAAACGTCTGTTACTTTCCTGTGTGTCATTTTTGTCTGAAAGTTTACCCTACCTCAACTCGTTTGCTTGTCCCACTTTGACATACATTTTATTTTGACCTACATTTGATATGTTCAATATGACCCACATTGAATTACTCTTCAGTTTGAAATCTTCTACGTGTATTGTATTGGAGATGAGAGTCACTGGCAAATGTAGTTTTATTTGTTCTATTTTGACTTTCTGTTCAATGTGATATATTTTGCCGTCTAAGCATTGGAGAGAACTTCTATTGCTAAACTAACTTAGTTCTTCGTGTATTTAATAAATGAAATTTGTATAATTACTAAATGGAGTTTTGTTTGCCCAACGTGTATTACACTGGAGAGTGGCGTCATTACTAAATGGAGTTTTGTGTTTTAGGTAAATGGGAATGTCCAATGAGACGCTGTGTCTATTATCCGGCTGTTGTCTAGTACCAAATGTGGTCATTGTGAATCAATATAAAATGAATACGATTGTAAATGCTTGCAATGGAATAATGGGCAATTGATGATAATAATGACTGTCAATGTGTACACACGTTTGTCTTGTTCTTGTGATGACATAGTTTACTTTGTCTTGGGTAATGATCTTTCTCCTGTCTACGTGATATAAACGTTTTTCTTGTCTTTTGTGACTAAATGTTTGTTTCTTCCCTGTGAAATCGTGTATGTCTTGTCCCTGTAATTGTTTGGTATGTCCTGTCTCTGTGATGCATAGTTATCATGTCAGTGACGACGTATTTGTCTTGTCTCTGTGATTACGTTTTTGTCTTGTCATTACGATTACGCATTTGACTTCTCTCTATGACTACATACTTGTCTCCATGATTACATGCATGATTTGCTCTATAATTACGTTCTTGTCTTCATGATTACATATTTGGTTTGTCTTATCTCTATGATTACGTGTTTGTCTTATCTTTATGATTACGTTTGTTGATTCTGTATGGTTACATACTAGGTCTGTCTTGTATCTATGATTAGGTATTTGGTTTATCTTTTCTTTATGATTACGTGTTTGTTTTGTCCCTATGATTTTTATGGTGTTTCTTATATCTATAATTACATATTTGGTTTGTAATCTCTGTGATTATGTGTTTCTCTCTGATTACATGTTTGTCTTGTTTCTATGATTACATGTTTTTCTTGTTTCTCTGATTATGTATTTGTCTTGTTTCTATGATGACATGCTTGTCTTGTCTCTATGATGACGTGTTTGTTTTGTTTGACATCAATCTTTATTATGATCACTCTGATTTACGATTCTGAGCTGACAGAACGAATCTGCTGGTTTTGGTCACTAGAGTGGATTAGTTAAATTAAATATATTTTTACTCTCAGTAATGTTACTTTGACCATGAACTCTAGATATTCGTGGCCAGTGTAGTAAGCCCGCGAAGGTGTAAATAGTTGTCAATGAAAAGGAAATCGGGAGGGGGTAGAGGTGTCTCTGACACTTTAGCGTTCACTAGGAAGGAAGAACGGAAATCCGATCAATCGACCATGGTGAATACATGTGGGATGCAGCCTTGAACTTTAGGTCAAACTGGCCAGCATTTAAATAGTGGGATCCATTTTTTCGTTGTTGCTTTTCTCCATGTCACGATACATAATTGAATGTGTAACAGGAACGTCCGGTCTCATTTGTTTCAGATCTATTTCGAGATCTATAGCCCAAAGGCTTCATTGAAAAAAAGAGCATTATAATTTGTATGAGATTTCATGAGGTTTGTTGCAGATGACGTTTTGACTTTGGTTTTGCAGAATGAGAAGGATCCATCTATTTGTTATCCTTTGTATTGCATCCATTCTGTTGGTTGTTTGACCTTTTGATACATTGATGCATTGATCTATTAATTTGTAGGACACCATACTACGCTACCCTGAGAGTTAAGAAGTCTACATATACTGAGACATGTACGGACACCATACTACGTTTCCTTAAGTCAAGAAGTCTAAATAGACTGAGACATGTACGAATACCATTTTACGTCTCATTTTACTTCTTGACTCTATAGAAGTCTAAATAGACGACTAAGGACCACACCACTGTCTCAGTCTATTTAGACTTCTTGAGAGTCAAGAAGTAAAATGAGACGTAAAATGGTATTCGTACATGTCTCAGTCTATTTAGACTGCCACGTCAGAAATGCAAAGAGTGCCAGTGACAGTGTTGAGACTCCTCCAGTATGGCTAAACTTAAGTGAAATAGTTACATTGATCAGGAGTGTGAAAACTGTTTAGAACACTAAAAATAATTTTAGAAATAATGAATGAGGGAATGTACCTGAAAAAAAAGCATTTTAGAAGTAGTGAACAGGAAAATTGACTGAGAAAAAGAATTTATGAACTTACTAGATTTCTTCAGGGGGTGGGGGGGGGGATGTCATATATTTTGGGAAGACTAAAGTTTCTCTGATTAGAAGTTGTTGAATCGTCATTGGTTGTTTCCTTTCTTTTATTGTTGATTTCTTTCATACAAATATTTTATTAAATTTTCTCCTGTCTTGCGACATTTCGTTTAACATTCATGAATTGCAGTCATTGTATCTGTCTCATGTCCGTGTAACATTCCTTAATTGTAGTCATTGTATCTGTCTCATGTCCGTGTAACATTCCTTAATTGTAGTCATTGTATCTGTCTCATGTCCGTGTAACATTCCTTAATTGTAGTCATTGTATCTGTCTCATGTCCGTGTAACATTCATTAATTGTAGTCATTGTATCTGTCTCATGTCCGTGTAACATTCATTAATTGTAGTCATTGTATCTGTCTCATGTCCGTGTAACATTCATTAATTGTAGTCATTGTATCTGTCTCATGTCCGTGTAACATTCATTAATTGTAGTCATTGTATCTGTCTCATGTCCGTGTAACATTCATTAATTGTAGTCATTGTATCTGTCTCATGTCCGTGTAACATTCATTAATTGTAGTCATTGTATCTGTCTCATGT
This sequence comes from Sinotaia quadrata, assembly GCA_028829895.1. Lineage (NCBI taxonomy): Eukaryota > Metazoa > Mollusca > Gastropoda > Architaenioglossa > Viviparidae > Sinotaia > Sinotaia quadrata. The sequence continues at coordinate 3,011,140 of CM054179.1, forward strand.
CCGTGTCTATATATGTGAGGAATCCCTTCCTCTGGTTGCCGAAACGAGCTACCAGAGTGGTTGACCTCAATTCTTGTTCGTATTTGTCCATCAATTAACGGGCGACCAACAATATTATGAAGAAAACTTCATGATATTTAATAGCTTACATTGGCAAAGAAAAGAGAGGTGATTTATATATTAGAATCGTAATAATGTATAATATTTGTGAAGTGTGTACGTTATTAAAGTGTAGAATATTGTTGTATGTTGAATTGCTTTTTGTAAAGTGTGTAAAGTTTATGAACGGCCAATATAATCTCTCGTTATTGTTGTGTTTTGAATGAGAATCCAGCTTCTAGTGAAATGGATAGCATGTTTTAACAGAGATTTTAGCTGTTAGTGAATTGGATCTAATGTCATACTAGAGATTTCAGTTGTTAGTGAAGTGTTTTGTATGAATTAATATAGATTTTGGCTATTAGCGAATTTGATTTTATGTCATACTTGAGATCTAACTGTTAGTAAATTGGACTATATTTCATACTTGATATTTTCGCTGTTCTATAGTGAATTGGATTGTATGTAACACTTGAGAATTTCGCTGTTCTATAGTGAATTGGATTGTATGTAACACTTGAGAATTTCGCTGTTCTATAGTGAATTGGATTGTATGTAACACTTGAGAATTTCGCTGTTCTATAGTGAATTGGATTGTATGTAACACTTGAGAATTTCGCTGTTCTATAGTGAATTGGATTGTATGTAACACTTGAGAATTTCGCTGTTCTATAGTGAATTGGATTGTATGTAACACTTGAGAATTTCGTTGTTCTATAGTGAATTGGATTATATGTAACACTTGAGAATTTCGCTGTTCTATGGTGAATTGGATTGTATGTAACACTTGAGAATTTCGCTGATCTTTAGTAAATTGGATTGTATTTCACACTTGAGATTTTCGCTGTTCTATAGTGAATTAGATTGTATTTCATACTTGAGATTTTCGCTGTTCTATAGTGAATTGTTTTGAGTAGTGCCTATAGTAAGGTCAAATTAACATTGGCAACAATGATATAATTATTAAGTATAGAAACAGGGATAGGCAAAATATTTCCTCTGCTATATACCCCACTCCACTTTACATGATGAATGTGATTTTAAATGAGAGATACCACTGCCTGATTAGAAGCCATTGCTAAAAGAAACACATATTTTTGCCTTAAATCAACTGAAGATACAGTAATTTAGCCTAAAGATAAGTGAAGGGGGAGGGGATAAAGTTCAGGAAGCAAACATAAGATTTTATTTTCATTAAATCAATGGGAAAGAGGAAAATATTCAGGATTATATACTAAGCATTGAACAGTTGTGCTGTAAGATTAACCCTAGCAGAAAGTTTATGGCTCTCCCAGTTAATGGCGTACATGAAGGTTCAAGACAGAATGGTCTTTAACAGACTTCGGGAGAAACAAGCTACCTACAGAACTTAAAAGGCAGAACTGCTAGCATACTTTAAGGTGACTAACGAGATATACAGACAGTTTAGGAGAGAAAGATTGTTACACTTTAAGGCATCTAGCAAGCTACAACACGTTTGACGAGGCAGAACTATAAGGTGAACATTCACAGTGAGAAAGAGGTTACATATCATTTGTGATTGACAAATTACATATGTCATGCCCTCCAGCACATTTAGCTTATGTTAAGGACAAAATCTGATAGGTTTGCTAGAAGCAGATGACTGATATGAAGAAATATAGGTGGGGGGGGGACACGTGTTAATCTGAGAGATAGGCATAATGTTGAACCATGCAGGCCAGTCAATGAACACATGATGCATAAATGACAGAGTGGCAGGCCAGTTACTGAACAAGTGAAATATAGAGTTGCACATTTCTACAAAACTTTACTCAGACAATATGTAATACAAATTATTTATAAATGTAGCCTTACACATTTCTACAAAACACTCACCGTGTACATACGCAGATGGTGGTGGTATAGTCGGTGTCGTAAAGTAGATACAGCGATTTTCAAAATGTCGAATGATCAACAAATGCACGTCAAAACACGAATGCTAACTTGCGGGAGAGTGAACGGGTATGTTAGCGGGTGGCAATTGAAGTGCACCATAGCGCATCGAACTCTATGACTTCCTGTTTTGTAAACGCTGAAGTAATAGTGATAGGGTATGAACACAACTCTATGACTGCCTGTTTTGTAAACGCTGAAGTAATAGTGATAGGGTATGAACACAACTCTATGACTGCCTGTTTTGTAAACGCTGAAGTAATAGTGATAGGGTATGAACAAAGCGAAGTTAAACTAGTTGTCAAGGCGTCAATAACGGCCTTAATTTTAGAACATGTGGCTTCCAAGTAAGGGTACTCATTTTGCTATATTACTGTTAATGACATTTTTGTGAAAGCGTTTCAGTTGTAATTTTACACATCTCTACATGTATGTTTGTAAAAGACTAGACACGTGTACATGTATGTTTATAAAAGACTAGACACGTGTACCTGTATATTTATAAACGACTAGATATGTGTACGTGTATGTTTGTAAATCACTAGGCATGTGTACATGCATGTTTGTAAACGACTAGATTTGTGGTGTGCCTGCGTTGTTTGTAATGGACTAGACACCATATATTCACGTAGACGACTACAACTGATCACGTGCATATTACTGACTATCAACTTACAATGAATGTCGGTCAACGACTACGCATCTCTAAAGTCAGATTTACAGTTTACTACATATCTCTAAAGTCAGGTTCACAATATACTTCACATCTCTAAAGCCAGTATTTACAACTGACAAAACATTTTACGATCACGCTAGTAAGAGAATTCTCGCCTCTAGTTCACCTCTACAATGGACTCTCAGTCAACGTCATATTGCTACTTTTGGGCTACTTTTCTCAAAAGTTATTTCACTAACTGACTTATTGACTACACATCTTTAAAACAAAACTCAAGCTAGCAATCAACCAATTTATATACATAAGTACATACTTCTCTAACGTATATAAGTAAACAACTACGCATCTGTAACTCACGTTAGTAATCAGCTACACATCTCTAACTCATGTTAGTAATCAACTACAATCTCTAACTCATGTTAGTAATTAACTACACATCTCTAACTCATGTTAGTAATCAGCTACACATCTCTAACTCATGTTAGTAATCAACTACACATCTCTAACTCATGTTAGTAATTAACTACACATCTGTAACTCATGTTAGTAATCAGCTACACATCTCTAACTCATGTTAGTAATCAACTACACATCTCTAACTCATGTTAGTAATCAACTACACATCTGTAACTCATGTTAGTAATCAGCTACACATCTCTAACTCATGTTAGTAATCAACTACACATCTCTAACTCATGTTAGTGATCAACTACACATCTCTAACTCATGTTAGTGATCAACTACACGTCTCTAAAGTATATAAATGATCCATCATGCACCTCTAAAGTCAATAAACAACTATACACATTTATAGAATTATATTGTTACTATTTATTTTATTAGGTCACATAAATAACTCTACACATTTCTAGAATTATATTGTCACTATTTAATTTATTAAGTCACATAAACAACTCTACACATTTCTAGAATTGTATTGTTACTATTTAATTTATTAAGTCACATAAATAACTGTACACATTTCTAGAATTGTATTGTTACTATTTAATTTATTAAGTCACATAAATAACTCTACACATTTCTAGAATTGTATTGTTACTATTTAATTTATTAAGTCACATAAATAACTCTACACATTTCTAGAATTGTATTGTTACTATTTAATTTATTAAGTCACATAAATAACTCTACACATTTATAGAATTATATTGTCACTATTTAATTTATTAAGTCACATAAACAACTCCACACAATAATTATATTGTTACTATTTAATTTATTAATCATGTATAAATAACTCCACAGAATAATTATATTGTAATATTTAATTTATTAATCATGTATAAATAACTCCACACAATAATTATATTGTAATATTTAATTTATTAAACACGTATAAAACGATATGCTAAATGCCAATCGAAAATGTCAGAAAATGAAGAAAACGAAAATAAAAAGAGCTGAGAGTAAATCAACATGGCGGATGAATACAGCATAATTTACACAATCAATTGCAATTCAGTTCACAATCTCTTCTCGAGCAGGAGTGTCTGCTTTCTGCTTGAGTGCACCGTAACCTGGAAACGAGCCAGGTAAGAGTTAGTCTTTCAATGTTAGAATATCAAACAGGTAATTTAATCCGCCACTTGCGTGACAAACGGTGACCTCTAGCCCATAACACATGTGTAGTCTTTCTTATTTAGGTGACAGTACAACGTCTCCTTTCTAGATTCAGGACTTGTCCACATCAAATCGTTTTAACGAAGTTTGAACAGATTTTATTTTAAAGCTAGAAAAATATAAAATAGAAAACCTGAATATAGTTGAACACATTGTACTACAACTACATTGTACTATAACATATTGTACATTAACACACTGTACTATAACACATTGTATTATAACAGACTGTACTATAACACATTGTATTATAACACGCAGTATGACAAAATGTTATTATAATCTTATTTCGTTTTGTATAATAAACATTTTATTATAATCTTATTTCATTTGTATAATAAATATTCTACATACCTTAATTCTAACAACATTTTGTTGTAGAGGTATCTCCAAGGTATATGAAAATGTATGCTTTAACTTTTATCATCATAACTATTTCATATTTCTGCTGCACGCGAGATGAAAACAATCGAACACTAGCTAGGTACTAGTTGTAGAATTTCAAGCAATAATATTCAAAATATTTTCAGTTACAATCGGGTACTAACTCGCTCTAGAATTCCAGGTAATAATATTTTTAAAATGTCAGTTACAATCGGGTACTAACTGGCTCTATAATTCCAGGTAATAATATACAAAATACTCTCACTTACAATCGGGTACTAAATGGCTCTATAATTCCAGGTAATAATATACAAAATACTCTCACTTACAATCGGGTACTATCTGGCTCTAGAATTCCAGGTAATAATATACAAAATATTCTCAGTTACAATCGGGTACTAACTCGCTCTAGAATTCCAGGTAATAATATACAAAATATTCTCAGTTACAATCGGGTACTAACTCGCTCTAGAATTCCACGTAATAATATACAAAATATTCTCAGTTACAATCGGGTACTAACTCGCTCTAGAATTCCACGTAATAATATACAATATTTTCATTCGTCCATAATTAATTCATATGTAATACAACTTAAACTGATAGTTTTATACAATTTTCATTTATTCATTTTTTTCTCGTCTAATGTGCCTCTAACTCCATGTGCAAAACAAAACAAAAATCACTCTCTCTCGGCTGTTTGTTAAGTAAGTTAGTGCCTGTGCTAGTGTATTTTAAAATTACAATTTATTTTTTCATAACTTTGATATAAACGAAATTAAACAAACATTATACAGTCTATAATGAAAAAAATATTTAAGATAATTTTAAAAATATTTATGATATTTAAGTGTTATAATTGTCATTGTGAACTAATTATTATAGCATTTGTAATTTACAATTTAGCTTCACTACCTTGCTTCCTTTAGTTTATAATATAATTATGTTTAATCTCAATAAACTATGTTGTTGTATAATAGAATTATGTTTTAGTCACTAAACTATGTTGTTGTATAATAGAATTATGTTTTAGTCACTAAACTATGTTGTTGTATAATAGAATTATGTTTTAGTCACTAAACTATGTTGTTGTATAATAGAATTATGTTTTAGTCACTAAACTATGTTGTTGTATAATAGAATTATGTTTTAGTCACTAAACTATGTTGTTATTGTATAATATAATTATTTCTTATTACTAAATTATGTTGTTGTATAATATAATTATGTTTTGTCACTAAACTATGCTGTTGTTGTATAATATAATTATGTTTTTTCACTAAACTATGCTGTTGTTGTATAATATAATTATGTTTAGTCACTAAACTATACTGTTTTTTCCTAAAATAACAGTAAGCTCTAAAATATACAGCAATAACTATCAAAACATTATACTAGAGTTACTGAAGTTAAGAACAGCCAATCCTTGTACACTCCATAGAGATTTGTGACGTAACCAGCGAAATAATTTATTCGTAGGTCAAGTCATCTCGTACCAACTGGACCCATCGCAACCCGAGTGCAAGAAGTTCTTTGATGAATGCACAGACGAGTCAATGCTGCAGCGCTTACATGTGTCGCGAAACCACTGGAGATTTGCTGGACCCTGTGTTATCCCTTAAACGGGGTGCGAATAAAATTGGAATGCGATGTATGTACAGTCTGAGAGGTATGCAAGGTCCTGGGTAAAGATTTTTGGATCCATGCCAAAAAGACGACCATAGTCGCGCTACCATGCAAAGAAAAGACGAAAAAATAATTTTTGATCAAACTTGAATGTGATCCTGTTAATCGGGGTTCATAACCAGTTTTCGCTCGCCATTGATTGTTTGTTTTCTTTTACTTGTTTGATAAAAAACAAATACTCTATGTTGTATTCTTATCATTAAATGATCTTCACGTTTCAAATAATTGACATCTCTGTGCTTTTGTTTCTTCTTACCGAAAAACTGACTTAAAACAAAACAGTTAATTCTTTAACCAAATATACGTCATTTTGTAGTTCTTGAACTCGTGCTTACAGGAAACCAAGGAATAAAGGAGCAGTTTACTGAAGTGTACTTAGATTTCCTTGTTACAGGAAACCAAGGAATAAAGGAGCAGTTTACTGAAGTGTACTTAGATTTCCTTGTTACAGGAAACCAAGGAATAAAGGAGTAGTTTACTGAAGTGTACTTAGATTTCCTTGTTACAGGAAACCAAGGAATAAAGGAGCAGTTTACTGAAGTGTACTTAGATTTCCTTGTTACACTGGTCGGTAGGTTCAACAGCGTTTGTAGTGACAGGATATGTAGTGGCAGGATTTGTAGTGACAGGATTTATTAAATATATTTGTGTATTGCCTTTGTTACAAATGAGGCAATATATAAAAATAGGTTTATATTCATTATACAAATTCAATATTTTTCATAATCTGATTGCATTTACTTTGTATTGTGTAATACACATTCTACATTCCTTAATTCTGACGACATTTTGTTGTAAAAGTATTTCCAATGTATGTGAATATGTATGCACTCTGCTTTACATTTTATCACCAATATTTCTGCTGCACGCGAGATGAACACTGGCGGACGCCAACTGGTTACTGGTTGTAAAATTCCCGGTAATATACAAAGTATTCTGTCATAATCGGACACTAACTATTTGTAGAATAATTATGATAATATACAAAATATTCTGTCATAATCGGACACTAACTAGTTAGAATAATTATGTTAATATACAAAATATTCTCAGTTTCAATCGGACACTAGCTCTAGAATAATAATAGAATTGTTTAGTGATAGTTATTTATATCACAAACGTACGAAAGGAGAATTTCCTCTCAATCATCTTACTGCAATATACATTGTGTATAACATACAACCAGTAGTTTGAGTGTTTTTGTCTTGTGTATAACATACAACCAGTAGTTTGAGTGTTTTTGTCTTGTGTATAACATACAACCAGTAGTTTGAGTGTTTTTGTCTTGTGTATAACATACGACCAGTAGTCTGAGTGTGGTCTTGTGTATATGCATACTGCATAATATACACTAGATAGTCTATGTTTACATGTTTCTACCTAATGTACTTATCAAAACTCCAACAGTGTGATTGTGGTTATATTACTAGATATTGTACTTACCACGACTCCAATAATCTTCTTATAGTAATTCTCATACATTTTATAAATATTAACAGAAAATATATTGTATTCTTTTGGTTGTTGAATGTTGATAAAAGAAATTAGGCAAATATTCTATCTGATTTAATTCGTACATATACAATACAGTCAAAATTATTAAACGTGTTTTAAGGTCTACACATAGAACACTGCCTTGTGTGTGTGTATGTTCAAAATGTGACCAATACTTGTGGCCATTTTCCCAAAAGTTTTAGAATATACAATATATGGAAAGTCGTCTTTATGTATCTTTGTATAATTAGATTAGCATGGAATAAGTATTTATGAATTGTACGTGTAAAATATAGAATATAAATGGTGTGACCAGTGCGGATGACGCAAACATTCTTCCAAACACGCATTAATGGACAAACACTTAAATTTACAATAAGAAGGAGAGAGAGAGAGAGAGAGAGAGAGAGAGAGAGAGAGAGAGAGAGAGAGAGAGAGAGAGAGAGAGAGAGAGAGAGAGAGAGAGAGAGAGAGAGAGAGAGAGAGAGAGATGGGGGAGAGAGAGAGAGAGAGGGAGAGAGAGAGAAATGAGGGGAGACATGCTTTTTAAAAATGAACCAGAATGAAAGTAAAAATAGAAAACAAGAAATGTATTGAAAGATTTCAGACATGCGCACTGAATGACGTCATGTCGACGTTTACGTCATAAGTATGATGCACGTCGTCATGACAACAGGACATTTCTTTGTTCACGTTAACGAGTAAGAAGATAAAATAACACAAAGAGAAATTGAGAATAACGAAGACGACAATAGAGATGTTACAGTTACAGACGTACAAATATCAGTACACGTAGATAACACGCTGTACAGTATAATTACACACTATACGTTGTTTTATTCATAACACACTACTCTTTGTTTATTACTTAATGCAGTTTACAATTTGTCGTTGTCATGATCAGTGTCGTTGTAGATAATCATGATTTTAAGGACTGTTATCGGTTAGGTGATGGATGTCTTCGTAATAAATCGTTTATCGGTTATCGTTATTCTCATCAGAGTTGACGCAATCATCGTTACAGTCAAATCATCAGACAGATCAACACCAGTCAATCAACACAAGTTGTGACGTACAGCGTGACATGGCGTAAAGTCTTTCATCCCAGTCATAACCTGTATTCTCCACAACGACCACCTTTCTCTCCAAACCATGAACATCTTCCCAGCTTGTCACCGTCACCAGATCACCGACACCAAGCGCCGTGTCACGAATGGCGGCTTCATCACCTAACTCTACCACGCGCACAGGCACGTGACACGCACGTAGACCCCGGACCAGACCACAAGCCGTTAAAGTCACCTGGCCGTTATTGTCTACCCAGTCATCAGTCGGGTAGAAAAGACACAACACCAGGATGTCGCTGTATTGCAGAGGTGGAGGGCCGTTACTGTTACCTAACATTTGATGTAAAATATTTTTATTTATGTATCCGTTCATCCACCCGTCTATTTATTCTTCCTCACTTTTATTCATCTACCCATCTATTCATCCACCCATTCATTTATTCATCCATCCACCCGCACGTATTTGTATTGTTTCACTAACTCCCCCCTGTCAAACACACCACACCCATACCTGTCCGGCCGACGTTGAGTTCTGTCAGGACACGGGCGACTTGATGTCCACACTCTACACAGTCACGTGGCGTGTACTCTGTGTGACCTGACTGACCGCCACGGTGTGTGAATCGTATAACCGCCGGGCCATCTGTTGGAACAGGGACGTCGCTGAACGTGTAGTCATGGACTCGTAGAAACTTTATTTCTTGTGCCCACATTACTTCCCTTACCACAACTGGCGGTGACCTTAAAGGCGTTGTTAGTTTGACCTCTTCCAGACATAACGGCCTGGCTTCATGATATACTGATGCACCCCACAGGAACACCCTGGGTACTTGTACATTGAGTTGATCACAAAACTTCGTGAAGTTCCTGTCACTAAAGAAGGAACAGAGGAAGACATTATGTGATTGTGTTGATGTCAAACAATTATGACATAATAACGTTTACTCTATGTCGTCTTTGTATTGTGACGTCATTTACAACGTCGCCATTGTTTTCTTTTCTTTATTCAAGGCTGTTTGTTTACGTGTTACTCATTTGTTGTGTTTGCTGTTTGTCCTTCTGCTTACTCGCTAATCATTTGTTGTTTCATGTTTGTATGTTTAGCAATGGACACACAATCCAAGAAATACATTTACTGACGACATTCTTAATCAGTTAACCCTTAGTCTGTGTCACATGTCCGGTTTAGGTTTAACGACTCTATTTTAGATTCTATTTACCAAAATTGGTTTATTGAATAATTTCTAACTATAGCAACAGGACGGCCTGACGTTATCCACCACGAAAATGCCAAGATATTCAGGCAATCATTCACAACACTTCGCTAGATAAATCAGTTGACTTGTCTCAGCTAATAATGTTATCTCCCCCTTCTTTATAATTTAAGATTTGTGATTCTTTATCCCCTTAATTTGGCTCGAGCCCAGTTAGCTGATCTCCTCCAGTCATGCTACAAACAATTATGTAACAAGGGGTAAGATAACAATAAATTTAAATACAATTCAATTAATAAAAAGAATGAAAATTTATGAATCACAATTATTAGAATAATCTATCCTGTTCAGCCCGAATTGTTTATACACGCAGTTTGCTAGTTATATCTTTCGTTGGAATACAACCAACTTAGCTTAGTGTTTATGAAGTAGTTGAATATGTTGTCATTGATCGACTGGTGCGGTTCTGATGTCACACAGCGAATATCTTCTAGCTGACCATTCCACTGTTGGTTACGGCACTCAGCGTAGCTTTGGGACAATGTCTCCAGTATTTGAAGATGTCAGGTTGGAGTCCCTCTGGTTTCTAGTTTTTCACAGGACTAGATGTTCCCAGCCTCCCAGACCGACACTATGTAAAAATGCATGGTCAAAAATGGTGGACATGATCTCTACCCCTGGACAGTGGTCACTGTGCACGAATATCTGCACGTCTGACGAATTCGATTCATTCAGGTGAATATATGAATGGCTTGAAGTCAGCCGGCGGTGAATATATGAATGGCTTGAGGTCAGCCGGCGGATTAACGCTACGTCACGATACGGAACGCAAGTGACCAAATATGGGCATCTCATATCCGGCTAACGACTTTTCACTCTTGGCCTGTGTCACAAGTCTGATAAAAATGCCCGACCTGATGACCCACTTAGCCTTGGTTACTTCAAATTCGAATATTTGAAACCCTTGACTCCTTTGTTCAAAGCTTCCCTTTTCGAAGTGCTTCTAGAACAGGTCAAGATGTTATGTAACTTTAGGACCTTTGTCCGGTTCTCGAACCAACCACATGCTTCGCGAAACAGTCACGTGATACGCAACATGCTCTTCTATATATGTACCTACACGCCTCCGCTCCGTCACTGGGAGAACACATTAGCTAGGTCCATTTCAGCTAACTCCGGTCACGAGGGGCAAGCCGACAAGCCGTTGAGAATCAAGACACCATTCGTCTTCTCATAAAGAGGTATCACTTTATTTAATAGTATTTTGCCTATGTTGTTTAAGTATGTATTTATGCTATGTATTATATTTCCATAACACTTGAGCATGGTCCAGAGAAATGGCTGAGAAAAACCTATAAGTTACGAAATATAAATTGATTGTAATTCCTTTTCCATTTTGTACTTTAATTTATATTGTTTCAATTTCATTAAGAGTCAGAATGCCTGTACTCGATATGAATTCTTCATGTAATTCAATTATTGCGTGTAATTTTAATTGTAAATTGTGAAGCGCTTTGTTAGTTTGAATTACCCTTTGTATGAACATTAATTTAACATTGTATCTATTTTATTGCTTCATACGTCACGCTGTTAAACGAAAACATGCGTGAGACGATTACATTTTTCTAAATCTAATTGTAAAACGACACGAGGTCGAAACTCTTACTCAGTGCATTTTATCTGGAACATGCTTTCGTAGGAAGTGTTCAATCGAAAGTATATTAGAGCCATTGTTCTCCAGATCGGTTCCTATTGTCCATGCCTTACCTCGTCTTGCTTTGGTTCTGCTGGTGAACTCTACATTGAGGGTCCATGTCGTTAAAATTCAAGTTCCCTAGCTACATGAAAAAGGAGCGTCTTTCCTCAGGCACCACGTGCGTCGCTAGAGCGGGACTGTGAAATTAGACTGACTGACCTAATAAAGAGACCAGGCTGATACAAGCAATCCAGCTAAGTACAATCACAGTGTACAAATGTTAAACGAACAATTGTTGGCAATTTTGTGACAAGAATCGAACACATGCGCGTAGAGATAGAGCAGTAGACTATTCGCGTCGTCTTTGATTATTGTTAATTTGTTAAACTTTATTAAATCTTATTTTTCTTGTTAATACCTCTTAGTAGTTAATTAATATGCATGATAGACCAATAGATTCTTAGATTTGAATGGGGGCGAATGAGCAGAAAGTTGACAACGAATGCGTATTAAATTAGAGGGATTTAACTGTTTCAAATCTAGCTAAAAGTTCGCAGTTTATTAGTTTGTAAATTTGTCGTCTGAACTACGAGACACATTTTTAATTAGTCAAATAATAAATTGAGCATCCAGTCTGCATAGAATATGAGAGAAAGAATTAATTATATTTAAAGTCTTTAATTATTCTAAGCAGGGTCTTTAAATAAATACTGGGAACGTAACAGCCTGTCTCACATACTTTTAACACGTAAACAAGTTTGTTGCATCAGCTAAACCTAGTTGCTTAACGGAAGTCTCCTCATAAATTATACAGACTGTAGAAATGATTAATAAGTTGAACGATTAAGAATTATGAAAAATATGTTCTATAATTCAGCATAATTTGCTTAATATACTCTGACAGCCTATAGTGAGAAAAGACCATTAGATACTGAGTATGTCTTTGTGTTTGTAAGTGTCTTAAGTTAACACGCTGTGCAACAAACCTGTAATCATGAATGGCCTCGTCTGCAATCACACACAGTTGTCTACCTTCACTCAGAGATTTCAGACGTTTGACTGCAGTCTCTACTACACCATCTTTCCAAAAGTCAAACTGATGTCGGTGTACACGTGAACTGGCTGTTGTCGTCTTCGTGGTTTCCTTAAGTTGATGTTCAATGGCGATCGTCACTGCTCGGCTTCCAGACCATGTACCGACAACATGGACGTCGTGTCCGAGCCGAAGCCAGGACAGGCCTTGAACGATCAAGACAACGGTTTTACCTGTCCCAGGTGGGCCGATAAGAAATACCCCGGGTGGTGAACGATTCAAAAGTTCCACTTGCTGTGGAAATAACACGAGTCTGGCCATTGTCTCTCCAGTCGCAGACACCGCCTCCCTAAGAATCCTTATGTCCAGGCGTGGGGCTGTAACCTCCACTGTAATCGTTGCACCACAGAATCTATAACGGCGAACAGTGAAGTGTGCATTAAGACAGACGAAAGGCCGGCCATAATTTATTTATAGCTCATTCATAACAGCATATATTTTCAGTTTGTATTACAACACGAAGTTCTATTTATTACATGATTCATTTTGATGAGTACATCAACTCACTGACAACTCCAATGAAGTAAATGAAAAGCTGCTTGACTGCAACATGTCTGTATATTACTTTAACATTGATATAAAAATATAATGAATGTTGTTTAAAAGATTGACTATTTAGCTGCAATACTTACAATTAAGATAACTTTTGCGTTATGAATATTAAATCTGAAATCAGTAAACATTCTTTACGCACTTCTAAGGATAATTATTAGTTCAGGTGATTGTAAGAGATTAGTGCTTGCATTTAATCTTTATTAATACATTCCTCCAGTAATTATTTTCTCTTTAAACGACAGTTCAAATTTAACCTGTAACAGAAAAAGACGATGAATTAAGTACATATACATTACACTGACCTTGATTATAATTATGTATGTTTATACTTAGGAAGTTGGAAATGAAATGGAAAAAGGTTAATGCAAGAAATAAGAAAATATAAATTTGTTCAAGGAAGATTTTTAAATGTTAAAGAAAATGAAAGAGAGATGACAGGTAATTTTCTTCCTTCACTATCTACCTGGCCACCAAGTGCTCATACACAGTCTCTGTTATTGATGGCTGGGCTCCAGACATCTTGACTAGCTGCTGCCACCACACGCCCAAGTCTTTAAGGACGATGTGATTGACGTCTGAAGCCGTACGTTTGTCTGAGAGTTGGTCTGAGAGCAAACACATCTTTAAGGCATCATCAACACTGCGGACACCAAGGCATTGACACAAGCCCTAGATGTGGTGGAGGAAATATAAATAAACCGCGCTTTTTAAATAATTTTTTTAAAAATAACCCCATACTAAATACTAAGTAAAGAATAATGGATTTTAAATAATGCCCACAAAGATAAGGATGTTAAAAAATTATAAATAAACACTTGTTAAAACTGTTGGCTGAAGAGTTAGAGATACAGTAAAAAAATGTGATTATTTACAATATTTAGTGAGAAACAAGAGTAGATAATACAGTGAGTCAATTCCATTTCGTGACAAGGCAAGTGTACATAAGAATGAGATTATTAACTGTAGAATTTACAACATTCTTTATAGCAGTGAACTATTACTGACACAATCCAGCCGCTCATGGCCAAAACAGTCATCTTCAAGAAAACTAAGAACTCTGTAAATTGCCGTCAACAACACATTTTTCAAAAGCTTCGTTTTGCAGGAGTACAAGGAGGAATGGGTATACATGCTGCAATTTCCTTCAGTGCAATAATGCATACACATACACAAAAAATATTTACGAAGAAACACACACAGACATACATATACGTGTGTGGGTAATATAATTTTCATATAATAAGAACAATTACTGAAAGTGCACATTATTTTGTTTGTTTACCAGTCTGTGTGTTTGTGTGTGTGTGTGTGTGTGTGTGTGTGTGTGAGAGAGAGAGAGAGAGAGAGAGAGAGAGAGAGAGAGAGAAATAGTCCAGATACGTCTATTGTTAAGAACAAACTATTTTGCTAAACTTAATTTTATTAAATATTAACTTTAGAATTATTATTTTAAAAAATTCCTTTAGTCTTCCTTTTGTGAAAAATTGAAAACCACAATGTGTATTGAGACATTATTTTTTTTGTAATAGAATATTAATCACTGAGAACTAGACTTTACCTTATATGTCACCATGCAAATACCTCTCAATACTCACTAGCAGAGATCTATCATTTTAAAACATATGTCAATACTTACTAACAGAGATCAATCATTTTAAAACATATGTCAATACTTACTAACAGAGATCAATCATTTTAAAACATATATCAATACTCACTAGCAGAGATCTATCATTTTAAAACATATGTCAATACTTACTAACAGAGATCAATCATTTTAAAACATATATCAATACTTATTAACAGAGATCAATCATTTTAAAACATATCTCAATACTTACTAGCAGAGATCAATCTTTTTTTTAAACCCGAAAGTCAGTTTCTTGTAGGAATTTGACTTTGTCTCTGCTTGTAATTGTACTCAGCCAACAGTTTGCTATGACGTAATTTCACGGTGACGCAAAATCAAGTTTACGTAATGAGAGATTGTTTAGATTCAGTACAGAGATTTAGTAGTTAAATTTATCCAGATATTTTCAATGAAGAATATAAATTATATTATTTGTAATATCAAGCATGTGTTTATTTTGAAATGAATCTATGAGTGGGTCTAAAATTGTCACATTATGCATAAATTTTATGTAAATTTGAGTAAACAAAATATTAGTGTATATCAAAACATAGTTTGAATTGAAATAATAGTGCATTCTATTTGTGTAATTCTTTCAAAATATATTCAGGGAGATAACTCTGATTTAGGATGCAATATATTAAGCATTCTAGATTTCTTTCCCATAACCGTATCTTAAAGAAACATTAATTTTAGTGTTTAAAAGTTAGGTGATTAAAATATCACCTAAATAACAAAGTTTGATAATGCAAATGTAACTTACCTGCAACGTTTAAGTCAAGAAAAATCTTTACTTTAATTAAATTCCGAATTTTGAATGACGTCATCTAATATAGAATATGGTTTAATTGAATTAGCACATTTTTATTTTATCACCGATAACAATTAATTGGCTATGTGTTTGAATCCGAAACGTGTACATTTAAATATATGTCCACGAAAACATGTTCCTATAATTACATTTTAGCACTACGTTGTGTGTGGAAACATACATATGAGTTATGTTCAGCTTAACCAAAATTTTAACTTCATACATAGCACAGAAAACAGAAGCTGCATATTTAATAAGTAATGATTGCACGACTAACAATTTTAAAATAAGGTATAATAACATTGCTTGTCAGATATAAAAACTGCACTTCAGAAAACACACGGCAGCATTGCTTTCCTGATATGGAATAACTGAAGAATGGACCATCTTTGTTGGCAAGTTATCTGAATACACTTAGAGAAAACCACACAATTCCAACAGAAGTTACCTGAATGTATTGCTAAGATACCACACTTGCCTCATTGCTAAAGTGACCTGAACATAATGCTAAGAGACACTTGCCCCTAAACTTACTGAATATATTGCTAAGAAAGCACACTTGCCCCACTGCTAAAATTAACTGCTTATAGTGATAAGAAACCACACTGCTAAAATTTCAAGAATATACTGTAAAGAACTACACTATGAAATTAGCTAAATTTATTTGAATACACTAAGAAATCACACTTACCGCATTGCTAAAAATAACTCATACAACTAATACGAAACACAGTTGTCCCACTACTAATATTACCTGAATATACTGATTGGAAACCATACTTGTCCTTCTGTTAATGTTACCTAAATATGGTGCTATGACCCTAGACTTGCATCAAGGATAAAAGTACCTGAATATACCGCTAGGAACCATAATTGTCCCAAAGATAAAGACATCTCTGCTAGGAAGTACTCATCTCCTCATTAAAATCTAAGTTCTCACAGAATGTTGTTAAAAATAGCAAAATAAATTTCACAAGCGATAGACAACAGACTTCATGAGAAGAATCAATATTACTATTATTATTATTATAACTACTACTACAACTACTACTATTACTACTACATTTATAAATTAAACTTTCTGATTCATAATGAATACTTTAAAATCCAGTCAGTTTTCTAAACCAAACAAAAATATACTTTTAAAATTTTAATAACATATAATTTATCTCAGACATTGAAATTTTTACTTAACATACAGATAAAAATTATTAAAATTAATTGTTTAATTAGACCTAGACAGAAACATGTGACAAATATGCGGATTGGAAATTGAGTAAAATATTGAAAATTATTTGTTGTTTTATTTGTAAAACGACGTGAGCCATATTCGAGGACACAACACAAATGCAAAAACATTGTGTATGATGGCACATAGACACTTTGCACAAAAAGTCTTAAAGTAGGTTGAACATGAATGCGAAATGATGGGTTGCAGATGGGAGATCTGACGTCATAAGAGTTTATTAGTAGAGTACAGGGGACTATGTCGAAGACGTTTCACTCTAATTTGAAATCCGAAATCATTTCCATATGGAATGTTAGGACACTGAAATGTTTTGGAGAGGGACAACTTGGGACTTCGAAAGAATCGTACACAGAACTAGATTTCGTGGCAATATTTATTTGGATCTTTCTTGTGTTTCCCTCTAACTTGGAAATCTCTCTCTCTTTCTCTCTCTCTCTCTTTCTCTCTCTCTCTTCCCTCTCCCCATCCCTTTCCCTCTCTCTTTCTGTGTATATATATATATATATATATATATATATATATATATATATATAATATGATTACTATTGTTATTGATATAAATTTTTATTAATAGTTTCAAATACACGCTTCAAGGCATTCATTTCTTACTTTACATTTTCCTAATGATCAATAATTAGTGGGGATAAGAGACAGGGTTCTTTCAATTTAATTTATTTTCAATTTAATTTATTCACATCGTCCTGCAATTTCTTAACATAATAGTAAAATCTTACCTGACCATCAGATTGATTCCTGCTAATTGCTCGCAGTAACTGAGTAGAACTGATGTTTGGCATTGCAAGAATTTTAGTGATATTATTGTCCGTCAAGTCTGACGTCAAATGCCTTAATACAACCTCCGATTTGCTTAATTGCTTTAACGCCTCTTTAACTTTCTTCATCACCACGTCATCCTCCTGTTGCTCCGTCATCTTCAGCTGATTGAAGTTTGCTCCCACGCTTTTAATTTCTAATGTGAACAATCCGTATTGTCTGTGTATGATGACAACATCAAAGTCACCCCTGCGGTAATGTTGAGGTAAGTGTTCGGGTAGTGAGCTAGGACGTGGTAGAAGGGCAGCAGTAGCCGCATAGCTAGGTTGACCAAGGTACTTCCCGAATTGTAGCTGAGAAATGACCATCATCACTTCTTTCGGTTGACTGTTATCCGCCAGTGCACGAAGACAATGCAACACACGCTGTAACGCTTTGTCGTCACGCACGTCACTGTCATACACGGGTTGAAGATGTAAGTTAACTTGGCTACTGTTTTCCACTGGGCCTGAAAGATTTGATGCTGAAGAAGACTGAAAAGAAAATTACCACTCAAAACTAATATTAATAATATCCTAATAAAACTCGGAATATATATTGTTTAAATATCTGGAACAAAAATTTATTTGAACATTTCTGGAATGGACCAAATTAGAGTATATTCGTCTCCAACTTTCTCTTTATACTTGAAGCAATTTCTCGAAACTAAAATCAACAGAACATAATAAATTGCAAATATCAATCTTACCTCTGAGATGTTAACTCAATAAATTACAAATGGCAATTTTACATCCAAGTTGTGAACTTAATAAATTATTAAAAATAAGAATATTACCTCCAAAATTTTTAGAACGTAAAAAACTACAATTAGATATCTTAAATCAATTATTTGAGCAGAATAAATTACAATAACAATCTTGCCACAAGTAGGTGAACTGAATAAATTAAAAATAGCAATCTTACCTCCAAGATGTGATCTTAATATATTACAAATAAGAATATTTTCACCAATACGTGGACTTGCTATATTACAAATAGCAATCTTATCTCCTAAATTTGAACTTAATATATTACAAATAACAATCTTATCTCCCCTATTTGAACTTAATATATTACAAATAGCAATATTTCCACCAATACGTGAACTTAATATATTACAAATAGCAATCTCATCTCCTATATTTGAACTTAATATATTACAAGTAGCAATCTTATATCCTATATTTGAACTTAATATATTACAAGTAGCAAGCTGTATTCAAATTTAATGTCAGAAGAACTTTGTAAATAATTTATGAATTGTTTCCTTCCAACTTTGTTAAACATATCTAGAGAAATAAACGAAAACAAAATAAATTAGCACGGCTTTTATTTCATTAGTTAATCAGACTGCACAGAGAGAAGTTAACACTCACAGCATTGAATACAATTAACATTCAGGACACACAACCGTCAGAATACAGAATATTTCACACACACATAGCAGGCAGCGCATACAAGATAATTTTAAGGGAGATAATTATGAAAGCACCAAATCGATGAACATTCATCGAAACCAAATCAAATAAAATCACATTTCGAAACCAGTAGTAACTTCGAATGCTGCCCTTACACACCCACCTCCCAGAAAAAAAATCTGAACTGCCTTCCCTTCCATTTTCTACATACTCTCCCCCCCCCCTCTCTCTCTCTCTTTCCCTTACTCTCTTTCTGCCTCACAGAATTGGCTTGCGTGAGCCCTGAGAAACTGTGATCATGTATATATACATTTTTCAAATTTCAAGTACAAATATTTTTTTTTTTACATTACAAATTTTGGTTCTTTCTATTGAAAGGCCACAAACACTGTGAAGCTGGAGGCGCAGGATTTACGTCACTGTTCGAAGTATTTAAGTGGAAATAAAAATGTCAGCTAATACATTTAATCACTGAATACTAAAAACCACTTTTCATTGAAATATCCACACATTA
This sequence comes from Sinotaia quadrata, assembly GCA_028829895.1. Lineage (NCBI taxonomy): Eukaryota > Metazoa > Mollusca > Gastropoda > Architaenioglossa > Viviparidae > Sinotaia > Sinotaia quadrata. The sequence continues at coordinate 3,031,094 of CM054179.1, forward strand.
TTTCATAAGAAGGCAGGTTTTCACTAAGAGAAGTAATTATAATACAATGAAAAATCCACACATTTTTTTCATAAGATGACATATTTTAACTAAGCGAAGTAATTGGGTTTTAAAATACGGGAAACAAATGGCTAATTTTTTTTTAACACTGACAAGTCATTTTGTCAAATGGAAATAACTTACAACACAACTATCAATGCTAGTAGCAGTATAGTAGTTGTTTGGAATAAAAAAAAAAATATAATGCAGTGAAAGTAGGACAGTACTAGATCTGCCCATCATCCAAAAACCAAGATGTGTAGTGGTTTTACCTATCTGCGTTCTGTGTTGTGTATTGGACATAGATGTCTATGTGCAGAGTATTGTATTGGTTATAGATATCTACGTGCAGTGCTGTGTATTCTTTATAGCCATCCACCTGCAGTGTTGTGTATTGGACATAGATGTCTACGTGCAGACATGTGTAGTAGTTATAGAAGTCTACATGCAGTGCTGTGCATTGTTTATAGGAGTTTACGTGCAGTGCTGTGTATTGATTATATAGATATCTACGCGCAGTGCTTGTATTGGTTATAGATGTCCAGGTTCTGTTTTGTGTATTGGTTATAGATGTCTAAGGGTAGTGCTGAGTATTGATTATAGATATATACGTGCAGTGCCGCGTATTGATTATAGATATCTACGAGCAGAGTTGTGTATTGGTTATATAAGTTAACGTGCAGAGTTGTGTATTGGTTATATAAGTTAACGTGCAGAGTTGTGTATTGGTTATATAAGTTTACGTGCAGAGTTGTGTATTGGTTATATAAGTTTACGTGCAGAGTTGTGTATTGGTTATATAAGTTTACGTGGAGAGTTGTGTATTGGTTATATAAGTTTACGTACAGAGTTGTGTATTGGTTATATAAGTTTACGTACAGAGTTGTGTATTCTGTTGTTAAGAGTTCTTAACGATCAATAATTAATCCGACTGTGCAGCAGTTGTAACTATCTTTTAGCCCTGTTGTGCAGTTGATTTAGCCGTCTAAAAGCCCTATTATTCAGTGAGTAACCATCTGCAAACCTGCTATTCAGTGAGTTTTGTCATGTGCAAACCCTCTTATTCAGTGGGTTTAGTCACATGTAAATCGTATAGCTTAGAAGTGTCAAAATTTCGGAGCTTAATGGGCAAAACTAAAATTACGCTATCGGATTTATTATAGTGATTTTACAGTTCTAGTATCGTTTATTTGTAAGGAATATGAAGTTCTTTAATCCGTTCTTTATATGGAGTTTTACAGTTCTAATATCGATTTATCATAGGGATTTTAAAGCTCTACAATTGATTAATTGCAAGGATTATAATGTTCTGGAATAAATGTATTGGTAAGATTATACAGATTCTTAATACGGATTATAATGCTAAAGAATTTTTAAATTCAAATTCGATTGATTGTAGAGATGCTAAATTCTGGCATGTTTTCCGTCTAGGGATTATAACGTTTTAGAATTAATCCTACCCACCCCCACCCCATGATTATACAGTTCTATATTAGATTCTTTATAGGGATTATACAGTTCTGGATTGGATTCTTTATGGGGATTATACAGTTCTGGTTTGGATTCTTTATGGGGATTATACAGTTCTGGTTTGGATTCTTTATAGGTGTCACATGTCCGGTCTACATTTAACGACCCTGTCCTATTTTAGATTGCAGTGATCAATATTGGTTTATTGAATAATTCCTAACAATAGCGACAGCCGGACAGCCTATCTTATCTATCACAAAATACCACAATGTCAGCCAATTATTCGCGACACATATCCAGATAAATCAGTTGACTTGCCTCTGATTGAATAATGTTATCTCCCTTTATTTATAGATAAGATTTATGATTCTTTATCCCTTTATTATGGCTCGCCCCCACAATCGGATCTTTTAGTTGTGCAACAAACAATTATGTAACAAAATGTAAAATAACAATAAATTTAATAACAATTAAATTAAAATAGAAGAAAATGAACAATTACGATTTGCGATTAACAATTAAAGGACTTTCGTGCGGCCCAGTAATTTAATTAACTAACCACACTGTCTCAGAGATTTTTTTTGTTTTAGACCATTAACTTAACTTGAAGTCTGTATAACTGTTGAACATGTGTCATTGATTATTCAATGCGATGCTGACATCATGTAGCAATCTTCTGGTAGCCTCTCATGGTCCCTTGCGGTTTCAGGCATAGACTGTGGCGATGCCTTTAGTATAGATGATCATGCACTCTGCTGGGTTGCTCCTAGGTCCTCATCTATAAGACTGTAGATCCTGAACACTGAGCTTGGCATTAGCTGGCAATACTAGAGCTGACTCAAGATTCAAGACTCGAGATCCAAGACCGGCACTATATAGATTTAGGCGTGGTCATAATAGGTGGATGCAAACTCTCTCTATTACCCCTGGTAGATGGGCACACTGTATTATGGTAGGCACGTCTGACAAATTCAACCCATTCGGATAGTTATATAAGTGAAAGGGGGTCATCTAGCGGCTTAGCGCTACATCACTACGCGGAAAGCAAATGACCATATAAGGATGTTTAGTATCCGTTTCTCAACTCGTCCTTCACCTCTGATTTACTCTACGGTATTAACAGTTCTAGATTACATTCATTGTTTAGAGTATAAAGTAATAAATTCGATTGTAAGTATATAAAGTTGTAAATTCGATTCATTGTGTGTATATAAAGTTATAAATTGAATACTTTGATTATATATACAGTTATAGATTAGTTTCATTGAGTGTGTGTAAAGTATAGATTCGATTCTTTATATGTATATAAAGCTATAGATTTCGATTCAATGTATATAAAGCTATAGATTTCGATTCAATGTATATAAAGCTATAGATTTCGATTCAATGTATATAAAGTTATAGATTTAATTCACTGTGTACGTGTAAAGTTATAAATTCAATTCATTGTATAAAGTTATATATTCAATGCATTATATGTATATACATTGTGGCTACACTGATTATATAAATATATCTAACTAAAAATATCAGTGCGGCAATACGGAGTACATAATATGTTAGTATAGTTCTATAACTTCATTACAAACATTAAATAAATACATAATAAACAGTATATGTCTAATAAGATTATACAATTGCATTTTTACTACTAATAAGATTGAACAAGCATATAATCTACATTATTATCAGTGATTTAATTTGCTTAAATATGTAGTAAATATTTTTTTGTGCTATAATAAGCTATATCTCTATTATGACTATTACTTTGATTTAATTAGCATAATCACTTATCAATGGTTGGTCTTATTTTAGGATTTATTTCCAATATGGATACACCACTATAAGTAACCTACTACAGACAAATTATTTATCTGTTGGCAGGTGGAACTTCCTACTTAAGAAGTAATGTAATTTATCAACTTACTAACATTATCGTTGACTTTTCACGCCCCCATACACCCATTAATCATTCCATACATATATCAATTAGCATGCATAAGAAAGAATTAAGAAAATTAAGGGTTTATTATAAAATAAATATGTCATGAAATGCAAGTAAGTTTGAAACAGTCACGTATTACACTAGTAAATAGATATTCAAGTGTCTTCTCATACACAATCACTATTTAACAATGACAACTCTAAGGGAAAAATCTCTAATCAAGGTTATAGTTTCTATCACAGATCTGGAAAAGGGAAAGATAAGAGATTATAGACTGAGTTCATGACCTGTTCTGTTGGGCCACCATATGCTGCATTGTAGAGAACACACGTGGATAGTTCATAATGGTCAACAAATCACCACAGTTCGTATTTGCTCATGTATTCAATTTGTGCTGAGTACACTTGAACTTGCTGGCAGTAGAAACGATGATGATAATAGACATCTCCATTCTCAGAACCTGGGATTCCATGGTACATAGTAGCCCATTGAGACGACTCATACATCGATCACAGAAATCTCTCAAGATGAAAAGACAATGTCGATGAGTCCAAACAGCGAGATGAAAACCCCAAAGAAGAAACAAAGGCACGCCCTGAAAAACGTACACTTTTAATTCAATCCATAATTTCCTAAATTTCTCAATCTCTCTCCAGTCACTCAACTTACATGTCTGCAAGATAATTTTAGCCCGCATACATACTTCATTCACTAATACATAATTTATAAAATATAAATATCAAAGAATCAATTAAAATATAAAATATATAACAAAAACCAATGCATGCACAATAATTCTAACACACAAGTTATTCTAAATTCATTCTTGCATTGTTGATCTTACAGCACACCACTATCTCATGGTTTAACCTTCAGAACTGGACTTCGAATATCAGTCACAAGTATGTAAAATGGGTTTGACTGTGTTTAATAATTTTCGCGTGTCACTAACTGGAACCCTCTCAACCACAACATTCGTCATTCACAACTGTGTACTTTACTTCTGACCGGTACTCATCTCTTTATTCAGAAGCCGCCCGTGTCCCTCGTCCAACCACCATCCATTAGTCAGTCAGTTGTGCTTGGCAGCTAATACTAACTTCCAAGTCAGAAATTGTCCCTTCCATTGGACGTTGTTCTTGAAGAAGTGTGAAAAATTAAATGACGATCTGCATCTCTGAGTTAGTCAAGAGTGACTTCTGAGCATCACACATGTTTATCATTAATACAAGAATATAAACACATTACAAACACTGACATCACTGAGTTAGTCAAGAGTGACATCAGAGCATCACACATGTTTATCATTAATACAAGAATATAAACACACTACAAACACTGACATCACTGCCATATATAACAAGTGCCACTATCACTAATATGTTTATATAAATGCAAGGATTATGTGAGAAATTCTTAGTGTTAATTGATTTCACTGTAGTCTGACATTTCTGTTTATGTAACATAAATTTAGAAGTTGATGGTGTCTGGCTGGGTCCATCCTGTGGGATTTGACCCACTAACGCCTGCTCCAATCAATCTTAAAAAGCAGAATTTAGTTTAACTTTAAATTTGTTTACCATGGTTGTGATCAGGATTTTTCGAATTTTGCAGCTGATGACATCAATCTGGACCGACCTGAAATAAAATTTAGATATAAGAAAAGTAAAAGAAATAAAAATCTAGATATAAGAAATATATAAGAATTAAACATCTATATATAAGAAATGTATGAGATATAAAATCTAAATATAACATTATAAGAATTGTATAAGAAATAAAATCTAGATGTAAGAAATGTATAAGAAATAAAATATAAAATGTATATATAAGAAATGTATAGGAAATAAAATCTAGATGAAAGAAATGTATAAAATTAAAATCTTATTATAAGAAATAAAATCTAGATATAAGAAATGTATAAGAAATCAAATCTAGTTATAAGAAATGTATAAAAAATAAAATGTAGATATAAGAAATTTATAATAAAGAAAATGGTGATATAAGAAAAGTATAAGAAATAAAATGTAGATATAAGAAATGCATAAGAAATCAAATCTAGAAATTAAAATGTATAAGGATCAATATCTATATACAGATGTACAAGGAAGTCTAGTACACACATGTCTGACGTAGCTATTGCGTCACCTGTAATCTAGAATGGATGGTTTTGTTGTTGTTTTTTTAGCACACAAGTGAGGATTAGTTAAATTAAATGTATTTTTCCCAGTAATCTTATCTTGACCGTGAACCCTAGTGTTTAGTGGCTATTGTAGAAAACACGTTAAGGTGTAAATAGTTGTCAATGAAAGGAAAGGGGTGGGTGTAGAGGTGTCTCTGACACTGGAGCGTTCAATAAGAAGGAAGATCGGAAATCCGATCAATCAACCCTAGCAAGCACGCGTGGGTTGCAGCCTTGACCTTTAGATCAAACTGGCCAGTCTATTAATAGAGGTAACAATTTTATCATAGTTGTTATCGGCGCGAAAGCGGCGGAAGCCGGAAGCGCCCCCTACACTCAATAAAAAATCAATCAATCAGAGTTGTTTTTTCTCAAGTCGTGGCGCATTAAAGAATGTGTAACGGGAAAATCCGGTCTGATTTGTGGAAGAAACAGATCGAGTTCTGTTTGAAAGTGTAGCCAAAAGGTTTCTTTATATAATTTTTGTGGACTTTCATGAGTTTCCATACAGATGACGTTTTGTCCTTCAGTTTTGCAGAACGAGAAGGATCCATCTAGTTGTTATCTTTTGGTTATACTGCATCACATTCTGTTGGTTGTCGGACCTTTTGATACATTGATGCATTGATCTATTAATTTGTACTGACACCATACTACGTTTACTTGAGAGAAGAAGTCTACAAAGACTGAGAGAGTGGTTGGTCTTTAGTCAATAAGTCAACATAGACTGAGAGAGTGGTGTGGTCTTTAGTCAATAAGTCAACATAGACTGAGAGAGTGGTGTGGTCTTTAGTCAATAAGTCAACATAGACTGAGAGAGTGGTGTGGTCTTTAGTCAATAAGTCAACACAGACTGAGAGTGGTGTGGTCCTTAGTCGTCACCTCAGAAATACAAAGAGCACCAGTGACAGCGCTGAGACTCCTCCAGTGTGGCTAAAATTAAGTGAGATAGTTACATTGATCAGTAGTGTGAAAACTGTTTAGAACACTGTAATAAACGTTTTAGAAAATAATGAATGGGGATAGTACCTGAGGAAACATTTTAGAAGTAGAGAACAGGAAAATTAACTGAAAAATAATTTAAGAACTTGTTAGATTTCTTCAGGGGAATGTCATATATTTAAGGAAGGCTAAAGTTTCTCTGATTAGAAGTTGTTGAATCGTAATTGGTTGTTTCCTTTATTTTATTGTTGATTTTCTTTTATACAAATATTTTATTAATTTTTCACCTGTCTTGCGACATTTCTTATCATCATCATTTTGTGTACCATTCATTAATTGCAGTCATTGTATCTGTCTGATATCCGTGTAACATTCATTAATTGCAGTCATTGTATCTGTCTGATATCCGTGTAACATTCATTAATTGCAGTCATTGTATCTGTCTGATATCCGTGTAACATTCATTAATTGCAGTTATTGTATCTGTCTGATATCCGTGTCTATTATATGTAAGGAATCCCTTCCTCTGAGGGCTGAAACGAGCTGCTGAAGTGGTTGACCTCAACTGTTGTGTTGTTCGTATTTGTCCATAATGGGCGACCAACAATATTACAAACTACTACACCCCAAGCCAATGTGTACTTTAAGAAAATAAATTACTAACCTCTACACCCCACTCCACTATGTTCTAAAAAAATAAATTACAAACACTTAATGTATGCATTTAAAGTTTTGAATTATTTGTTAAGTTTAGTTAAACCTGGTTATACTACGCACCTAACGTTTTGAATTATTTGCTAAGTTTAGTTAAACTTGGTTATACTTTGTCTTAACGTGAATATATAGCAATATATAGTAAATAACTTCATTATACTTAGTAAAGTGTTCTGTTAAGAAATATAAACAAGTCTCAGAATTTACTTTAAGTGCATATATTCGAGAAAAGAAAAACCCCACACTATGGTTCCAAACACAAGTACATGAATAGAGAACAGGAAATCTATACTTTTTGATTCAAAACACAATGCCGAACAGAAAAAATATACATTCTAGATTCAAGACATAATTACATAGAATTGAGAAAAAATTATATATTATGATTCAAAACATAAGTATATACGTTACAGAACAGGAACTCTCACACTATAATTCAAAAGTTAAGTATAGAGATTAGAGAAGAGGAACACTATACACTAAAATTCAAAACGTAAGTTCATAGATTTGAGAAGAACACTTTACACTGTAACACATGTAAGTTCATAGATTTGAGAACAAGAACACTTTACACAGTAACACATGTAGGATTTCACTAATGCGTTCAAACATACCACATTTCCAAAATTATTGACGATTGAGAATAACAGCGATGTTTAATGAATAAGACACACTAAATATGGCCACCGTTCTTAACATTGCCATTTGAAGGGCCGCGGTTTGTGCACCCCTGGACTATAATAAAGAGTCAATGTATTATAAGGAAATGAAAACAAAGAAATTGAACAAGGTCTGACACTTACCGACTTTTGTGGAAGTATATCACATCCGTGTGGCTAAACGCCAACAATGTTGTAATGTAATAACACTCAGGCATTAGTTTAAATATCACGTGACCTATACGCAAACAGGGATATTCCTTCTTAATCTATTTCTTTCTTACAGGAAATAAAAGTATAAGCTACGTTATCTAGATAAGACTCCAGTTTCAGACAGTCTCTCCTGAGTATTGAAAAAAAAACAAACAAGGAAACTCCACGTCAAACACGCCTGTAATCTAAGGAATAATTAATTTATCAAAAGCAAGCACTGTTGATGAGAAATAACTGCACTTTATAAACCGTTCTTTTCGTAGACTACAAGTGTGTCAGTGACGAGAGTTGTACAAGTAGAGAACGTTGTATAAAATAATGTCGTATATAGAACTGTAGGAAATAAAATTGTACACACAAAGAGAGTTATACAAAATAATGTCGTATATAGAACTGTAGGAAATAAAATTGTACACACAAAGAGAGTTGTACAAAATAATGTCGTATAAAGAACTGTAGGAAATAAAATTGTACACACAAAGAGAGTTGTACAAAATAATGTCGTATATAGAACTGTAGGAAATAAAATTGTACACACAGAGAGCGTTGTACAAAATAGAGTGGTACATAGACAGGGCTTTAGGGAATAAAATTGTACACACAGAGAGTTGTACAAAACAATGCCGTACATACAACTTAGGAAATAAAATTAAAATTGTACACACAGAGAGCGTTGTACAAAACAATGCCGTACATACAACTTAGGAAATAAAATTAAAATTGTACACACAGAGAGCGTTGTACAAGATAAAGTCCTATGGGGACTAGAATATAGGGAATAAAGTAGTAACTGGTAGAGTGAGTTCTACATTCGGGGGGAGGGGGGAGGTGACTGAAATAATGATTTAAAAAAACACAAATATATAAATTGTGAAAAGAAAATGAGTAACTAGGCTAAGGTCATGATGACACAGTGTTCATTTGCTGTTTGATTTTATGTCGCAATTTGTTAGTGTTCTTTTCTGTCGTGACAAGTAAAGTTACAAGTATTTGTTAGTGTTTCTTGACTGTCGTGACAAGTCACAGGTATTTGTTAGTGTTCCTTGTCTGTCGTGACAAGAAAAGTGATACGTATTTGTTAGTGTTTCTTGTCTGTCGTGACAAGAAAAGTGACACGTATTTGTTAGTGTTCCTTGTCTGTCGTGACAAGTAAAGTCACAGGTATTTGTTAGTGTTTCTTGTCTGTCGTGACAAGTAAAGTCACAGGTATTTGTTAGTGTTCCTTGTCTGTCGTGACAAGTAAAGTCACAGGTATTTGTTAGTGTTTCTTGTCTGTCGTGACAAGTAAAGTCACAGGTATTTGTTAGTGTTCCTTGTCTGTCGTGACAAGTAAAGTCACAGGTATTTGTTAGTGTTCCTTGTCTGTCGTGACAAGTAAAGTTACAAGTATTTGTTAGTGTTTCTTGACTGTCGTGACAAGTCACAGGTATTTGTTAGTGTTCCTTGTCTGTCGTGACAAGTAAAGTTACAAGTATTTGTTAGTGTTTCTTGACTGTCGTGACAAGTCACAGGTATTTGTTAGTGTTCCTTGTCTGTCGTGACGAGAAAAGTGATACGTATTTGTTAGTGTTCCTTTATAACATATTCTGAACTCGAGTGTTTACACCAACTCTGACGCGTACAAAAATACCATCATAAGGCGTGCCTAAGATCGGGTCACTTCGACAACTTAACAATTTATATAACAATTAAGTCTAGAAATACAGATAGGCAAATTTACTCTGCCACATAATCAATAAAATCTCCGCCCAAAAGGACGCTAAGGCCGACACTGTGTAGGAGTATTGTTATGAAGGAATGTATTTGTAAGAAAGTTGGCAGATTGCACATGCTCGGCCATGCTTGACTTTAATAATTACATGTTTAGTTAACATTACACCCTAGACGTGTACACTGGAGTAAGCCCCTAAACTAAAAATAGCATCCACATTAGAATGTCTTAGTGTCAATGTATAATACATAAGCTATACTTATTTATTTGTGTCAATGTTTACTACACAAGCTATACTTATTTATTTGTCTCAGTGTTTAATCCAGCAAGCTATACTTGTTTATTTCTGTCAATGTTTAATCCAGCAAGCTATACTTGTTTATTTATGTCAATGTTTAATCCAGCAAGCTACACTTGTTTATTTGTGTCAATGTTTAATACAGCAAGCTATACTTGTTTATTTATATCAATGTTTAATACAGCAAGCTATACTTGTTTATTTGTGTCAATGTTTAATACAGCAAGCTATACTTGTTTATTTATGTCAATGTTTAATCCAGCAAGCTATACTTGTTTATTTGAGTGACACTCCAAACTAAAAATGGCTTACTCTTTTTGCTGTCTATAATTATTTTTTTTAGTAATGTTTAGGAAATATTTAACATTTTGACATAAATTGTCAACATTTGTGGAAGGGTGGATGTACGTGTGACAGAGCAGTGTGTGTGTGTACGTAGCACTTGTTTTGCCTGGCAACAAAGTAGGTCATCGGCCACTAGTTTGAATCGCGCGGCGCGGTCTGCTATATAGTAATGTGTATGGGTGTGCCACTGTGTACGTGTTTAACCGCCTTTATTATATTATTTATTTATTGAGCAAAGTTAATGTTTATGTATTCTAATAGGTAGTGGGATGCAGTTTGTATTTATGTAATTTTGTACGCTAGTTTATATTGTTTTCTCATTGTATTCTATGATTTATGTATGTGTACATGGTTTTGTACATGGGCGTAATAGCTCCATTTAAGAAATGGAAGAAAATAATGTTGCTACGCACAAGTGTTGTAGGAGATCGAAGGATATGGATGGATGTAACCACTCAAGATTATTGTGATGATAGATGTACCAGTGTGAGTATTATTTCATCAGAATTCAAGTACTCTGTGCCATAAAGGTGGGCTGGTGCATGTGAACGCTCACTCAAAATGTTAGGAAAGTCAAGACTTGTGAAGCTTTCTGATAAAACCCAGATTCCAGATTTAGGACTGACGCGAGAAACAATAGGATAGGCAATGCATATCTGTGTGTAAGGTTTGTGAGGAGGGATCTGTCCCTTCAAACTTACTGGATAATTATCAGTCAAAACGGAATTGTCGTCAGACCAGTTTGAACTATTTTCCTGCGTACGAATATGTAAGCTTACATTGATGTTGATTCACTTAATTTTACTTATTATACTTGGGTTTCTTTATTTACTGTGAATGATTGTCCAGCATTAATTGAACATTGGAGTGAAGTGATAAAAATGTCAATGTTCTTTAGATCATATTGTATATTTGATTGTAGATTTAATAAATTTATTGAACTTCTTACATATATTGATAACCATATGACAGTGTGTTTATGAGGGCTCCCTAAATAGAGATTAAAGAAGGATTTGTCTTCTCCTTTTGTAAGACGTTTACCACCTATGGAAATAGTGTGTGACGATAAATGTTTGTACTTAATGTTATGGAAGAGAGAAAACGTTTACAGCGCCCATATATCTGCCAACTGAGAGAGACACGTGGTGTCTTCTGGAGAATTATTAATAAAAATTAAGATCTTCATCAACTGTAATTAGTTATGGGTGATTTCATTATCATCATCATCGTCGTAGTTGTTGTCATCATAACTAATGTGGAGTAGGCATCACAGACAATATGACGTATGAATGATTTTATTATTTTTGATTTAATATTTCGAAGACATTGTTACATTTGGATGTAGCGCCTACATACCCATTTACTGTGGTATTCTGCTAGCAGCATTTTGCAAAATAATGGTTCTCACTCTAACTTCTTCATGCAGTCACCATTGGGTTACACACCAAATTGAGGGATGATAATGTCCAACAAGATTGTAGAATTGATTATTCCATCATTTGCATATGTTGTTTGTACAAGGTTTGTTGTTTAAGGTGACAAGGTGCACATTCCAGAGGCAATGGGCGAACATAGCGGGAAGTTGGCTTTTTCTCAAACGCATTATCAGATGTTCATTTACATCACGCTACTGAATGTGTTGAAAGGAGCCACTTAAGTAAGTGCGATCAAAGGACATTAGTAACTTCTCGGATTCAGGTATATCATTTGGAATGACAGTTATAAGGTATCCCATTCCATCATCAACTTCAAGGGGAAGAAATAATGGTACATCACTCATGCTGCAAAACAATAATTGTCTCCCCTAAAGGTACTTCGATGATGTAAAGTTTGAAAATATTCAGAGCCAGAGCAAATTTGCCATCCATGAACATTGTTTCTGAATCGGCAAACATTTTTTACGTTTTGACTAGAAGCACAATCCAAAATTTTGTTGTTACAGTTTGGCCCATTAATGTTATCACATGACTGGTGGTTATGTTTAACTATCCTGTCTCTCTATTAGATTCCCCAAATATTAATATTGGTTATCGATTCTGTTCTAATATTAGTGACAGCCAGACGTCCCGACCTATCTCCCACGAATATGGCAAAGATTCGGGCTATTACTCAAGGACACACTGATAGTTAAATCAGCTGACATGCCCAAGCTGGTAACGTTATCTCCCCTTTATTATTAGTTATGATTATGATATTATTCCTCCTGCTAAGCCCCCATACCAGCTTTAGTCGTTGATTACAACAAATTATGTAACATGGTTGAAGATAACAAAGAAAAAAAATAATAGCCATAATTGTAATGAAACGACATCATATTGATCACAGAAAATTCGAGACATTAATCTATCCCACCCTGCCTGGTTATTCACATTATTGTCTATTAGACTGATCAGTTCATTTGGAGAGAGCACACTTAACTAGAGTCTCATGGAGATCTGCAATGGCTCACTGAATTCTGGACCATAGTGACGTCACGTTGTGGTTGTCTTGCAGCTTTGACCAACTCAGTGTCAAATAGGTGTGCAAGGCGTTGTCATCAGAGGATCCTAAATCTGCCATAGTTTAGATCTGGAACTGGCTGTACTGAACAGCATTCTTCTATAGCAACCTATTAGCATAAACAATCATTTGGGCTTCATGGCGACAGCAATAGACAAGTCTTTACAAATTCATCACAACTCATTAGCTACATGCTAACTTACAATTCAGACATTCAGTAAAATATGTATAAGTGGATAACAATTATTTTACTTCTACAATTGTATAAATTCTCGGTTACAATACATTTAGTAAGAGGTTCACAGCGATATTCATTAAACAATCATTTTCTCTCTATTTAGCTCTACCGGCTAGAAATAGTTTAACAAGCATGATCATGGCAAATACACATGCTTATGCCATCTCAACATTCCTACATAAATGTAATTATCGCTAACACCATTTAGCTTCTGTGAGAAGAAATACATTAATCATTTAACAAATTACATAAATATTTTGCACAGCATTCTATGAATAAGATAATCAGTATTTTAGAGAAGTCAATTATATTTACCACTCTCATAATTCATGCACGGTATCACGAATAAATAAGTATGAATAAGTCATATAATTAATGTGTGAATTATAATATGAATTATAAAAAGCTTACACTATACAAATAACCACACACACACATTTAACCCAAAGTAATCACTGAATTATGTTTACTGTTATTCAGTCAAAATAATAAACATGTATGTTGTATATAGATTTACAATTCCTTACAGAAAAGGGGGGATAATTCCTATCCAAAATGTATTTATTTTTCTTAAGGCATTATTTTCTCCCTTATTCTTGGTCACAAAATGCATTGTTTATGGTCTGTTGACTGAAAGCTTACATTTTACATGCACAGTGTGTTCCATAGTGGGTATCCATATACCTTGACATATGCACACATATAAATTAGAGTAACTATGTGAAGTAGTATTTATTTATTTTGAGATAAATTAAGAATAGCTAGAGATTATTTTTTCTTTCTATGAGAATAAGTGTGTGGCAAGCTTCTTGTCTGCTAATTGCTTTTATTAATTTATTATTTTATATTCATAATTATTACACAAACAATAATTCTTCCTCGCAATTCAGAACACACAGACACCCGACGGGGACTGTCATTTGCAGTCATGAGAGCGACTAGGTCAACCCCTGGAACAGTCTGCTAACTAATTAACTCTCTGTCCAAGTGTTACCTGTCTGGAATAACAAACCTTAATTGAACTGTCTCGTCAATCCTTTGTCTTTATTCCAGCTCACCCCCCCCTCCACATATCTATCACTCTATCGATGACGGGAACTATCCTAAAATATGCGCCTACCGTCTTTCTAATGTTGTTACGTCATATGGCAGCCCCCACCCATCATCTATGCCATGTACCTCTCTACTCCAGTAACGAGAGTGGATAGTTATAAATTCAACAATTTATTAAAGAAAAATAATAAATAACAGTTAAAAAGTTTTACAATTAAATGTCATCAAAATCTCACACAAGACAATTTCTCCGAGATCACAAATATCTTTACAGCTTATCTCAGTCAAGCTAAAAAATTAGAAGAAAAATGTTTCATACAAATCCCATAAAACAATTACTAGGAATTTTAGAGTTATACATATGATCAAACAGTCTCTAATCTAGTTTACAATAAATCCTCAAAAATGTCAGTAAACTAAATCAGATATCAGGCAAAATCAATCCATACAAAGAGGTTATAAAAGAATCAGAAAATAGATAAGGAATTTACAAATAATCAGAAAAGCATGTACAGATTACACAAACAATACATAATAATGGTTCACCTGATGTGGCCTATGAGCAGTAATCTTGTTCCTGAATCAGAGATGACTGGCAGGTAAAGGTCTGGTTAAAAGAGTCACGCCTGGAAACAGTTCTGCATATGCATATGGTCACAACAAATGTTCTTGTATAATCTGTATAAGAATGCACAACACAGTACACAAATCCCTGTGTAAATGCACAACACAAATCACAATCACAGTTTTGTTTCACAGTCCCTGAATCAGTTCAATGAAGATGAAGTTATATGCAGATTGATTTATAGTTCTGGTATAATTTTATATCAAGCACTTGGCTTAAAGTTAATCTTTTTGCACCTCCACTTGGTTACTTGGCAGAGACAGACTCATGCACTCCCGGCTGCTGTTCCCCTCATAACTTCCAATATTCTTGATGGACCCAATTCTTCAAGCAAATTCTCCTTGACGCATGCAAATTTCCCCAAAATTTGGAAAATACTCCTCATCACAACCTCGTTGTGTCACAGCATCTCACACAGAGTTTCCACACTTCTCGAGAATTTCTGGTTCAGAGTCCCAACAAGAATTTCCACTGCTCATTCACTCTTGTAATCTTCAACAGAATAATGGCAGCTTACAGGTACGAATACAGAGGTTATCAACAGACTTCATATGTTGCACCTTGAGAGTTCATTCTTGACTTGAAACTTTACTCTCGTAACTTGGAATGGCTTTTGAAGCTCTTTCTGCTCTCCTCTAACTGTAAAGACATACCCATGGGACTCGATCATAAAAGAGTGCTGGGTCAGTCTTGAATCTGCTCTTATATATGATTCTGGGGTTTGTGAGGAAGATTATAGAATTCGTCAGCCTCCGGGCTATGAACTGAGTTATTTTCCTGGCTGTGTCTAATAGTCACGGTTGACTGCTCGTATACATAGACTGGGTGGAGTGGATACTAAGAGTATGTCCGACTTATGTAACAATCAGTGACCCATATCAATAACGCTCGTTTATTCTGAATCTGAGTCAGAGTTGTGTTCACTCTCAACTCTCAGAGATTTGAAATCACAAAAATTTAGGAGTTAACTTTTGCGTAAATTACTTTAAATATTAATTAAATATATTAATTAATTGAATTAATTAGCACTTTTCCTTTCACGTCAATGGTTAGGAGTGATGTGCCAATAAACAATAGAGATTTCCATATTGGCAAGACTTAATGCACACTTTATTGTGCAGACTTGTCAGAAGCCCTTAGAATCAGCAGATTTTGACAGTTACATTTAAGGATGGAACTCCATTTTATCTTCCCAGTGTATGTGTGTTTAAGCTCCCATCATGTGTGTTGGATCTCAACTGTGTTCTTTCTTACACACTGGGCTCCAGGTTTATTTCAATTTCCATAATTTTAAATAAAGACCTTTCAGGTGTTCATTGTTTGTCTGGCTGGGACAGCATACTCAGGCATTTTTTCCTGGCTACCTAGTCAATCATGGTACAGACCTCTTGGTGTCTATCTAGCCATTCGAGAGACCAAAACCTGTTGACCACAACATCAGTGTCCAGCGCGTCAGAACTGAGAGCAGTTGGGACAAGCAAGGAGAGGACATTCGTTCCTACATTAATTTGGTTTTCACCGCTTTATCATTTCTTGCTTATCAGCATGAAATTATTTCCAGCATTCTTCAATGAGGAACGGCATCCAGGTTTTCACTTGTGTTTGCAAGCAGGACCCCATCACTCTTTGGTGGTCAGCATATCATGTGTTTTTCATTTCACCAGCAGGTGTTGTGAACTTTTATTCCTTCTGAGGAGGGAGGTGAACTAATATGTGTGTATCTTCAACGTTTGTGCACATTATATCATTTATTCAGTGTGTCCACCAGTGTGTACTTCATCATTGTCTGTCACAAGAAATGAGGGACCGAAATTATATTTTATTTCATTTTAAAAAACCGCTAACAAAACTAATTGAAGTAATCCAAGTTTTGTTATTTTTCGTATGTAGCATGTAACTTCCAGTAACGGTCACCTAAGATCTCTTTAGTAGACAGACGTTCGTGACGCAGTGTGTGTCAATTATCATATTGAATATATATATTAGTTTATGAAGAATATGTATATTAAATAAATTGGGACAACTGCGCACTACAGTCACATGTTGTTGACGAGAGAAATGACCAGTGCGCATTAGAATTGACCACAGAAAAGCGTGCATCACGATTACCACTATATATCCAAGGCAAAAATCATGTCACACGGCATAGCTTCTGGAAAGTTCTGGAGACCTTCAGTAAAGCTATATAAGAGGCAAAATGAAGACTTTATTCTCAATGTTGAAAACGTCGATTCGTCTGAAGCCAGTCTAACTTCACGTATGAATTATCTCATGTACAGAGATTTCATAAAGGAAAGCTGCAATAATCTCTTTCCATCCGTTTTCCATCCGTCTGATGCCATATATTGAGTAACGAGGCAAAATTACTCAGTATAATTTTTGGCAAAGTGGAAAGTTCACTGCCAAGAAAAAACCCGATGTATGCGACGCTGGTTGTATGCAGTTAACGACACGAGGGACCAAATTTGTTCTTCCCCCTGTCTGAGTTCGTTTGGCAGTCTATCCCGCTATTGAGAAGGCTAGCACCGTGATCGTCTCTGACATCCGGAGTTCTACACTCAATGTAATGCGACGACACATCCCACTGGACGACTCTACCCGATAATGCTAAACGTCGTTGGGGTGTCCGTTTCCAACGACAGTTATCGAGGCCGACAACAGTCAGCTAAATTTCAGATTTCTCCCCAGTGATAATCTGAAAGTGGTGCCTAGATTCTGCAGAATCTTCACCTGTAATGCGACGCCTCAATTGCGTCGTGATTCTTCACTTTGAAGTGCCGCTTATAAGTGACGTGTGAGTTTACGTCATCTCCTTGGAACTCTGACATTAATAGTGAGTAATAATTCGCACGGCTAACGCGCACATACTTAACTCTAGAACTCTAAGAAAATGAACACTATTATATCGTATGCAAAATAAGAACTCTAATGTTAAAAGTAATGCTTATTTTACATGTCAACTATTGTTAAAGCGGCCCCATTTGCCGCATAAGAATTGTGTAATTAATCTTTATTTTATATTTTGAATTTCATCATTTTCATCTCCCCTTATTTCCCACAGAGTGTATGACATTGGAAAGTTGAATGAATGATTAATCACTGTGCGAAAGAGTAGTGCCCCTTTTAAATCGGGAAATAAATAACCTGATTTAAACATCTTTCAACTCTCTTGTTATTCATAGTTTTTGAGAGGGACGAAAGAATTTGTACTATTGTTTTGCACCGTTCGTCTGTTCGTCCATTTATTCACATTTATGATACACACTCACAACACACACCGCCAATAAAACGTTCCTTGGCATGACACTAATAAACTGGGCCCCACCCAAACATCAATGGAGTATGTCATGTGTGTCTATGTAACAACCTGACACGACGTAGTACTGGCACACGTCACGGGCTTTTTTTGGAGGTGCACCGGAGCAGGCCAAAAATAGACTTCACCCCTTGCATCTCTAACTTCAGCTCGGGGTCGGCTTGTAACGAGCCCACCACTTTGTGACATCTGGTGACCACTGACCGTGATCTGACAAGGTAAATTGTGTTGTTGTAAGAAAGTGTCATCTCTTTCCTGCTTTTCTATCTCATCACCATTATGCATTGTTTATTGCATGTTAGGGCTTTGCTATTGAGACTTAGGTGAACTGGATTTTGATAAGACTTATTATTGTGTTGAAATAAGTTTTATTATCTTTACGCTATTATCGTTAACGCGTAGCGACTCGTGTTTAGACGTACATAGATCGATATTTTGTACGCTACATTAGCAACTGTTGTTTTGCTAATTTTGCTAACTTTGCAAATTTCCGATTAGGATTTCTTTTACTCGTGTTTGTAATAATCCTAATCACGTGGTGGCTGGTGTTCATACGCACACCATTGCACCACTTGTGACCTACAGAGGTCAAAATCCCGCGAATATTCTAAGTCACTTTATCCATACTCGTGATAACTAGCAATTTTAAAAATGGCCGAGCTAGTAAACATAAAGAAAGAACTCATGGCTATGGGTAGAGAATTCGGGTATGAGAAAGCCGAGTTAAAGAAATACGTGGATGAGGAGATAGCTAAATGGTATGTTGCGAAAGAAAATGAGGCGAAAGAGGCTATAGAGCTAGAAGAAAAGAGACAGGTAGCTAAGGATTTAGAGATGCAAACTCTGAGAGAGCTAGAAGAAAAAAGATCGAAAGAAGCTATAGAGCTAGAAGAAAAGAGACAGGTAGCTAAGGATTTAGAGATGCGAACTTTGAGAGAGCTAGAAGATAAGAGAGAGTTAGCTAAACAGCTAGAGATGCAAAACCTGAGAGAGCTAGAGGAAAAAAGAGCGAAAGAGGCTAGAGAACTAGAGGATAGAAAAAATGAGCTAGAGGAAAAAAGAGCGAAAGAGGCGAGAGATTTTAAAGAGAAAGAAATCCAAGATATGAGAGAAATAGAGTTATTAAAGATTCAGTCTGCTAGGGATTTAGAAGATAAAAGGCAGGAAGTAGAAGAGAAAAAGCTTAAGTTAAAAGCTAGAGCACATCAGGAACAGCTTGAATTAGCTAAGCAAGAGGTAACAGCTAGAGAGAAGTTGTTAGATGGGACTGCTAAGCAACAGGCCGAGTTAAATAAACCCCGTACACGGCTAGCTTTCTTTAACCCTGAAGTCGAGACGATTGACGAGTTTTTGACACGCTTTGACAGTTTCATTGCCAACTTTAATTACACTGACATTGAAAAGAAACAACAACTCGGTCAAATACTTCAAGGTGAAAGCTCGCGCGCATTTACTGATCTAACGCGCGATCCCGCTATTACTTATGCAGATCTCAAAACGGGTTTGATGCGTACTTTTCAATGTACAGCAGAAGGCTTTCGAAAAATGTTTAGGAGAGCCATACCTAAAGCAAATGACACCATGCAAGCCTTCGGTACCCGGTTACGCCATTATCTTGATAGATGGATTGATTTGACAGACATCCGGAAGACATATGAGGGCCTATTTGATTTGATATTAAGAGATCAATTTCTCCATATTGCTCCGCCTGCAATGACGACATATTTGCAGCGAAACCCCCCGGCTAACTTCAGTGATATGTTGAGGTTAGCAGACACGTATAATGATTACCCTGATCCGGTAATTACGAGGAGCGCACCACGCCCCCCTCCTACAAATCGGCAGAAGTATACACCGAAACCGAACCGACCAATGACGAAATCGGAAAAACCCGAACCGGTACAGCGGACATATACTAAGTCACAAGACGTACGACGTCACACACGTGACTCCCCACCTATGACATGTTACACTTGCAAAGGGAAGGGGCATAGTTCTCAGAACTGTCCCAGTCCACGTGATGTAAAGGTATGCACTGAAACAGGTGCAACTCTAAAGACCCAACAGGCTACAGTAAACGGAAAAAGAGTCAAAATACTGGTCGATACAGGTGCGTCCATAAGCTGCATAAATGCTAAACTTGTACGCCCTGAACAGTATCTAAGAGGTAGTGTCCGCATTCGATGTGTTATGGGACACCTTAGTACATGTCCAAGAGCCACTGTACATGTTACGTCATCCGTATTTTCTGGTACAGTCACCGCCGCAGTAATAAGAGACATGCAGTTCGGATTCATACTATCGCCCGGGCAGTGTGACGCACACACTGATGACATCTATCCTGTTCTCCCCGTAACCACTAGAGCACAACGGGGACGTAGTAAACAAGGACCCCCAGCTCTAAAGATAGTCGAGAACACATTTCCGCAGTTGACCCCAAGTCAACTCAGTCACCTGCAGCAGGAGGACAAAAGCTTGTCCTCAATGCTAAAGCTGGCACGGAAAAACACTATTACGTCCAGCAAGTACGCGACAATTACGTATTTCCTGAAGGACGGACTAGCGTTTCGGCGCACCGACTTTAAGGAAAATGATACTAGAAGCACCACGTGTTTATTTACCCCTACACCACTCAGACAGCTGATTCTTAGCTTTGCACATGACTCAATCATGTCCGGACATCAGGGCGCACGTCGCACTGAACAACGGATTCGCGAGGACTTTTTTTGGCCAGGCCTGAGTAGGGATGTTCGCTCGTACGTTCGTACATGTACGCAGTGTCAACAACATATCGACCGAGGGCGTGTCAGTCGAGTTCCCCTCGAGATAGTACCAACAGTAGAGGAACCATTCCTAAAAGTCGCAGTAGACATTATTGGCCCAATCATTCCCGCGGCCGAAGGAGGATATCGCTATATCCTAACAATCGTGGATTTTGCAACACGATATCCAGAAGCAGTCGCATTAAAGGGCATCACAGCGATCGAAGTCGCAGACGCTTTAATAGACGTATTTTCTCGTACTGGTGTACCTCGAGAAATACTGAGTGACCAGGGCACTCAATTCACCTCAGCAATGATGGCTGAAACAATGCGTCTACTGGCGTGTAAACAGTTGTTCTCATCACCATATCACGCTCAGTCTAATGGTGCCGTTGAACGTTTCAACGGTACAATAAAGAAAATGTTAATTAAAATGGCCTCGGAACAACCCGACCAGTGGCCGCGTTTTCTAGCACCATTACTTTTCGCGTATCGCGAACTCCCACAAGAGAGTACGGGCTATTCACCGTTCCAACTACTATACGGCAGACAACCTCGTGGTCCCCTTAAGCTAATAAAAGAAACATGGGTCAAGGGAGACACTGTGACCGATGGTAAAGATGTTCACACGTACGTAGCCGAACTACGTCAACGTCTGACCGAGACATGTCACTTAGCACAGGAAAACATTCGCGAAAAACAACCCCGATACAAGCGAAATTTTGACCGTACTGCTGTGGAACGTGACCTCGAACCAGGTCAGCTCGTGTTACTCTTGCGGCCCACGCATAACAACCGCATGCAAATGCACTGGCGTGGACCCTATCGCGTTATTAAGCGTGTGAAGCAGAACGACTACAGCATACAGATAGGAAATAAGCAGAAAACCTATCACATAAATATGCTCAAGCGTTACTATGAACGCAGCGACGAACAGATACAAAGCGTGAATGTCGCACTGATACAATTGGAAGACTCCAATTTCAGAACAGACATGATGTCCGCCGAAACCCAGCCTAACTCCGCAGTTACAGTCGATCAAGTCGAGATTGACTCGAACTTAACTGTCGAACAGCGCGACGCAATGTCAAAGCTCTTACACAGACACGCGCGCATATTCACCGACCAACCGGGCCACTCAGATTTGGTTGAACACCGCATCAAACTTTTAAGTGACAAACCGATACGCTTAAAACAGTACCCACAGAAATATGAGAGCACAAAGTACATAGCAGAACAGGTGCGTGAAATGCAAAAACAGGGCGTGATTGAACAGTCAATCTCCCCATATTCATCACCGGTCGTCTTAGTTAAAAAGAAAGACGGTACGCTTCGTTTTTGTGTGGACTACAGACAGTTAAATGAGATAACTGAATTCGATGCGGAACCTATTCCAAATCAGGACGAATTATTCGCAAAACTAACCAAGGCACATTACTTTTCGAAGTTTGACATGTGCAAAGGGTACTGGCAACTGTCAGTTGCTATTGACGACAGACCAAAAACAGCCTTTCCAACCCCGCTAGGCTTATTTCAGTTTTGCCGACTACCGTTCGGACTAGCGAACGCACCCGCAACATTCGCGCGCTTCATGCGAAAATTACCGTTAGAGAGCGTTGACGCATTGAATTTCTTTGATGACATACTGGTAGCAACAGGAACATGGGACCAACATTTATCCTCAGTGGGTGGTCTACTTGATATTCTCGAGCGCCATAAATTGACCGTGAAACCCACCAAAGTACGCGCGGGCTTTCGAGAGATTGAATTTCTTGGCCATATCATAAGTGACGGACAAATAGGCCCTAATCTAGACTTAACTGCAGCCATTCGTGACATGACCTTACCGACTACAAAGAAACAGGTCAGGGCAGTTTTGGGGCTAGTGGGGTACTACCGAAAATTTGTCCCAAACTTCAGTACGCTTCTTAAACCACTGACGGACTTAACTGGAAACAAACAACCCACGAAAATACGATGGACGGCAGAGTGTAGCACCGCCCTCGAAAAAGTGAAGGACATCTTGACCAGTAAACCCGTCCTACAGTTACCAGACTTTGACAAGAGATTTATTGTCAGGACCGACGCATCAGACGAAGGCCTCGGTGCCATACTTCTCCAAGAGACAGATGACGAATACCTACCGGTAGCATACGCTTCTAAGAAACTGTTAGATCGTGAGACACGGTACTCTACGATTGAAAAAGAGTGCTTAGCAATCGTATGGGCACTCAAGAAATTTAGTGCTTATCTGTACTCTAAACCATTCATCCTGCAGTGCGATCATAAGCCGCTTACATATCTGCGCACTAGCATGTACGATAACGCTAGGCTAACTAGATGGACACTCCTGCTACAGGAGTATAGCTTCGTTGTCGAACACATCGCGGGCCGAGAAAATTCGGGTGCCGATGCATTATCCCGGCATGCCATAACCGCGATATAAACAAGAGAGAGGATAGTCTCTCCACAGATGCGCATATAATTCCTGTGGGGACTATCGTGTGAAATAAAATTTTTTTTGTTCCTATTTGATTTCCACTCTGTGAGCTCCAATCAATTTTAAGAAGGGGGTTGTCACAAGAAATGAGGGACCGAAATTATATTTTATTTCATTTTAAAAAACCGCTAACAAAACTAATTGAAGTAATCCGAGTTTTGTTATTTTTCGTATGTAGCATGTAACTTCCAGTAACGGTCACCTAAGATCTCTTTAGTAGACAGACGTTCGTGACGCAGTGTGTGTCAATTATCATATTGAATATATATATTAGTTTATGAAGAATATGTATATTAAATAAATTGGGACAACTGCGCACTACAGTCACATGTTGTTGACGAGAGAAATGACCAGTGCGCATTAGAATTGACCACAGAAAAGCGTGCATCACGATTACCACTATATATCCAAGGCAAAAATCATGTCACACGGCATAGCTTCTGGAAAGTTCTGGAGACCTTCAGTAAAGCTATATAAGAGGCAAAATGAAGACTTTATTCTCAATGTTGAAAACGTCGATTCGTCTGAAGCCAGTCTAACTTCACGTATGAATTATCTCATGTACAGAGATTTCATAAAGGAAAGCTGCAATAATCTCTTTCCATCCGTTTTCCATCCGTCTGATGCCATATATTGAGTAACGAGGCAAAATTACTCAGTATAATTTTTGGCAAAGTGGAAAGTTCACTGCCAAGAAAAAACCCGATGTATGCGACGCTGGTTGTATGCAGTTAACGACACGAGGGACCAAATTTGTTCTTCCCCCTGTCTGAGTTCGTTTGGCAGTCTATCCCGCTATTGAGAAGGCTAGCACCGTGATCGTCTCTGACATCCGGAGTTCTACACTCAATGTAATGCGACGACACATCCCACTGGACGACTCTACCCGATAATGCTAAACGTCGTTGGGGTGTCCGTTTCCAACGACAGTTATCGAGGCCGACAACAGTCAGCTAAATTTCAGATTTCTCCCCAGTGATAATCTGAAAGTGGTGCCTAGATTCTGCAGAATCTTCACCTGTAATGCGACGCCTCAATTGCGTCGTGATTCTTCACTTTGAAGTGCCGCTTATAAGTGACGTGTGAGTTTACGTCATCTCCTTGGAACTCTGACATTAATAGTGAGTAATAATTCGCACGGCTAACGCGCACATACTTAACTCTAGAACTCTAAGAAAATGAACACTATTATATCGTATGCAAAATAAGAACTCTAATGTTAAAAGTAATGCTTATTTTACATGTCAACTATTGTTAAAGCGGCCCCATTTGCCGCATAAGAATTGTGTAATTAATCTTTATTTTATATTTTGAATTTCATCATTTTCATCTCCCCTTATTTCCCACAGAGTGTATGACATTGGAAAGTTGAATGAATGATTAATCACTGTGCGAAAGAGTAGTGCCCCTTTTAAATCGGGAAATAAATAACCTGATTTAAACATCTTTCAACTCTCTTGTTATTCATAGTTTTTGAGAGGGACGAAAGAATTTGTACTATTGTTTTGCACCGTTCGTCTGTTCGTCCATTTATTCACATTTATGATACACACTCACAACACACACCGCCAATAAAACGTTCCTTGGCATGACACTAATAAACTGGGCCCCACCCAAACATCAATGGAGTATGTCATGTGTGTCTATGTAACAACCTGACACGACGTAGTACTGGCACACGTCACGGGCTTTTTTTGGAGGTGCACCGGAGCAGGCCAAAAATAGACTTCACCCCTTGCATCTCTAACTTCAGCTCGGGTCGGCTTGTAACGAGCCGCCCGTTTTGTGACATTGTCCATCACTGTTTTCTACAGATTAGCGTAAGTAAACCATGTCAATTAGGGGCGCATTACTCATAGGTAGTTAGGTTTTTCACCCCAAACATTTTAAATGAACATTTATCAATGTTGAAATGTTAAACTTGAATATTGAATGAATGACGTCATGACATTCATTATTTGATTTTGTTGCTTGTACGAATCGAAAACTAAAGTAGGCCATTCATGTAGACGCTATGCAGGCATTCTGCATTATTTAACCACATATCACAAATAAATACATCAATCCATGCACACAAACAACAATTAAATGATTAGAAAAATCTCCCTTTTTGAAAATCATATAATTATGGGAGATTTCAATTCGCTACACCCATGCTGGTCAAAGGGAAATAAAAACAAACATGGTCGAATTTTATTAGACTGGATTATAAAGGAAAATCTAACTTTTCTAGCCCCTCCTCAACCAACAAGACACCAAAACACACTGGACATAGCACTAATGACACCACACCTCACTCTAAATACCACAATTATAACTGATGAAGACAACTATATCAGTGACCACCATCCCATAATAATAACTCTAGATACCACAATTATAACTGATGAAGACAACTATACCAGTGACCACCATCCCATAATAATAGAAATAAATAACAAATATACCACTCAGACACAACTGTGAACACAACATGGCATATATCAAAGGGAAATTGGGACACCTTTAAAAGAAATTTATAATTAACATCAGAACAGCTACTAATTCATGACAATACAAACACATGGGCCAAGAACATCAATGAAGCCATATTCAAAGCAGTAAACTTAGCATTTCCCCTAACACAAGCAAACACTCCCGCACCCCTCACCCCCCTGGTGGGATCAACAACTAGAAAAAACCAAAAACGGAAAGGAAAAAGGCACTTAGACAATACAGAAAACAACCAAACAATGAAATAGCTAAAACAAGATACTACAACATCAACACACAATTCAAAATTCAAATAAATAAAGCAAGGAAAAAATCCTGGGAAAAGGCATGCAATCAACTAAACAGAAACAGTACAACTAAACAAATATGGGACAAAATAAAGAAAATAATGGGTACTGGGAAGAGCAAAAGTATGATACTACCACTAGTAACCCACCCGCAATCAAACATATACACCTCAACTGAAGAGGAAAAGGCTGAAACTCTCAAAAAATTTTTAAAAAAACTAGAAACATTATCAAAACTACTAGAATAATTAGAAAGGAACAAAAGCAAAACTCAGACTCCATCAAAAAAAATAAACTCATCTATCACATTAGAAGAAGTATACATACAGTTAAAAACAAAAAGAACACAGCTTCAGGCCAAGACAAAATACCTTACTAATTTTTAAGAAGACTACCACACAATATACTACATATTCTAATGCAGGTCTTTAACAAAATATGGAAAACAGGTGATATACCAACACTCTGGAAATAAGCCAACATAACACCAATACCAAAACCAGACAAAGATCACACTCAACCAAACGCATACAGACCAATCTCCCTTCTCCCAACACTAGCAAAAAACACTAGAAACGATAGTAAATAGAAGAATCGCATACTACTTAGAAACAAATTACCTACTCTCTCATGAACAACACGGGTTCAGACCCAAAAGATCCACCACAGATGCCACCAATAGATTACTAGACAACATCATGATAGATAGACTAGAATAAAAAAAACACCACACAATAGCAATCTTTATTGACATAATAAAATCCTTCGACACGGTTTGGCACCCAACAATACTAATTAAAATGCTTCAAATGGGAATAGGAGGGAACATATACAACTATGTTAAAAATTTCCTTCAAAATAGAACATTCCGAGAACAAATAAAGCACACACAATCCACAATTATACAAATAAATAATGGCACCCCACAGGGAAGTTCCCTCAGCCACACCCTATTCAACATTGCCGCACATGACCTAAACAAAATCACTGCAGACTCAAAGACACAACTAACACAATTTGCAGACGAATCATCACTATACAACTCACACAAAAAATAGAATACTCAATCCAAGATCTCCAAAACACCCTAAAAATCCTGGAAGACTGGACAAATAAATGGGGATTTGACCTTGCACCAGACAGAACGACAGCCATAGACTTCACTGATCCAAGAGACAGAAAGTACCCCACGCTCAAATTAGAACAATCAAACATTAAATTTTAAGCATTGAACTCACACATTTTTAGGTATCACATTTGATGAAAACATTAATTTCAACCAACACATAGAAAACACCCTAATCAAAACGAACAAAACACTAAACATCCTTAAAACAACAAAAGGGAAAGACTGGGGGGCAAACACGGCCACTCTATTAACAGTCACAAGAGCACTAATATACTCAGTAATAGACTATGGAAGCACAACATACACAGCAACAAACAACCTTAAAATTAAAAAAAACTACAAACAATTCAATATAAAGC
Source organism: Sinotaia quadrata (assembly GCA_028829895.1). NCBI lineage: Eukaryota > Metazoa > Mollusca > Gastropoda > Architaenioglossa > Viviparidae > Sinotaia > Sinotaia quadrata. Next base: position 3,058,873 of record CM054179.1, read on the forward strand.
TCTTAGAATAAGCACAAACGCACTCCCAAACACAAACAAATGAAGAAATTTTAAAACAAACAGGACATTTAACACTAATAGAAAGAAAAGACAAACAAACACTCAAACAATGGGCTAATAGAATACAACATGGGAAAAATCTTCCCACAAATACACATCTACAAAACAAGAAATGGGATAAAAAGGGATACAACATACCAAAAGCAACAAGAATAAAAAAAAACAAATGGAGAAAAAATAAGCTACCCCAATACCAGAAAACTAAGAAATTAATAGAAAAATACAAATTGAACTCACTAAAATTAGAAGATCCCAAAAACAAACCTCAGCCCCCCCACACCCCCGCCTCGTCGACAATCAATACACCAAAAATAGACTTAACACTACTCAAACAACCAATAAAACACAACCAACAACACTTAGCGAAACAAAGAGCACTAGAACACATAAATAAAAAATACTTAACCATCACCACATATACACTGATGGATCCAAAAGTAAAATGGGAACAGGGGCAGCAGCACATACACCCACATTCACACAAACATACAAATTAGATAAAAGACATTCAATACTAACAGCAGAACTAGAAGCAATCCAAAAAGCGCTGACAATAGCAAAAAACACCATAACATCGAAAACACAAATACTCATACTAACAGACTCACTAACATCACTACAAAATTTAGCTAACCCCTTCCAGACCACAAGAGCACAAATCACCAATGCAATATGCAAACAAATAAATACACTAAAAAAAAGAAATAAAAACAACACTGTTATGGATCCCCAGTCACATAAACATAACAGGAAATGAAACAGCGGACAAAGGAGCAAAATATGGAAGCAAACATAGAATACCTCTAAACACCCCAACACATATACAAGAACTGCAAGAACAAATAAAACAAATCTTTAAAAACAAGTTCCCCACCCCACCCCACCCATGCTTAAAGAACATAACACACAACAGAGCAATATATAGATTAAGATACAACTCCACAAGATTTACACATAACCTAAACAATGTACCAAAATCATGCACTCACTATTGAACATACAACACAATAGAACACTTTCTACTACATTGTTACAAATACAGAGAAGAAAGAAAATGTTTGACTGACACAATGAGACTATTACATTTACCAGTTACCACACAAACACTACTCTTTTCAAATAAATATCACCAAAATCATATACACCAAGCCATCATCACATATCTCATTCACACAAACACACTTCACCTTCTATAAAAATAAATATTAATAAAACCCACCACACACACACACCATTACACAATAAGTAATAAAAAAGAAAACCACAAACTTAAAGGAAGTTACAAATAGATTCCTCACTTTTTTTTTAATTCTATAAATATATTAACACAATTCCTAGGAAAAATAATGCATATAATGACTGATACACGAATAAAGCATGTAAATAAACTGTAAACAATGACAGGCAAGTGGAAAACTAATTCCATAACTTCCATATATCTTTCACATTTAAAAAAATAAATGTTTTTAACATTACTACCCTCCTAGAACAGAGTAAGGAGGAAGGCCTCACAGGAACTCTACAGAAACTGAGAACATCAAGAAGATGAAAAGTTTCCACGCAATTCCTGTGGGGAAAACAAGTGATCGTAAAGAAGAAGAAGAAACAACACGTACAATATGCCGGCCATAGAGATAAATCCTGACTATACTGGGATTCACTTCTTAGTCCCCGTTCTTTACTACAAATGGTGTCAGAAGTGGAATTGTTCTGAGTTATTATAATATACAACCAATAGTTTGAGTGTTTTTGTCTTGTGTATAACATACAACCAATAGTTTGAGTGTTTTTGTCTTGTGTATAACATACAACCAGTAGTTTGAGAGTTTATGTCTTGTGTATAACATACAACCAGTAGTTTGAGAGTTTATGTCTTGTGTATAACATACAACCAGTAGTTTGATTGTTTATGTCTTGTGTATAACATACAACCAGTAGTTTGATTGTTTATGTCTTATGTATAACATACAACCAGTAGTTTGATTGTTTATGTCTTGTGTATAACATACAACCAGTAGTTTGATTGTTTATGTCTTGTGTATAACATACAACCAGTAGTTTGATTGTTTATGTCCTGTGTAAAACATACAACCAGTAGTTTGATTGTTTATGTCTTGTGTATAACATACAACCAGTAGTTTGATTGTTTATGTTTTGTGTATAACATACAACCAGTAGTTTGAGAGTTTATGTCTTGTGTATAACATACAACCAGTAGTTTGATTGTTTATGTCTTGTGTATAACATACAACCAGTAGTTTGATTGTTTATATCTTGTGTATAACATACAACCAGTAGTTTGAGTGTTAGTGCCTTGCTTATATATATTTTCTATGACATACAATCAATAGTTTGAGTGTGGTGTTGTGTATATGCATAGTGGACAGTATACACTATATAGTCTGCGTTTTCATGTTTCTACATGGTTCATTTATGTAAACTCCAACAGTGTGATTGTTGCTATGTTACTGGATATTGCTCTTATCAAAAGTCCAATAATCTTCTAATCATAATGCTTATACAATTTATAAATATTAAGAGAAAATATTTTTTATGTAGTTTTAGTTACGCGTGTTGATAAAAGTAGCCAGACATGCATTCTATTTGATTTCAGTTTACATATAAAATAAAAAATATTAAATATGTTTTAAGGTTTACATATAAAATACAGTAAAAATTAATAAATGTGTTTTAAGGTTTACATATAAAATAAAATATATTAAATGTGTTTTAAGGTTTACGTATAAAATACAGTAAAATTTATTAAATGTGTTTTAAGGTTTACATATAAAATACAGTAAAAATTATTAAATGTGTTTTAAGGTTTACACATAGAACACAGCCTTCTGTGGGTTTAACATGTGGCCCGAGAACTAGTCCACAATAATGTCTGTGTCCATTTTCCAAAACTTTTAGAATATAGAAATCTTATAAGACGTATTTATGTATTGTTGTATAATTAGAATATAGAATGTCTTATGAGACGTATTTATGTATTGTTGTACACTTAAAACATCATAAAAGAAATATTTATGAATTGTACGTGTAAAATACAGAATATAAATGGCGTGACCAGTGCGGATGACGCAAACATTCATCCAAACACGTATTAACGGACAGACACTCAACTGTACAAGAAAAGAGAGAGAGGGAAAAATGAGGGGAGAAAAAGAAATTTAAACAAAATGAAAGTAAAAGTAGAAAGAAAGAAATGTATTCAAAGATTTCAGACATGCGTACTGAATGACGTCATGTCGACGTTTACGTCATAAGTATGAAGCACGTCGTCATGACAACAGGACATTTCTTTGTTCACGTTAACGAGTAAGAAGATAAAATAACACAAAGAGAAATTGAGAATAACGAAGACGACAATGGCGATGTTACAGAAACCACTACATGTAGATAAAACAGTGTACATTATAATTACACAGTACACGTTGTTTTATTCATGACACACTACACGTTGTTTATTACTTAATGTAGTTTATAATTTGTCGTTGACATCATCAGTATCGTTGTAGTGATCATGATGTTCTGGACTCTTATCTGTTAGGTGACGGATGTGTTCGTTATAAATCGTTTATCGGTTATCGTTATTCTCATCAGAGTTGACGCAATCATCATTACAGTCAAAACATCAGACAGGTCTCCACCACCTACACCAGGGGTCACCAACCAGTTTGATACTGAGGGCTACTTCCTGGGTATTGAGTCATACGACGGGCTGCCAGTTTGATAAACTCTTTTAGTAAGTGGAGACTTAGGAATGGCCTTCGGGCGACTCTTGTGACCTTTGCGGGCGTCCTGGTGGAACTCGAGAGCACCGTGTAGGTAACGCCTGTAATTCTCAATCAACACAAGTTGTGACGTACAGCATGACATGGCGTAAAGTCTTTCTGACCAGTTAACACCTGTATCCTCCACAACGACCACCTTTCTCTCCAGACCACGAACAACACGCCAGTCTGTCACCGTCACCAGATCACCGACATCAAGCGCCGTGTCACGAATGGCGGCTTCATCATCTTCCTTCACCACGCGCACAGGCACGTGACATGCACGCAGACCCCGGACCAGACCGCTAGCCGTTGTAGTCACTTGACCGTTTCTATCCACCCGGTCATCAGTCGGGTAGCCATTACACAACACCAGGACGTCGCGGTATTGCAGAGGTGGAGGGCCGTTACTGTTACCTGACATTTCATGAAAAATATTTTTATTTATGTATCCGTTCATCCACCCGTCTATTTATTCCTCCACACGGTCATTCCTTCATCTACCCATCTATTCATCCACCCGTCCATTTATTCCTCCATCCACCCGCATGTATTTGTATTGTTTCACTCACTCACCGAGTCAAACACACCACACCCATACCTGTCCGGCCGACGTTGAGTTCTGTCAGGACACGGGCGACTTGTTGTCCACACTCTACACAGTCATGTAGCAATGTCTCTGTGTGACCTGACTGACCGTAACGGTGTGTGAATCGTATAACCGCCGGGCCATCTGTTGGAACAGGGACGTCACTGACCGTGTAGTCATGGACTTCTTTACTCTTTATTTCAATTGCCTTCATCACCTCCCTGACGACGACTGGCGGTGACCTTAGAGGCGTTGTCAGCTTGAACTTCTCCAGACATAACGGCCTTCCTTTATGACGCACTGATGCACCCCACAGGTACACCCCGGGTACTTGTACAATGAGTTGATCACAAAACTCCGTGAAGGGTTTTTTCCTGTAACTAAAGAATGAACAGAAGACGTTATGTCAGTGTGTTGACGTCAGACAATTATGACGTAATAACGTTTACTTTATGTCGTCTTTGTATTGTGACGTCATTTACAACGTCGCCAGTTACTTTCTTTTCTTCGTTCACGGCTGTTTGTTTACGTGTTAATCATTTGTTGTGTTTCGTGTTTGTCTGTTTGTTTACGTGCTAATCATTTGTTGTGTTTCATGTTTGTCTGTTTGTTTAACAATGTACACACAAACCAACAAATACATTTACTGGCGACATTCTTAATCAGTTAAGCGTTAGACTGTAGTAAGAAAAGACCGTTAGATACTGAGTATGTTTTTGTGTTTTAAGTGTCTTAAGTTAACACGCTGTATAACAAACATGTAATTATGAAAGGCCTCGTCTGCAATCACACACAGTTGTCTCCCTTCACTCAGAGATTCCAGACGTCTGACTGCAGTCTCCACTTCTCCATCTTTCCTAAAGTCAAACTGATGTCGGTGTACACGTGATCTGGCTGTTGTCGTCTTCATGGTTTCCTTAAGTTGATGTTCAATGGCGATCGTCACTGCACGGCTTTCAGGCCAAATACTGACAACATGGACGTCGTGTCCGAGCCGAAGCCAGGTCAGGGCCTGAACAATCAAGACAACGGTTTTACCTGTTCCAGGAGGGCCAGTAAGAAATAACCTGGGTGGTGAACGATTCAAAAGTTCCACTTGCTTTGGAAATAACACGAGCCTGGCCATTGTCTCTCCAGTCGCAGACATAGAATCCCCAAGAGTCCTTATGTCCACGCGTGGTGCTGTAACACAGTGGACTTCCACTGTAGTCGCAGGACCACAGAACCTATAATGGCGAAGAGTGTAGTGTGTATTAAGACAAACGAATAGCCGACCATAATTTATTTATAGCTCATTCGCAACAGCATTTATTTTCAATTTGTATTACAACACGAAGTCCTATTTATTACATGATTAATTTTGATAAGAACATCAACTCACTGACAACTGTGATGAAGTAAATGAAAAGCTGCTCGCCTGTAACATGTCTCTTTATTACTTTATCACTGATATAAAAATATAATTAATGCTGTTCATAACATTGAATATAGAGCTGCATCAATTATGGTAACTTTTACGCTGATTACGAATATTAAGTATGAAATCATTATAACAGTCTTTACATAATTCTAAAGAGAATCATTACTTCAGGGGATTGTAAGAGATTATTGCTTGATATAATATTTGCATAGTGCAATTCACCAGTAATTATTTTCTCTTTAAACGACAGTTCAAAGAAAAAGACGAGGAATTAAGTACATATACATTACACTGACCCTGATACAATTATGTGTGTTTATACTTAGAAAGGTTAATGCAAGAAATAAGAAAATACAAATGTTCTTGGAATATTTTTAAAATTTTAAAGAAAATGACAGACAGATGACAGGTAATTGTCTTCTTCACTATCTACCTGGCCACCAAATACTCATACACCGTCTGTGTTATTGATGGCTGGGTTGCAGACATCTTGACTAGCTGCTGCCACCACACGCCCAAGTCTTTAAGGACGATTTGATTGACGTCTGATGCCGTCCGTTTGCCTGAGAGTTGGTCTGAGAGCAGACACATCTTTAATGCATCATCAACACTGCGGACACCAAGGCATTGACACAAGTCCTAGATGTGGTGGTGGAAATATAATTGTAGAATAAGCCACACTTGTTTAATAAAACCAGAAAATAGTTCCATACTAAATACTAATTCAGGTAATGAATGCTGAAAATATTATATACTTTCAGTTATGAATAAACATTTGTTAAAACTGTTGAATGAAGAGTTAGAGAAAGTAAAGATTGTGATTATTTACACTTTTATTTATAAATAGACCTTTGTTAAATCTGTTCGCAGAAGAGTTAGAGTTTATTAACTGTAGAAATTACAGCATTCTTCAGAACTTAAGAATTATTATTTCTTAATTTCTTTTAGTCTTGCCTTTGTGAAGAAATAAAAACCCCAGTTTAGCAAATTAATCACTGAGAACAAGCTTTACCTTAAACGCCACGGAACTGCTTTCATGCAAACATCTCTTACTAACAGAGATCAATCTTTTTAAAACCTGAAGGTCAGTTTCTTGTTAGAACTTGACATTCTCTCTGCTTGTAGTTGCACTCAGTCAACAGTTCGCTATGACGTAATTTCAGGGTGACGCAAAATCAAGTTTACGTAATGTGAGTTTGTTTAGATTCAGTACAGAGACTTAGAAGTTAAATTTATCCAGAAATCTTCAATGAAGTATATAAATTATATTATTTGTAATATCAATCATGTGTTTATTGTGAAATAAAACTATAAGTAGGTCTAAAATTATCACATTATGCATAAATTTTCTTTAAATTTGTTGAGTAAACAAAATATTAGTGTATATCAAAGATTAGTTTGAATTGAAATAATAGTGCATTCTATTTGTGTATTGCTTTCAATACCCATTCAGGGAGATAACTCTAATTTAGAATGCAATATATTAGGCATTCTAGATTTTATTCCCCTTACATCATCTTATAGAAACACATTAATTATTAGTGTTTAAAAGTTAGGTTATTAAAATATCACCTAAATAACAAAGTTTGATAATGCAAATGTAAATTATCTGCAATGTTTAAGTCAAGAAAAATCTTTACTTTAATTAAATTTTTGAATGACGTCATCTAATATAGCATTTGGATTAATTTAATTAGCAATTTTTTATTTTATCACCGATAACAATTAATTTGCTATCTGTTTGAATCCGAAACGTATACATTTAAATAGACGTCTAACATAATACTATAAATACATTTTAGCACTGTGTATGCGGTGTGTCGAAACATAGCTGTGAGTTACATTCAGCTTAACCAAAATATTAGCTACATACATAACACAGAAAACATAAGCTGTACATTTTGTATGTAATGTTTGCACGACTAACAATTTTAAATAAGGTTTAATAACATTACTTGTCTGAGATATTTTGTATGTAATGATTGCAAGACTAACAATTTTAAATAAGGTTTAATAACATTACTTGTCTGAGATATTTTGTATGTAATGATTGCAAGACTAACAATTTTAAATAAGGTTTAATAACATTACTTGTCTAAGATATTTTGTATGTAATGATTGCAAGACTAACAATTTTAAATAAGGTTTAATAACATTACTTGTCTGAGATATTTTGTATGTAATGATTGCAAGACTAACAATTTTAAATAAGGTTTAATAACATTACTTGTCTGAGATATTCTGTATGTAATGATTACAAGACTAATAATTTTAAAATAAGGTTTAATAACATTACTTGTCTCAGATAAAAATTGCACTTCAGTAAACACATGACCGTATTGCCTGCCTGATATGGAATAACTAAAAAGAGACCATCTTTGTTGGAAAGTCATCTGAATACTCTTAGAGAAAACCACGCAATACCAACAGCCAAAGTTACCTGAAAGTAATGCAAAGATAATACACTTGCCTCTTTGCTAAATTTATTTGAATACATTAAGACATCACGCTTACCCCGTTGCTAAAAATAACATATCGCAATTTCAGGAAACACAGTTGTCACATTGCTAATATTACCTGAATATGCTCTATTGGAAACCACACTTGCCCTTTTGCAATTATTACCTAAATATAGTGTAATGACCCTATCCTTGCACCAAGGATAAAGGCAGCTCTGCTAGGAAGATCCTAACTCCTCATTAAATCTAAGATCTCACAGAATGCTGATAAAAATGGCAAATACATTTCACAACCGATAGACAACAGACTTCAAGAGAAGAATCAATATTACTCCTATTGTTAGTACTATTATAACTACTACTACTATTACTATAACCACTACTACATCTTCTATAACTATTATTATTATTATAACTGCTACTACTGCCACTATTATTACTAACAAATTTATTAAATTAAACTTTCTGATTAATAATGAATACTTTAAATCCAGTCAGTTTTCTAGACCTGCCAAAAATATACTTTAAATTCTAATAAAATATAATTTATCTCAGACATTGAAATTTTTACTTAACAGAGAGATGGAATATTATTAATAATAATTGTTTAATTACAGCTAAACTGACTTATTTGACCAACATACGAATTGAAACTTGAATAAAATATTGAAAATGATTCGTAGTTTTATTTGTAAAACAACATGAGCCATAATCAAGGACACAACACAAATGCAAAAACATTGTCTATGTTTACATGTAGACACTTATATATGTTTACACGTAGACACTGATATATGTTTACACGTAGACACTTGTATGTTTGCACATAGACACTTATATAGGCACAAAAACACTTAAAGCAGTTTTGAACGTGAAGGCGAAATAATGTGTTGAAGGTGGAAGATCTGACGTCATAAGGGTTTGTTAGTAGAGTACAACGGATGATGCGGAAAACGTCTCACTCTATTTTGAAATCCAAAATCTTTTCCATATGAATGGTGGAATATTGAAATGTTTCTGATATCTTGAGACTTCGAAAGGCGATTATACACAGAAATAAATTTTATGGCAATATTTATTTGGATCTTTGATGCGTTTCTATCTACCACGGAAGTGTTCTCTCTCTCTCTCTCTCTCTCTCTCTCTCTCTCTCTCTCTCTCTCTCTCTCTCTCTCTCTCTCTCTCTCTCGGTTAATTCTTAATTGATATAAATGGTAATAAATAGTTTCAAATACGCGTTTCACGGCATTCATTTATTACTTTACAATACCCTAATGATTAATAAATAGCGGGGATAAAAGACAGTATTAATTATAGCATAGTTCTTTCAATTTAATTTAATCACACATTTCTTCAATTTCTTACTATTGTAAAATCTTACCTGACCATCAGATGGATTCCTGCTAATTGCTCGCAGTAACTGAGTAGAACTGATGTTTGGCATTGCAAGAATTTTAGTGATATTATTGTCCATCAAGTCTGACGTCAAATGCTTTAATACAAACTCCGACTTGCTTAACTGCTCTATGGCCTCATTAACTTTCTTCATCACCACATCATCCTCCTGTTGCTCCGTCATCTTCAGCTGACTGAAGTTTGCTCCCACACTTTTAATTTCTAATGTGAACAATCCGTGTTGTCTGTGTATGATGAGAACATCAAAGTCACCCTCGTGGTAATGTTGTTGAAGTAAGTGTTTGGGTAGTGTGCTAGGACGTGATAGAAGGTCAGCAGTAGCCGCATATGTAGGTTCACCAAGGTAATTCCCGAACTGTAGCTGAGAAATGACCATCATCTCTTCTTTCGGTTGACTGTTATCCGCCAGTGCACGAAGACAATACAACACACGCTGTAAGGCTTTGTCGTCACGCACCTCACTGTCATACACGGGTTGAAGGTGTAAGTTAACTTGGCTTCTGTTTTCCAATGGGTCAGAAATGTGTGGTGCTGAAATAGACTGAAAAGAAAATTACCATTCAAAAATAATATTTATAATATCCTTCTTCTTCTTCTTTACGATGACTTCTTTTCCCCACAGGAATTGCGTGGAAACTTTTCATCTTCTTGATGTTCTCAGTTTCTGTAAAGTTCCTGTGGGGCCTTCCTCCTTTCTCTGTTCTAGGAGGGTAGTAATATTAAAAAAAATTTTAAAATAAAAAAAATAAAAAAATAGAAGATATATGGAAGATATGGAATTAGCTTTCCACTTGTCTGTCATTGTTTACATGTTTCTTGCATGCTTTATTCTTGTGTCAGTTATTGTATGCATTGTTTTTCCTAGGAATTTTGTTAATAAATTTATAGAAATTATTATTATTTTATTTTATTTTATAATATCCTGATAAAATTCTTAATATACATTGTTTAAAATACTATTTATAATATCCTGATAAAATTCTTAATATACATTGTTTAAAGTACTATTTATAATATCCTGATAAAATTCTTAATATACATTGTTTAAAATACTATTTATAATATCCTGATAAAATTCTTAATATACATTGTTTAAATATCTAGAACGAAAAGATATTTGAACATTTCTGGAATGGACCAACTTAGGGTATATTCAACTTTCATTTTATACTTGAAGCGATATCTCGAAACTAAAATCAACAGAACATAATAAATTGAAAATATTTGTCTTAACTCCAAGATGTTAACTCAATAAATTTCAAATATCAATCTTACATGCAAGATGAGAACTCAATAAATTACAAATAGCAATCTTACATCCAAGATGTGAATTTAATAAATTATAAAAAGCAATCTTACCTCTATAATTATGTGACCTTAATAAAGTACAAAAATAGCTATCTTATCTGCACGATTTGAACTGAATAAATTACTATAATAATCTTACCACCAACAGGTGAACTAAATACATTTAAAATAACAATCTTATGTCCAAGATGTGAACATAATATATTTTACAAAATATTACAAATAGCAATCTAATCTCCAATATTTGAACTTAATATATTACAAATAACAAACTGTGTTCAAGATTAATGTGAGAAGCAGAAAAGTGTAAATATTTTAGAAATTGTAACCTTACATCTTTGTTAAACTTCTCTTGATGAATAAACGAAAACAAAACACATTAATATGTATTGAAATCGTATTTATTTCAGTAATCAGTCAGCACACAGAGCAGTCAACACACATAGCATTGAACACAACCGTCAGAATACACAATATTTCACTCACTCACACACACACATAACAGGCAACACACAACATACTTTTAAGGGAGATAATTATAAAACAAAAACAAACCGATGAACAATCCTATAAACAAAATCAATAAAAATTACATTTCGAATCCTGTAGCGTAACTTGGAATGCTACCTCCCCCCCCCTTACACACACACACACACACACACACACACACACACACACACACACACACACACACACACACACACACACACACCCTCCGTGAAAAAAATCTAAACTGACTTCGACTCCATTTTCTTCATGCTCTCTTTGTCTCTGTCTCTCTGTCTGTCTCTGTCTCTCTGTCTGTCTGTCTGTCTCTCTCTCTCTCTCTCTCTGCCTCACTGAGAATCAGCTTGCTCTCACCCTGAGAAACGTTAATCATGATATATATATATTTTTTTTAATATTTCAAGTACATATATTTTTGAAGTTACAATTATTGGGCTCTTTCTGTTGACCACTCCCACAAAAAACAAACAATACAAAACAAACAAAAAAAAACGCTGTGAAGGGAAGGGGAAGGAGTTACGTCACTGTTCAAACCCTTTAAGTGGAAATAAAAATGTCAGCTAACACATTTCAACGCTGAGTACTAAAACCAACTTTTCATTGAAAAATCCACGTATTCTTTCATAAGATGGCAGATTTTGACTAAGGGAAGTAATTGTAATGCATAAAATGGGTTTAAAAGTAAGGGAAACAATTATAAAAGAATTGTTTAAATTACTTAAAATTAATTTTGTCAATGAAAACAACTTACAACTATTGAAATTCGAACAGCGCTATTAGCGATAGATCTACGTGTTGTGAGGTGTAGTAGTTGTTTGAAAAAAATAAGTTGTTGTGATAGTAGGACTGCTGTTAATGCTACGCTATGTGTTATGTATTGGACATAGATGTCTACGTGCAGAATTGTGTTTTGGATATATATGTCTACGTGCAGTGTTGTGTATTGGACATAGATGTCTACGTGCAGAATTGTGTATTGGACATAGATGTCTACGTGCAGTTTTGTGTATTGGACATAGATGTCTACGTGCAGTGTTGTGTATTGGACATAGATGTCTACGTGTAGTGTTGTGTATTCTGTGGTGAAGAGATTTTAACGATCAACAATCCTGCTCTGCAGCAGTTTTAACTATCTTTAATCCCTGTTGTGCTGTTGATATAGTCGTCTGCACATCCTATTATTCAGTGGGTTTAATCACCTGCAAACCCTCTACTTCAGTGGAATTAGTCACCTTCAAACTCTCTTCTTCAGTGGGTTTAGTCACCTGCAAACTCTCTTCTTCAGTGGGTTTAGTCACCTGCAAACTCTCTTCTTCAGTGGGTTTAGTCACCTGCAAACTCTCTTATTCAGTGAGTTTAGTCACCTACAAACTCTCTTATTCAGTGGGTTTAGCTGGGAGCCACACTGGATGCTGCCTCAATTGATAGTTTATCTTTTATTTTAAATACTAGCAAATATGTTAAAGAGAGTTTTGTCTTCTTTTCTTTTACTGCATAAATGGGATTGTTTAATTTATATATATTTTTTTATTTTAAACTTTATCCCGTCGATCAAGAGAGAGAAATATACTTCCCTCTTGATACTTTTGCTTACTTCACATGGTGTCAGGGGTCAGGGGTCAGAGATTTATTTATTTATTCATTATAAACCTTCTTTAAAGAAGAGATTGTTTTCCTCTTATTTCTATAGTGCAATGCGAGTTGTATTAATCCTTTAGTATTTAATATCTACACGTGTAATTTTGACTTCAATACATACAAGTTGTGTTAGTCCTGTAACATTTAATGTCTACCGTATACCTTTTACTTCAATACATACAAGTTGTGTTAGTCCTGTAACATTTAATGTCTACCGTATACCTTTTACTTCAATGCATACAAGTTGTGTTAGTCCTGTAACATTTAATGTCTACCGTATACCTTTTACTTCAATACATACAAGTTGTGTTAGTCCTGTAACATTTAATGTCTACCGTATACCTTTTACTTCAATGCATACAAGTTGTGTTAGTCCTGTAACATTTAATGTCTACCGTATACCTTTTACTTCAATGCATACAAGTTGTTAGTCTTGCAATGCGCTACACGTGTACTTTTGACTTCAATACATACAAGCTGTGTTAGTGTTGTAACATATAATGCGTGTGCTTTTGACTACAATATATACAGTGTTTTTTTTTAGTCATGTAACACAAATGTGTGTACTTTTGACTACAGTACATACGTATTGTGTTAGTCATATAACATGTAATACGTATACTTTTTACTTCAGTACATATGAGTTGTATTAGTCCTGCTGTCACATATGTGTATTTTGACTACAATAGAAACAAGTTGTTTTCGTCCAGTAACACACAAAACGTGTACGGTTGACTACAATACATACAAACTGTGTTAGCCTGTAACATACAACAACGTTACACACTAGACGTGCACTTTTGATTGTGCCCCTAAACTATAAACAGTATCCGCATTAGAATGCTTTTAGTTTTAATGTTTTATACAGCAAGGTATATATATTTTATTTGAGTGATACTCTAAACTAAAAATAGCTTACTCATTATGTTGTCTATGATTCTATTTTCAAAAATGTAGTCAATCTCGGGTTTTAGACAGTTCATAAATATTAACGTGTTGACATGAATTGCAAACATATATTCAAAATAATTTGAATGTACATTTCAATAGATTCATGTATACTAATGATAAATAAGAAAGATAATAAAACTATGGAAAGTGCTCAAATCAACCTTAAATAGCAGAGTTTAGTTTAATTTTAAATTTGTTTTACCATGTTTGTGATCAGTTTTGTCAAATTTTGCAACTGATGACGTCAGTCTGGATCCATCTTGAACACTTTATCATCAATGATATTCTTTATTCAGCACCGTGCGGCACTTGACTGAAATGAAAGGGGGGTAAGAGATTGGCGTGGGTCTCAAATGTTATCGTCATGCATTAGTACGTATTTATACAATGACGTCATTCCTTTAAAAAAAAATACAATGAAACGTCTGTGACTTTCCTGTGTCATGTTTGTCAGAAAGTTTACCCCTACCTCAACTCGTTTGCTTGCCCCACTTTGACATACATTTTATTTTGACCTACATTTGATATGTTCAATATGACCTACATTGAATTACTGTTCAGTTTGAAATCTTCTATGTGTATTCTATTGGAGATGAGAGTCACTGGCAAATGTAGTTTTATTTGTTCTATTTTGACTTTCTGTTCAATTTGATATATTTTGCCGTCTAAGCATTGGAATGAACTTCTATTGCTAAACTAACTTAGTTCTTCGTGTATTTAATAAAGGAAATTTGTATAATTACTAAATGGAGTTTTGTTTGCCCAACGTGTATTACACTGGAGAGTGGCGTCATTACTAAACGGAGTTTTGTGTTTTAGGTAAATGGGAATGTCCAAGGAGACGCTGTGTCTACTATCCGGCTGTTGTCTAGTACCAAATGTGGTCATTGTGAATCAATATAAAATGAATACGATTGTAAATGCTTGCAATGGAATAATGGGCAATTGATGATAATAATGACTGTCAATGTGTACACACGTTTGTCTTGTTCTTGTGATGACATAGTTTACTTTGTCTTTGGTAATTGTCTTTCTCCTGTACTACGTGATATAAACGTTTTTCTTGTCTTTTGTGACTAAATGTTTGTTTCTTCCCTGTGAAATCGTGTATGTCTTGTCCCTGTAATTGTTTGGTATGTCCTGTCTCTGTGATGCATATTTATCATGTCCGTGGCGACGTATTTGTCTTGTCTCTGTGATTACGTTTTTGTCTTGTCATTACGATTACGCATTTGACTCATCTCTATGACTACATACTTGTCTCCATGATTACATGCATGATTTGCTCTATAATTACGTTCTTGTCTTCATGATTACATATTTGGTTTGTCTTATCTCTATGATTACGTTTGTTGATTCTGTATGGTTACATACTAGGTCTGTCTTGTATCTATGATTAGGTATTTGGTTTATCTTTTCTTTATGATTACGTGTTTGTCTTGTCCCTATGATTTTTATGGTGTTTCTTATATCTATAACTACATATTTGGTTTGTAATCTCTGTGATTATGTGTTTCTCTCTGATTACTTGTTTGTCTTGTTTCTATGATTACATGTTTTTCTTGTTTCTCTGATTATGTATTTGTCTTGTTTCTATGATGACATGCTTGTCTTGTCTCTATGATGACGTGTTTGTTTTGTTTGACATCAATCTTTATTATGATCACTCTGATTTACGATTCTGAGCTGACAGAACGAATCTGCTGATTTTGGTCACTAGAGTGGATTTGTTAAATTAAATATATTTTTACTCTCAGTAATGTTACTTTGACCATGAACTCTAGATATTCGTGGCCAGTGTAGTAAGCCCGCGAAGGTGTAAATAGTTGTCAATGAAAAGGAAATCGGGAGGGGGTAGAGGTGTCTCTGACACTTTAGCGTTCATTAGGAAGGAAGAACGGAAATCCGATCAATCGACCATGGTGAATACATGTGGGATGCAGCCTTGAACTTTAAGTCAAACTGGCCAGCCTTTAAATAGTGGGAACCATTTTTTCGTTGTTGCTTTTTTCCATGTCACGATACATAATTGAATGTGTAACAGGAAAGTCTGGTCTCATTTGTTTCAGATCTATTTCGAGATCTATAGCCCAAAGGCTTCATTGAAAAAAAGAGCATTATAATTTGTATGAGATTTCATGAGGTTTGTTACAGATGACGTTTTGACTTTGGTTTTGCAGAATGAGAAGGATCCATCTATTTGTTATCCTTTGTATTGCATCCATTCTGTTGGTTGTTTGACCTTTTGATACATTGATGCATTGATCTATTAATTTGTAGGACACCATACTACGCTACCCTGAGAGTTAAGAAGTCTACATATACTGAGACATGTACGGACACCATACTACGTTTCCTTAAGTCAAGAAGTCTAAATAGACTGAGACATGTACGAATACCATTTTACGTCTCATTTTACTTCTTGACTCTATAGAAGTCTAAATAGACGACTAAGGACCACACCACTGTCTCAGTCTATTTAGACTTCTTGAGAGTCAAGAAGTAAAATGAGACGTAAAATGGTATTCGTACATGTCTCAGTCTATTTAGACTGCCACGTCAGAAATGCAAAGAGTGCCAGTGACAGTGTTGAGACTCCTCCAGTATGGCTAAACTTAAGTGAAATAGTTACATTGATCAGGAGTGTGAAAACTGTTTAGAACACTAAAAATAATTTTAGAAATAATGAATGAGGGAATGTACCTGAAAAAAAAGCATTTTAGAAGTAGTGAACAGGAAAATTGACTGAGAAAAAGAATTTATGAACTTACTAGATTTCTTCAGGGGGTGGGGGGGGGGATGTCATATATTTTGGGAAGGCTAAAGTTTCTCTGATTAGAAGTTGTTGAATCGTCATTGGTTGTTTCCTTTCTTTTATTGTTGATTTCTTTCATACAAATATTTTATTAAATTTTCTCCTGTCTTGCGACATTTCGTTTAACATTCATGAATTGCAGTCATTGTATCTGTCTCATGTCCGTGTAACATTCCTTAATTGTAGTCATTGTATCTGTCTCATGTCCGTGTAACATTCCTTAATTGTAGTCATTGTATCTGTCTCATGTCCGTGTAACATTCCTTAATTGTAGTCATTGTATCTGTCTCATGTCCGTGTAACATTCATTAATTGTAGTCATTGTATCTGTCTCATGTCCGTGTAACATTCATTAATTGTAGTCATTGTATCTGTCTCATGTCCGTGTAACATTCATTAATTGTAGTCATTGTATCTGTCTCATGTCCGTGTAACATTCATTAATTGTAGTCATTGTATCTGTCTCATGTCCGTGTAACATTCATTAATTGTAGTCATTGTATCTGTCTCATGTCCGTGTAACATTCATTAATTGTAGTCATTGTATCTGTCTCATGTCCGTGTCTATATATGTGAGGAATCCCTTCCTCTGGTTGCCGAAACGAGCTACCAGAGTGGTTGACCTCAATTCTTGTTCGTATTTGTCCATCAATTAACGGGCGACCAACAATATTATGAAGAAAACTTCATGATATTTAATAGCTTACATTGGCAAGGAAAAGAGAGGTGATTTATATATTAGAATCGTAATAATGTATAATATTTGTGAAGTGTTTACGTTATTAAAGAGTAGAATATTGTTGTATGTTGAATTGCTTTTTGTAAAGTGTGTAAAGTTTATGAACGGCCAATATAATCTCTCGTTATTGTTTTGTTTTGAATGAGAATCCAGCTTCTAGTGAAATGGATAGCATGTTTTGACAGAGATTTTAGCTGTTAGTGAATTGGATTTAATGTCATACTAGAGATTTTAGTTGTTAGTGAAGTGTTTTGCATGAATTAATATAGATTTTGGCTATTAGCGAATTCGATTTTATGTCATACTTGAGATCTAACTGTTAGTAAATTGGGTTGTATTTCATACTTGATATTTTCGCTGTTCTATAGTGAATTGGACTGTATGTAACACTTGAGAATTTCGCTGATCTTTATTAGTAAATTGGATTGTATTTCATACTTGAGATTTTCACTGTTCTATAGAGAATTGTTTTGAGTAGTGCCTATAGTAAGGCCAAATTAACAGTGGCAACAACGATATAATTATTAAGTATAGAAACAGGGATAGGCAAAATATTTCCTCTGCTATATACCCCACTCCATTTTACATGATGAATGTGATTTTAAATGAGAGATACCACTGCCTGATTAGAAGCCAATGCTAAAAGAAACACAGATTTTGCCTTAAATCAACTGAAGATACAGTAAGTTAGCCTAAAGATAAGTGAAGGGGGGGGAGGGGATAAAGTTCAGGAAGCAAACATAAGATTTTATATTCATTCAATCAATAGGAAAGAAGAAAATATTCAGGATTATATACTAAGCATTGAACAGTTGTGCTGTAAGATTAACCCTAGCAGAAAGTTTATGGCTCTACCAGTTAATGGCGTACATGAAGGTTCAAGACAGAATGGTCTATAACAGACTTCGGGAGAAACAAGCTACATACAGAACTTAACAGGCAGAACTGCTAGCATACTTTAAGGTGACTAGCGAGATATACAGACAGTCTAGGAGAGAAAGATTGTTACACTTTAAGGCAGCTAGCAAGCTACAACACGTTTGACGATGCAGAACTATAAGGTAAACATTCACAGTGGGAAAGAGGTTACATATCATTTGTGATTGACAAATTACATATGTCATGCCCTCCAGCACATTTAGCTTATGTTAAGGACAAAATCTGATAGGTTTGCTAGAAGCAGATGACTGATATGAAGAAATATAGGGGGGGGGGGGACACGTGTTAATCTGAGAGATAGGCATAATGTTGAACCATGCAGGCCAGTTAATGAACACATGATGCATAAATGACAGAATGGCAGGCCAGTTACTGAACAAGTGAAATATAGAGTTGCACATTTCTACAAAACTTTACTCAGACAATATGTAATACAAATTATTTATAAATGTAGCCTTACAAATTTCTACAAAACACTCACCGTGTACATACGCAGATGGTGGTGGTATAGTCGGTGTCGTAAAGTAGATACAGCGATTTTCAAAATGTCGAACGATCAACAAATGCACGTCAAAACACGAATGCTAACTTGCGGGAGAATAATCGGGTATGTTAGCGGGTGGCAATTGAAGTGCACCCTAGCGCACCAACTCTATGACTGCCTGTTTTGTAAACGCTGAAGTAATAGTGATAGGGTATGAACAAAGCGAAGTTAAACTAGTTGTCAAGGCGTCAATAACGGCCTTTATTTTAGAACATGTGGCTTCTATGTAAGGGTACTCATTTTGCTATATTACTGTTAATGACATTTTTGTGAAAACGTTTCAGTTGTAATTTTACACATCTCTACATGTATGTTTGTAAAAGACTAGACACGTGTACATGTATGTTTATAAAAGACTATACACGGGTACCAGTGTATTTATAAACGACTAGATATGTGTTCGTGTATGTTTATAAATCTCTAGACATGTGTACATGCATGTTTGTAAACGTCTAGATATGTGTACGTGTATGTTTGTAAATCACTAGGCATGTGTACATGCATGTTTGTAAACGACTAGATTTGTGATGTGCCTGCGTTGTTTGTAAAGGACTAGACACCATATATTCACGTAGACGACTACAACTGATCACGTGCGTATTATTGACTATCAACTTACAATGAATGTCGGTCAACGACTACGCATCTCTAAAGTCAGATTTACAGTCTACTACATACCTACTGCATCAGGTTCACAATATACTTCACATCTCTAAAGCCAGTATTTACAATTGACAAAACATTTCACGATCACGCTAGAAAGAGAATTCTCGCCTCTAGTTCACCTCTACAATGGACTCTCAGCTCAACGTCATTTGCTTCTTTGGGGCTAATTTTCTCAAAATTTATTTCACTAACTGACTTATTGACTACACATCTTTAAAACAAAACTCAAGCTAGCAATCAACCAATTTATATACATAAATACATACTTCTCTAACGTATATAAATAAACAACTACGCATCTGTAACTCGTGTTAGTAATCAACTACACATCTCTGACTCATGTTAGTGATCAACTACACATCTGTAACTCATGTTAGTTATCAACTTATCAACTACACATCTGTAACTCATGTTAGTAATCAACTACACATCTCTGACTCATGTTAGTGATCAACTACACATCTGTAACTCATGTTAGTTATCAACTTATCAACTACACATCTGTAACTCATGTTAGTAATCAACTACACATCTCTAATTCATGTTAATAATCAACTACACATCTCTAATTCATGTTAATAATCAACTACACATCTCTAACTCATGTTAGTAATCAACTACACATCTCTAACTCATGTTAGTAATCAACTACACATCTCTAACTCATGTTAGTAATCAACTACACATCTCTAACTCATGTTAGTAATCAACTACACATCTCTAAAGTATATAAATGATCCATCACGCACCTACAAAGTCACCTAAATAACTCCACACATTTCTAGAATTATATTGTTACTATTTAAATTTATTAAGTCACATAAATAACTCTACACATTTCTAGAATTATATTGTTACTATTTAATGTATTAAACATGTATAAATAACTCCACACAATAATTATATTGTCACTATTTAATTTATTAAACATGTATAAATAACTCCACACAATAATTATATTGTCACTATTTAATTTATTAAACATGTATAAATAACTCCACACAATAATTATATTGTAATATTTAATTTATTAATCATGTATAAATAACTCCACAGAATAATTATATTGTAATATTTAATTTATTAATCATGTATAAATAACTCCACACAATAATTATATTGTAATATTTAATTTATTAAACACGTATAAAACGATATGCTAAATGTCAGTCGAAAATGTCAGAAAATGAAGAAAACGAAAATAAAAAGAGCTGAGAGTAAATCAACATGGCGGATGAATACAGCATAATTTACACAATCAATTGCAATTCAGTTCACAATCTCTTTCTTCTCGAGCAGGACTGTCTGCTTTCTGCTTGAGTGCACCGTAACCTGGAAACGAGTCAGGTAAGAGTTAGTCTTTTAATGTTAGAATATCAAACAGGTAATTTAATCCGCCACTTGCGTGACAAACGGTGACCTCTAACCCATAACTCACTTGATTGATTGTAGGGGGCGCTTCCGGCTTCCGCCGCTTTCGCGTGTTAACTCATATGTGTAGTCTTTCTTATTTAGGTGACAGTACAACGTCCCCTAAATAGACTCAGGACTTGTCCACATTTGATGTCACATCAAATCGTTTTAACGAAGTTTGAAAAGATTTTATTTTAAAGCTAGAAAAATATAAAACATAAAACCTGAATATAGTTGAACACATTGTACTATAGCATATTGTACATTAACACACTGTACTATAACACATTGTATTATATTGCACCGTGCTATAATAACAAATTGCACATTAACACATGGTGGTGATGTTTAATGTAGACATGTGACCATCCTGTGAATTAGGCTGGGTGTAACAGCTTTCACACTGCCGTTAATGTTGAGACAATGTATTGTCTAAATGCTGGCATCACGTCAAAGTGTCCTCGTGGTCATGAAATTAATATCCTCCAACGATTTCTGGCACTGGGGGTAGTACTTCTTTCACTCAATAATCCAAGATAAGGAGGAATAAATGCCCCACTTACATGTTGCAGTGGAAGGTATTCTTTAAAGAAAAAAACACATACAAGGATAAGATCCAACTCTTGTACTTTTACTTCATCAAAAGACAATCCAGAATACATTGCCTCTCTTCTATTGACTTAAAAGTTGATGGATGGCGACTTCTTTTTGCCCTTGATTCCTGCATCATTGTCTGCATTTTTTATGACACACTCATTTCAGCTACATGTAATTTTTCATGCTCTCCAGATGTCACAGTTCTAAGGTATTTCTAAACTTAGTACAGTGAAAGAAATATCTACCCTCTTTATTAAACGATTACCTTACCTCAAAAGGGTATTAATTAATTAATTAATTATTAGTCCAATAAGACTCACACACACAATCGCGAATAGAATGCATGCATAAATCAATATATATTTTTCAACAAGAAATTTTACAAGTCATGCCTATCTGATAAGGGCTGCTTTCCTTAGACAGTGGCAGTCACGTGAACAAAGAAAAAAAATGTTGGTGCAATACCCGTTTTATGCGATGCAAAGGAACAAAATCTTTCCTGATATATTTTTCCCCAGCCAGTATTTGTGTATGTTATTTACCATCACTTACATAACACATACATCTCTCTACTTTTGTATTTGTTATATGCTATCACTTCACATAGAACATACATCTCTCTAACTTATGTATGCTGTAAACTACACTTTTCAAATAGCAGGACAAAAATCTCTCCAGTGTTTTGGCTGGCTTAAATTTCATTATAACCAAAATTATGAATGCTTTATTGCAAAGCAGAAATAATTCAGGCTGTCCTCATATTCACAATAGTATCTGAGTTGTGGTCAGAGTTTTTTGTTCAGTTCTTATTTCAAATCTGTTACATATGAACTGTGAAAATGGATTGTTAATTAAATTAGAGAACCAAGAAATGTATATTTCTTTAAAGTTAAATTGTGGTACCTTCGAAACGATTCCAAATCAATATAACATATCTAAATAAACAAATGATTTAGCTTTACAAATGTATAGCTTCTCAATACAATATATTTAAGACTGTGGTTCACAAGTTGCGTGTTAACGATTGTCTATTCACCATTAGCGCTTTCCCATTATAAAACATTTAACAGCTGAAATATAGCAACACAAATGGTTATTCTATCTTGATCATTCTACAAAATGCATCAGTCACTAACACTACTTAACTTCTATGAGAAAAATACATCAATCATTTAACAATCATTTAGCACTCATATAAATATTCTACACAGTATTTTACAAATGAGAAATACATCTATTTAGAGAAGTCAACAATATTTACCACAATGTGAAGTTACGCACAGTCAAAATGGACACGAATGGCCAACCCTTGGATAATGGGCAATGGACACTGTGAATAAATAAATCTTAGCATCTAACAAATTCCGATTCATTCAGGCGTATATATAAATGATTCTAGGTCAACTGGTGGATTAATGCTACGTCACGATATGGAATGCAAGCGACCAAATATGGGCGTCTCGTATTCTGTTAATGGCTGTTCCCTCACCTTTAGTGTGACCTACATACTCCCATCTCATAAACTGGTTATTGCACCATCCGAGCACAAGTGGCCTATGGAAGTGTCTTCTAATAAATTAAATAGAGAGTTGAAACTATTAATAAAAATGAAAAATAATGTTTCCATAATTCGGCATTATTTGCCTAAAATTTCTTGACAGTCTATACTAATTTGCATTTGAGTACTACTTTTGCTCATACATAGAAGACACTAACTGTTTCATCGATGTCTGTACTAATTTGTATATGAGCACTATTTAGTATTCCTACATAGAAGACACTAATTGTCTTGACTATATCTAAACTAATTTGCATTTGTGTAGTTTTTCTAATACTAAATGAAAGATTATTATTTTCAGTCCAAGCTTCTTGTCTTCATTGATAAAGTGTTCTTACACTCCGTGCGAGCAAGCACTGCCATTAATACGAATATTCTGTTTAGAGAACCGGGTGTGTACCCGTATGGACACATTTAGACAATTACGACAGATTAAGATTCCTGATAATGCCTGGCATGAAAAGCTCAGAGGAGTGAAACATTTAGCCTATTGCTGGACATCAGCTGGCCACGGACTGAAAGTAATGTATGCAGTCACGTGGTTGATTCGTGAAAGTAGTTTGTTAGAAATGGGACTCATGAACAGTTGGACATGGTCACGTGACAGTAAGAATGGGTGAGTTTGTTACTAATCAACAGTGGGCGATAGCAGGCTGGAAGTCAAACTGTCATCGTTTTGGAAGGAAGAGCAGGTCTTTGGCGAGGATGTGGGGACGTGGTTTTCAATTAAAGATGATTGTCTTCACTGTTACTCTTTTCAAAACTTTAGAGTTCAAATCCTAAGAGATTTCATATTTTTAAGAAAAAAGTGCATGTACTCGTTCTGTGTGGGAAAAGAAATTGTTACCACCAAAATAATTAGATCATTAGTCGTCATAAAATTAAGAAATCAACTTTTATTTAATCCAGTAGACCTGAAGTCAAACTTGACTTTTTAAAGTATAAAATAAATCATTCTTTTAAACGGGATAACGATAATCATTTAAACGAGAGAAAGATTTAATTTGTAAATTGAACCATAAAACAGTCGGTTTAATAAATTTAGAATTTGTTGTCCTGGGATGGGTGATTTTACACCCGGTTATTTTTGTTTCATGTCTGGCATTAGTTGGCAATCTTAATCCCACTCAGAAATACTTACAGAATGCTTTACATCAAAACAATTGAAAAATACAAGCAAACTGTGGAGTGATAATCTTTCTGTTCATTAGTGGAAGTCCATATTCATTAAGTGATTCTGTCATTTCTGCTATGAGTAAGCCTGTCTGATTTCAGTCCCTTGTATAATCAAATAATTTGAGCTACAAAGTTTTGTATGCTTGTCAAATTGTTCGGATTGATATCGTAACACAAGTAAATGCCTCAAGCAAATATCACTATGATGTCATTCGCAATATATGCCAGGTATGCTGTCATTCACTATGTTTGCTTGGTATGCTGTCATTCACTATAGATCAGGGGTGCACAAATCACGACCCGAGACAGAGCTCTATGCGGAACCCGGATGACGTTTGGATATTACCATTATTATGAATGTAAAGCACAATATTTCATTATTTGTGTTGTTTTATCTACTGAACCATCCATGTGGCGGCACCTCCATGCACTATCAATTGAAAAGTTGACCCTTTGGCCTAAAAAGTTGGTGTACCCCTGCTATTGATGCTAGGTATGCTGTCATTCGCTAAATATGCTAGGTATGCTGTCATTCGCTAAATATGCTACGTATGTTGTCAATCGCTAAATATAGGTATGCTGTCATTCGCTAAATATGCTAGGTATGCTGTCATTCGCTAAATATAGATATGCTGTCATTCGCTAAATATAGGTATGAAATCATTCGCTAAATATGCGAGGTATGTTGTCATTCGCTAAATATGCTAGGTATGCTGTCATTCGCTAAATATGCTAAGTATGTTGTCAATCGCTAAATAGGTTAGGTATGCTGTCATTCGCTAAATATGCTAGGTATGTTGTCATTCGCTAAATATGCTAGGTATGTTGTCAATCGCTAAATATGCTAGGTATGCTGCCATTCGCTAAATATGCTAGGTATGCTGTCATTCGCTAAATATGCTAGGTATGTTGTCATTCGCTAAATATGCTAGGTATGTTGTCATTCGCTAAATATGCTAGGTATGTTGTCATTCGCTAAATATGCTAGGTATGCTGTCATTCGCTAAATATGCTAGGTATGCTGTCATTCGCTAAATATGCTACGTATGTTGTCAATCGCTAAATATAGGTATGCTGTCATTCGCTAAATATGCTAGGTATGCTGTCATTCGCTAAATATAGATATGCTGTCATTCGCTAAATATAGGTATGAAATCATTCGCTAAATATGCGAGGTATGTTGTCATTCGCTAAATATGCTAGGTATGCTGTCATTCGCTAAATATGCTAAGTATGTTGTCAATCGCTAAATAGGTTAGGTATGCTGTCATTCGCTAAATATGCTAGGTATGTTGTCATTCGCTAAATATGCTAGGTATGTTGTCAATCGCTAAATATGCTAGGTATGCTGCCATTCGCTAAATATGCTAGGTATGCTGTCATTCGCTAAATATGCTAGGTATGTTGTCATTCGCTAAATATGCTAGGTATGTTGTCATTCGCTAAATATGCTAGGTATGCTGTCATTCGCTAAATATGCTAGGTATGTTGTCATTCGCTAAATATGCTAGGTATGTTGTCATTCGCTAAATATGCTGGGTATGTTGTCATTCGCTAAATATGCTAGGTATGTTGTCATTCGCTAAATATGCTAGGTATGTTGTCATTCGCTAAATGTGCTAGGTATGCTGTCATTCGCTAAATATGCTAGGTATGTTGTCATTCGCTAAATATGCTAGGTATGTTGTCATTCGCTAAATATGCTGGGTATGTTGTCATTCGCTAAATATGCTAGGTATGTTGTCATTCGCTAAATATGCTAGGTATGTTGTCATTCGCTAAATATGCTAGGTATGCTGTCATTCGCTAAATATGCTAGGTATGTTGGTAATCTCCTCACTCACCCACCCACACCCCATTTAGTCCACTCTTTATTTCACCTCACATGGCTATAAAAGGTGCTGAAATCAAACAGACTTACTGAAAGCAGAAATGCCAGAAGCATTTATGTATATGGACTTCTTACAAATGTCTTTGTGGGAATTTTTTTTCTTAATGTCTTGAATAAAAGCAGAAGACATTAAGAGTAAAATTCAGAAGTCACTTTAATCCTGAAAGTTTTGCAAATTTCAGAAAATCTTTGCTCTGAATCCGTTACATGGTGGGAGGAAACCAACACTAACCTAACCTGTCCAGTGAAATTCTTCTTTCCCAACCTATCAAAGAAACAGATCAATTAGGAACAATAAATAATTAGAGGAAAACTAAAAATGTTCAAAATTACTTTTAATCAAGTGACAATCTTCAAGATTGAGAGAAAGAGAATTGAGGCCATGAGAAAGATTCAATGTTGAGGAAGCGAATCTAGGTCATTGTTACATTGCTGTAATTGCAGAAAGAAAGAAAGAAAGAAAGATTCTCTTAATTAGTGTAATAACAAGCACGACATCTAGAAACTGTGTACAACTCACAAAGGGATATAACTCGCTAGATTATACGCGGAAATGCGTGCCAAGTCATTGAGCCAAATGAAAAGTAAATATGAAAGAGGTTTGAATCCAATTTCTGATGACTATGATTATTAATAATTTTGTGTGTACTATTAGTATATGAAAGTAGGCTAACTGAGTGTGTTTAAGTTTATATACATTTAAAAAATAGAAATGAAAAGTATATTTCGTATTTGTAGTCTGCTTAATAATTTTAAAATTTACACTAATGTGGAATAGATAAGTTGCGCATTTATATTTACAGTTATTTAATAAATGTTAAATTATATTTAAATTAAATTGATATTATGAATATTTTTGTTACGTACGTGCGCTAACGCTTATTTAATAAATATAAATATTTTTGTTATGTACGTCACTAACGCCTATTTAATAAATATAAATATTTTTGTTATGAACATCACTAACGTCTATTTAATAAATATAAATAAGTTAATGTACATGCGGAAACGCCTATTTAATAAATATAAATATTTCAGGTATGTACGTCAGTAACGCCTATTTAATAAATATAAATATAAATATTTTTGTTACGTACGTCACTAACGCCTATTTAATAAATTGTGTATATACATGCACTAACTCCTATTTAATAAATATAAATATTTTCGTTATGCACGTCAATACGACCCTCCCTATTTTAAAATGTAATTGTTAAATGGGTTGCTAAATTGTCAGAGTAACCCGACCTTGGGCAATCCAAGTGGGGTTACTTTGAAAGTGTCTGAGTTTGAAGTAAATAGCCTAAGGCAAGTATACTCTAGATTTGGGGTCATAGTGGAACCTGAGTTTGCTATTATCCAATGATTATTATTTATGAGAAAGAGACTAGCCAATGGGCTGAGAGTAAGGAGTTCCTTGCTGTATAGAATTCTGCTGTCCATTCACTTTGAATAGGAGTGGGAAAGAGAGAAGTCTGATTTGATGACAGTCGTTAGCTTGAGTGGTGAGTTTAAACTGACTTATTGAGAGAGAATGGATTTAGGAACATTTTATGCATTTACTATTGATATGTTACACCTGTGTTTATATAGAGATGTATTCTGTGAGTTGACTTTTAAGTCTACAAATGTTTGAACTAAGCTACACCCATGTGGTGTATTAATATGTGACGTTGTTTGATACACTGTGTTATTTTACCACGTGTGTGCATGTGGATAATGGATACTGTTGCAGGAATTGAAGGTGTGAAGAACAGATATGAGACAGAATGGAGTTATATTGTAATGAATAAGAAACTTAGGCTTGCTACTTAATTATATTTCGCAGTGAACAAGTGCCTTTCTCTTCTCACTTCCATTAATGGACATGACTATATTTCGTAGTCAAGTGCCTTCGTCTTCTCACTTCCATTAATGGACTTTTTTGGAGTTTTTTCAAGTCTCAATATTACAGTTGCCCTTTTTGCATTTGCACTCTTGATGTGACAAAGTAAGGGATCCTATGTGCATCAGTACAGTGACGTTACCAGAAGCATTTGATTGTGATCTGATCAAGAAACTGACTGCAAGGAAAATGCCTGGTTGGTTGAGTGGAAACAAGCTTCATTGTTTTTTTCTAGGAAGAATATTTCAATAACCTCATCATGATAACTCCATTTCTATTCTCTGAGAGGAATAACCTTCAATTGCAAATGTGTGTGTGTGTGTGTGTGTGTGTGTGTGTGTGTGTGTGTGTGTGTGTGTGTATGTGTGTGTGTGTGTGTGTGTGTGTGTGTGTGTGTGTGTGTGTGTGTGTGTGTGTGTGTGTGTGTGTGTGTGTGTGTGTGTGGTGGGTGTGTAGTGAGACACTGTGTAAACTAGAATTAACCGAATGTGGGTTCATGGTATATTAATGTCAAGTTGTATATTTCATTGTAATTTTTATACGCATATGTGATTTTTCTTTTAACAAATTTAGTTTTAAATTTATTGACATTATACATATTGATATTGTACTTCCATGTTAATTTTGCAATGCAATTAAATATTTGCAATTGTAAATAAGGCAAACTACACTCATGCATTGGATTTTGCACTTACGTCAATTATGAAAGAATAGTCTATAAGTAAGAAGATAAAATAACAGAAAGAGAAATTGAGAATAACGAAGACGACATTGGCGAGGTTACAGTTACAGAAGTACAGGCACTACTAAACATAGTAATGAAACGGTCTACTGTATAATGACACACTACACGATGTTTTATTCATTACACATTACACGTTATTTATTACTTAATGTAGTTTATAAATTGTCGTTGTCAATTATCAGTGTCGTTGTAGTGATCATGATGTTCCGGACTGTTATCGGTTAGGTTTTGAATGTATTCGTTATAAAGCGTTTATCGATTATCGTTATTCTCATCAGAGTTGACGAAATCATCATTACTGTCATCATAAGGTCTTCTTAGTCAATCACCACAAGTTGTGACGTACAGCGTGACATGGCGTAAAGTCTTTCTTCCCAGTAATCTTTATTCTGCACAACGACCACCTTTCTCTCCAGACCACGAACATCACGCCAGTTTGTCACCGTCACCAGATCACCGACACCAAGCGCCGTGTCACGAATGGCGGCTTCATCATCTTCCTCCACCACGTGCACAGGCACGTGACATGCACGCAGACCCTGGACCAGACCGCTAGCCGATATAATCACTTGGCCGTTATTGTCCACCCGGTCATCAGTCGGGTGGTCATCACACAACACCAGGACGTCGCGGTATTGCAGAGGTGGAGGGCCGTTACTGTTACCTGACATTTGATGAAAAATATTTTTATTTATGTATCCGTTCATCCACCCGTCCATTTATTCCTCCATCCACCCGCATGTATTTGTATTGTTTCACTCACTCACCGTGTCAAACACACCACACCCATACCTGTCCGGCCGACGTTGAGTTCTGTCAGGACCCGGGCGACTTGAAGTCCACACTCTACACAGTCACGTGGATATTCCTCTGTGTGACCTGACTGACCGTCACGGTGTGTGAATCGTATAACCGTCGGGCCGTCTGTTGGAACAGGGACGTCACTGACCGTGTAGTCATGGACTTGCTTTTCCTTTATTTCACTTGCCTCCATCACCTCCCTGACGACGACTGGCGGTGACCTTAGAGGCGTTGTCAGCTTGACCTCTTCCAGACATAACGGTCTGACTTCATGATACACTGATGCACCCCACAGGTATACGCCGGGTACTTGTACAATGAGTTGATAACAAAACTCCGTGAAGGGTTTCCTGTTACATAGAATGAACAGAAGAAGACGTTATGTCAGTGTGTTGACGTCAGACAATTATGACGTAATGACGTTTACTTTATGTCGTCTTTGTACTCTGACGTCATTTACAACGTCGCCAGTTACTTTCTTTTCTTCTTTCACGCTGTTTGTTTACGTGCTAATCATTTGTTGTTTTTCATGTTTGTCTGTCTGTCTGTTTACGTGCTAATCATTTGTTGTGTTTCTTGTTTGTCTGTTTGTTTACGTGTTAATCATTTGTTGTGTTTCTTGTTTGTCTGTTTGTTTACGTGTTAATCATTTGTTGTGTTTCTTGTTTGTCTGTTTGTTTACGTGTCAATCATTTGTTGTGTTTCTTGTTTGTCTGTTTGTTTATGTGTCAATCATTCGTTGTGTTTCTTGTTTGTCTGTTTGTTTACGTGTCAATCATTTGTTGTGTTTCATGTTTGTCTGTTTAGCAATGTACACACAAACCAACAAATACATTTACTGGCGACAGTCTTAATCAGTTAACCGTTAGTCTGTAGTGAGATAAGACCGTTAGGTACTGAGAATGTCTTTGTGTTTCGTTAACACGCTGTGTTACGTTTCCAGTATTTCTTTATAGACCCTGCCTAGGATTTTAAGGACTTTAAAATGATTAGATTTAATTAATTCCTTCTCTCCATCCTATACAGACTGGTTGCTCAATTGTTCCTTTTGATTTTGGATCTTTTTGATCTACTTAGCTTCATTTATGATGCCTCGTGGTTTCCAAACCGGTCCAAACCAGTCCACCTCACTTCAATCACTGCACATAGCATATGTAGATAACTGTCTCTCAGTTATTACGCCGGACGACAAATGTAAGTGTAGACAAAGGGATGCGTAGACCTGCGCGCCAACGCATGTTTCCAGTAATGACGGTAGGAATAGGAGGTAAAAGCAGAAGCTAGAACCCGACCTGGAGACAAAGGATGTTTTCCATGATCGTTCTGCGTTTTGGGTTCGCCAACCTAAGCACGTTTTCACATTTAAATGCACTGAGTTAGAATCGTCGACAAAGGCGTCGTTTACAAGTTATATTTAAAGATATAAAGTGATTTTTCAGGTATGTTATATTTAACAGTACATGACGTACAAATTGCCAAATATTTACAACATTAAAATTTAGAATTCATACAACGGAACAATTCAAATCAAGCAAAGGGCTTCACAATTTAACATTAAAATTACACGCAACAATTTGAATTACAAGGAAAATTCTTGTCGTGCACAGACGCTCCTGGCACTAGTGAATTTAAGATTATATAAATTAAAGTTACAATGGAAAAGCGTTACAATGATTTATATACAATAACTTATAAGTTTTGTCATTTACAAGCGAACCACGTGACGGATCACGTGGTATGTGGTCGGTTCGAGAAGCTGGACAATGGCCTAAAGTTATATAACATCCTGACCTCCTTGCTAGAAGCTTCTCGATACTGGTGTGTCATGGGAAAACTTTAACAAAGGTCCTTTTCAAAATTTGATTTTTGAAAAACAGCAATTGGGTTAAGAGGTCGTGACACAGAATTTGTCAGACTCTGTAACACGCTGTATAACAAACCTGTAAAGAAAGACCTCGTCTGCAATCACACACAGTTGTCTCCCTTCACTCAGAGATTTCAGACATCCGACTGCAAGCTCCACTTCTCCATCTTTCTCAAAGTCAAACTGATGTTGGTGTACAAGTGAACTGGCTGTTGTCGTCTTCGTGGTTTCCTTAAGTTGATGTTCAATGGCGATCGTCGCTGCAAGGCTTCCAGACCAAGTACTGACAACATGGACGTCGTGTCCGAACCGAAGCCAGGCCAAGCCTTGAACGATCAAGACAATGGTTTTACCTGTCCCAGGTGGACCGATAAGAAATACCCCGGGTGGTGAACGATTCAAAAGTTCCACTTGCTGTGGAAATAACACGAGCCTGGCCATTGTCTCTCCAGTCGCAGACACCGCCTCCCCAAGTATCCGTATGTCCAGGCGTGGTGCTGTAACACAGTGGACTTCCACTGTAGTCGCTGGACCACAGAACCTATAACAGTGAACAGTGAAATATGTATTAAGACAGACGAATGGCCGGCCATACTTTATTTATAGCTCAGTCATAACATTCGTAACTCGTTTTGTCCATCATTTACTTTCAGTTTGTATTACAACTCGAAGTTCTATTTACTGCAGGATTAATTTTAATAAGTACATCAACATACTGTCAATTGTGATGAAATAAGTGAAAAGCTGATCGACTGCAACATGTTTCTATATGACTTTAAAATTGATATAAAATATAATGAATGATGTTTATAAAATTTAATATAGAGTTGCAATAATTAAAATTAAATTTAAAGTAATTTTAATGAATATTAAATATGAAATCAGTAAAACATTTTTATGCACTTGTAAGGAGAGTTGTTAGTTCAGTTGATTGTAAGAGATTAGTGCTTGCATTTAATGTATACATCATTCAATTCTCACGTGACTATTTTCTGTTTAAAAGACGGTTTAAATTTAATCTGTAATAGAAAATAGACGATAAATTAAGCTCATATGGATTACATTGACGTTGAAGTCAAAGTGTTAATTTCAACTTGATTTTAAAACGAAATTCTATTTTTCATATTTCGCTGAATTAAGAGAACAAAATTAGTTGAATTATTGTGAATGTAATTACACAAGGATTAATAACAGGTTTGACCACGTGATCATGCAGTGAGGAAAAAATAGGACATATTATAATTATGAGTGTTTATAGATAGAAAGTTAGAAATGGAATAGAAAGAGGTTAATGCATGAAATAAAAAAAATAAAAAAATAAAGAAAATTTTTTAAAATGTTAAAGTAAATGAGAGAGAAATGTCAGGTAATTTCTTCCTTCACTGTCTACCTGGCCACCAATTGTTCATACACTGTCTCCGTTATTGGTGTCTGGGCTCCAGACCTCTTGCCTATCTGCTGCCACCACACACACAAGTTTTTAAGGACGATGTGATTGACGTTTGAGGCCGTACGTTTGCTTGAGAGCTGGTCTGAGAGCAGACACATCTTTAAGGCATCATCAACATTGCGGACACCAAGGCAGTGACACAAGCCCTAGATGTGATGGTCAAAATATAATTATAGAATAAACAATACATACTTAGTAATTTTTTAAAAAATCCTGTACTAAATACTAAGTAAATAAAATGTCTTTTTCAGGTAATGGACATAATTGATAAGGATGCTGAAATTATTTACACTTGTAGTTATAAATAGACATTTGTTAAAACTGTTGGTTGAAGAGTTAGAGATAGAATAATGAAATGTGATAATTTACTCTAGTAGTTATAAATAGATATTGGCTAAAACTGTTGTCTGAAGAGTTAGAGATTATAATTATGTGATTATTTACACTTTTATTTATAAATAGATATTGGCTAAAACTGTTGGCTGAAGTGTTAGAGATAATAAATGTGATTATTTACATATTTAGTTATAAATAGATATTTGTTAATACTGTTGGCTGAAGAGTTAGAGTTAATGAATGTGATCATTTACACTTGTAATTATAGGCTAAATAAAGATTTACTAAAACTGTTGTCTGAAAAGTTAGAGATAGAGTAATGAATGTGATCATTTACATTTGTAGTTATAAATAGATATTTGCTAAAACTGTTGTCTGAAGAGTTAGAGATTATAATTATGTGATTATTTACACTTTTATTTATAAATAGATATTGGCTAAAACTGTTGGCTGAAGAGTTAGAGATAATAAATGTGATTATTTACATATTTAGTTATAAATATATATTTGTTAATACTGTTGGCTGAAGAGTTAGAGTTAATGAATGTGATCATTTACACTTGTAATTATAGGCTAAATAAAGATTTGCTAAAACTGTTGTCTGAAGAGTTAGAGATAGAGTAATGAATGTGATCATTTACATTTGTAGTTATAAATAAACATTTGTTAATACTGTTGGCTGAAGAGTTAAAGATAGAGTAATGAATGTGATTATTTACACTTTTAGTTATAAATAGATATTTGTTAAAACTGTTGGCTGAAGAGTTAGAGATAATGAATGTGATTATTTGCTCTATAACGTCTTAAGCAAGAGGAGATAAAAATGTCATTTAATTACATTTCATGATATGACAAATGTAAATAAGACTGAAATTATTAACTGTCGAAATTACAGCATTCTTTATAACAGTGCACTATTACTGACACAAGGCAAGTGTAAATAAGAAATTGATTATTACCTGTCGATACAGACATACATATACGTGAGTGTGTACGCATAATATCATTTTCATATAATAATTAAAACAATTGCTGAAAGTGAACAATCTTTATTTTACTTTTATCGATCTGTGTGTGCGTGTTTACTATATGGTGTGTGTGTGTGTGTGTGTGTGTGTGTTTGTGTGAGTTAGTGAGTGAAATAACCCTCATACGTCAATTGTTAATAAGAAACTCTGTTGCTAAAGTTACTTTCAGTAAATATTAACTTTACAATTAAACAGTTATTTTATAAATTCTTTTCCTCTTTCCTTTGTGAAAAAAAGATGATAACCACAGTATGTAATGTGACATTATTAAATTATTTTACGAATATAATAGCATATTATTCACTGAATATAAGACTTCACATTACTCGCCATATAACTGCATTTATGCAAACATCTCTCAATACTTAGGGCCTACTAACAGAGGTCAATCTTTTTAAAACATCCCTGAATACTTAGTAACAGAGGTCAATCTTTTTAAAACATCCCTGAATACTTAGTAACAGAGGTCAATCTTTTTAAAATATCTCTCAATACTTAGTAACAGAGATCAATCTTTTTAAAACATCCCTCACTACTTACTAACAGAGACAAATCTTTTTCAGTACTTATAACAGAGATCAATCATTTAAAATCGTGTCTCAATACTTACTAATGAAGATCATTCTATTTCACTTCTTAAGAGTTCAATCATTTTCAAACCTGAAGGTCAGTTTCTTGTTAGAACTTGACATTCTCTCTGCTTGTAGTTGTACTCAGCCAACAGTTTGCTATGACGTCACTTCACGGTGACGCAAAATCAAGTTTACGTAATGTGAGTTTGTTTAGATTCAGTACAGAGATTTAGTAGTTAAAAGTCTGAGATTATCTTCAATGAAGAAAATACATTATAATATCTGTAATATCAATCGTGTTTATTGTGAAATAAATCTATAAGTAGGTCTAAAATTATCACATTTTATATAAATTTGAGTAAACAAAATATTAGTGTATATCAAAACATAGTTAAAATTGAAATATAAGGTGGATATGTATTTGTGTATTGCTTTCAAAAAAAAATACGTTCAGGGAGATAACTCTAATTTAGGATGCAATATATTAGGCATTCTAGATTTCTTTCCCATTACCGTAAACACATTTTAGTGTTTATAAATTTTGATAAAACAAATGTAACTTACCTGCCACGTTGGAAGTCAAGAAAAAATATTAATTTAATTAAAGTCAGTATTTCAATGGCGTAATCTAATATAGCTTAATTTAAAATTTAATTAGCTACTTTTTTAAAGTTTTATCACCGATAACAGTTAGTTTGTTATCTGTTTGAATCAGAAAAGACACATTGAAATTTAAGTCCACGAAAACAATTTACTATAATTGCATTTTAGTACTGTGTATGTGTTGTGTCGAAACATACATTTGAATTACATTCAGCTTGGCAAAAATCTTAGCTATGTACGTAACACAGAAAAGACTAACAATATATTTTATTACTTATAATAACATTGCTTGTCTGAGAGAAAAACTGCATTTCAGTTAAATAAAAAGGATGACAGCATTGCTTGCCTGTTATGGAATAAGTGAAGATGAGACAATCTTTGTTGGAAAGTCATCTGAATACACTTATAGAAAACGACGTATGACTAACAGCTAACGTTACCTCATTGTATTGCAATGATACCACACTTGCCTCATTGCTAAAGTGTCCTCATTGTATTGCTAAGTTACCACACTTGCCTCATTGCTAAAGTGTCCTCATTGTATTGCTAAGTTACCACACTTGCCTCATTCCTAAAATGTCCTGAATATCATGCAAAGAGACACTTGCCTATAAATTTACTTGAATATATTGCTAAGAAATAATACTTGCCCCACTACTAAAATTACCTGATTATAGTTATAAGAAATAATACTTGCC
The DNA here is from genome assembly GCA_028829895.1 of Sinotaia quadrata. NCBI lineage: Eukaryota > Metazoa > Mollusca > Gastropoda > Architaenioglossa > Viviparidae > Sinotaia > Sinotaia quadrata. Next base: position 3,095,320 of record CM054179.1, read on the forward strand.
CCACTACTAAAATTACCTGATTATAGTTATAAGAAATAATACTTGCCCCACTACTAAAATTACCTGATTATAGTTATAAGAAATAATACTTGCCCCACTACTAAAATTGCCTGATTATAGTGATAAGAAATAATACTTGCCCCACTACTAAAATTGCCTGATTATAGTTATAAGAAATAATACTTGCCCCACTACTAAAATTGAGTGATTATAATGCTAAGAAAGAATACTTGCCCCACTACTAAAATTACCTGATTATAGTTCTAAGAAATAATACTTGCCCCACTACTAAAATTGCCTGATTATAGTGATAAAAAAATTACTTGCCCCACTACTAAAATTGCCTGTTTATAGTTATAAGAAATAATACTTGCCCCACTACTAAAATTACCTGATTATAGTGATAAGAAATAATACTTGCCCCACTATTAAAATTACCTGTATATAGTGATAAGTAACTACGCTCACAACACTGCTAAAGTTACCTGAATATATTCTTGGGTAACTCCACTTAGGAAATTGCTATATTTATTTGATTATACTAAGAAATCATCCTTTCCCCATTGCTAAAATTACCTCATATTACTGATAGGAAATACAGTTGTCAAACTGTTATTATTAACTGAATATATTGACTGGAAACCAACCTCGATCTGAATATATGTTACATAAATATGGTTGTATGAATTTACACTTGCACCAAAGCTAAATTTACCTCAATATACAGACAGGAAACTATACTTGCCCCAAAGATAAAGACAGTTCTGTTAGGAATTGCCCATATCCTCATTAAAATCAATTTTCTCACATAATGCTGATAAGAATGACAAAATAAATTTAACAACCGACAGAGAACAGAGTTCATGAGAAGAATCAATATTACTACTATTATGTATTATTACTACTACTTTAACTACTACTATTAATTCTTCTATCATTACTACAACTACTACTACTACTACTACTACTACTACAACAACAACAACAACTACTACTACTACTACTACTACTACTACTACTTCTAGTATATTTAATTAAATATTCTGATTAATAATTCATAATTTAAAACTTACATCTCTTAACCTACCAAAAATGTACTTTTAATTCTAATAACATTTATTTATCCCAGACATTGAAAATTTTACTTAATATACAGATGGAATATTATGAAAAAGAATTGTTTTATTTCAGCTAGACTGAAACACTTAACAAATTGCGGATTAATAATTGAATAAAACATTAATAATAATTTGTAATTTTATTTGTAAAATAACATAAGCCTTAATGGAGGACATAACACTAATGTAAAACATGTGTGTATAATTGCACATAGACACTTATATATGCACACAATCTCTTAAAGTCACTTGAACAAAAAGGCAAAATAATGTGTTGAAGGTGGGAGATCTGACTTCATAAAGGCTTGTTAGTAGAGTACAGGTGATGATGCCGAAAACGGCTCATTCTACTTTGAAATCCGAAATTGTTTCCAAAAGGAATGCTAGGACACTGAAATGTTTCTGAGAGGGACAACTTGGGACTTTGAAAGGCCATTATACACATAAATAGATTTCTTGGCAATATTTATTTGGATATTTGATGTATTTCTCTCTAACTTGGAAGTGTTCTATTCCGAGAGACAGCTATGTAAAGACATACAGGGTGATAAGTTGTTTACTGTAAAATATAACTAATTAATAGTAGTTATTGGTTTCAATTAAAATAAATACACGCTTCACGGCATTCATTTATTATTTTACATTTCTCTAATGATCAATAATTTGGGAGGATCAGAATCAGTATTAATTATAGCACAGTTCTTTCAATTTAATTTAATTATATTATCCTACAATTTCTGCAATTTCGTAGTATTGTAAAATCTCACCTGATCATCAGATGGATTCCTGCTAATTGCTCGCAGTAACTGAGAAGAACTGATGTTTGGCATGGCAAGAATTTTAGTGATGTTATTGACCGTCAAGTCTGATGTCAAATGCTTTAATACAACCTCCGACTTGCTTAACTGATTTAACGCCTCTTTAACTTTCTTCATCACCACGTCATCCTGCTGTTGCTCCGTCATCTTCAGCTGACTGAAGTTTGCTCCCACGCTTTTAATTTCTAATGTGAACAATCCGTGTTGTCTGTGTATGATGAGAACATCAAAGTCACCCTCGTGGTAATGTTGTTGAAGAAAGTGTTCGGGTAGTGTGCTAGGGCGTGGTAGAAGGGCAGCAGTAGCCGCATAGCTAGGTTGACCAAGGTAATTCCCGAACTGTAGCTGAGAAATGACCATCATCACTTCTTTCGGTTGACTGTTGTCTGCCAGTGCACGAAGACAATACAACACACGCTCTAAGGCTTTGTCGTCACGCACGTCACTGTCATACACAGGTTGTTGGTGAAAGTTATCTCGACTACTATTTCCCACTGGGTCTGAAAGATTTGGATCTGAAGAAGACTGAATAGAAAATTACCATTCAAAAATAATATTAATAATATCCTTAAAAAATTCCAAATAAATATTGTTTAAATATCTAGATCGAAAACATACTGGAACATTTCTGGAATGGACCAACTTAGCGTATATCAAATTTATGTTTATACTTGAAGGGATTTCTGGAATGGACCAACTTAGCGTATATCAAATTTATGTTTATACTTGAAGCGATTTCTCGAAACTAAAATCAACAAAACATAGTAAAATGCAAATATCTGTCTTAACTCCAAGATCTGAACTCAATTAGTTACAAATAGCAATCTTACATCTAGGAGATGGACTTAATAAATTATAAAAGACAATCTTAACTCCAACTTTCTGTGACCTTAATAACGTACAATTAGCTCTCTTACCTGCACGATTTGAACTGAATAAATTACTATAATAATCTTACCACCAACAGGTGAACTGAATAAATTACTATAATAATCTTACCACCAACAGGTGAATTGAATAAATTACTATAATAATCTTACCACCAACAGGTGAACTGAATAAATTACTATAATAATCTTACCACCAACAGGTGAACTGAATAAATTACTATAATAATCTTACCACCAACAGGTGAACTGAATAAATTACTTTAATAATCTTACTACCAACAGGTGAACTGAATAAATTACTATAATAATCTTACCACCAACAGGTGAACTGAATAAATTACTATAATAATCTTACCACCAACAGGTGAACTGAATAAATTACTATAATAATCTTACCACCAAATGGTGAACTGAATAAATTACTATAATAATCTTACCACCAACAGGTGAACTGAATAAATTACTATAATAATCTTACCACCAACAGGTGAACTGAATAAATTACTATAATAATCTTACCACCAACAGGTGAACTGAATAAATTACTATAATAATCTTACCACCAAATGGTGAACTGAATAAATTACTATAATAATCTTACCACCAAATGGTGAACTGAATAAATTACTATAATAATCTTACCACCAACAGGTGAACTGAATAAATTACTATAATAATCTTACCTCCAATAGGTGAACTGAATAAATTACTATAATAATGTTACCAAAAAAAGGTGAATTGAATAAATTACTATAATAATCTTACCACCAAAAGGTGAACTGAATAAATTACTATAATAATCTTACCACCAACAGGTGAACTGAATAAATTACTATAATAATCTTACCACCAACAGGTGAACTGAATAAATTACTATAATAATCTTACCACCAAATGGTGAACTGAATAAATTACTATAATAATCTTACCACCAAATGGTGAACTGAATAAATTACTATAATAATCTTACCACCAAATGGTGAACTGAATAAATTACTATAATAATCTTACCACCAACAGGTGAACTGAATAAATTACTATAATAATCTTACCACCAAATGGTGAACTGAATAAATTACTATAATAATCTTACCACCAAATGGTGAACTGAATAAATTACTATAATAATCTTACCACCAACAGGTGAACTGAATAAATTACTATAATAATCTTACCACCAACAGGTGAACTGAATAAATTACTATAATAATCTTACCACCAACAGGTGAACTGAATAAATTACTATAATAATCTTACCACCAAATGGTGAACTGAATAAATTACTATAATAATCTTACCACCAAATGGTGAACTGAATAAATTACTATAATAATCTTACCACCAACAGGTGAACTGAATAAATTACTATAATAATCTTACCTCCAATAGGTGAACTGAATAAATTACTATAATAATGTTACCAAAAAAAGGTGAATTGAATAAATTACTATAATAATCTTACCACCAAAAGGTGAACTGAATAAATTACTATAATAATCTTACCACCAAAAGGTGAACTGAATAAATTACTATAATAATCTTACCACCAACAGGTGAACTGAATAAATTACTATAATAATCTTACCACCAACAGGTGAACTGAATAAATTACTATAATAATCTTACCACCAACAGGTGAACTGAATAAATTACTATAATAATCTTACCACCAACAGGTGAACTGAACAAATTACTATAATAATCTTACCACCAACAGGTGAACTGAACAACTTAAAAATAGCAATCTTACGTCCAAGATGTGAACATAATATATTACAAATAGTAATCTTACAACCACCACATTATAAAGTTTATGAAGTTTTAGCATCGATTTATTGTAGTGATTATACAGTTCTAATTCAATTCATTGTAGTGATTATACAGTTCTAATTCAATTCATTGTCGGGATTATACAGTTCTAATTCAATTCATTGTAGTGATTATACAGTTCTAATTCAATTCATTGTAGTGATTATACAGTTCTAATTCAATTCATTGTCGGGATTATAAAGTTCTAATTCAATTCATTGTCGGGATTATAAAGTTCCAGATTCATTGTTTCGAGAATAAAATTATAAATTCGATTCACTGTATGTATGACAAGGTAGAGATTAGATTGATTGTAATGTATGACTAGGTAGAGATTAGATTGATTGTAATGTATATAAAGATATAAATTTGATTCATTGTATGTACTTATGTACTTATATATACGTGTGTGTGTGTGTGTGTGTGTGTGTGTGTGTGTGTGTGTGTGTGTGTGTGTGTGTGTAACAGAAAAAGGGGGATAATCGTATGCAAAATTATTTTTCTCCCTACGAAATTATTACCTCTTATTGTTGGTCACAAAGTGCGTTATGTGTGGAATGAAAGCTTGCGTCTTATATGCATTGCCAGTGTGTTAGAGAGTGAGGATCATTGGATGTGTATATGAATTACTACGAATATGTGTTGTAGTATTCATTTGCTTACCAAAACATGTTGGCAGCAACCATCAGTGTCCAAACTTGTCGGAACTGAAGGCAGTTGGCCCGAGAAAAAGGATGGAACATTCGTCCATATATTTCATTTGGGATTTTCACCACTTTATGTTTTCTCGCTTTTCAGTGAAACTAGTCCTGCATTCATCAACGAGGAAGAACATTTCATGTCTTCACCAGTGTTACATGTATTTATCACCTGGTCTTCACCAGTGTTACGTGTATTTATCACCTGGTCTTCACCAGTGTTACATGTATTTATCATCTGGTCTTCACCAGTGTTACGTGTATTTATCACCTGGTCTTCACCAGTGTTACGTGTATTTATCACCTGGTCTTCACCAGTGTTACGTGTATTTATCACATGGTCATCACCAGTGTTACGTGTATTTATCATCTGGTCTTCAACAGCGTTACATGTATTTATCACCTGTCTTCACCAGTGTTACATGTATTTATCATCTGGTCTTCACCAGTGTTACATGTATTTATCACCTGTCTTCACCAGTGTTACATGTATTTATCACTTTGCCTCTTGACAGAGGAGGGATCTCTGATTCCCAGTGTTATTTGTCCACAGTTGTTGTGAGTGGACAATTTGATTAGGCTATTTATTTCATCTTCTACACGTGTCTTTATTTATTTGTCCACAATAGTTGTGAGTGGACAATTTAATTAGGCTATTTATTTCATCTTCTACACGTGTCTTTATTTATTTGTCCACAATAGTTGTGAGTGGACAATTTAATTAGGCTATTCATTTCATCTTCTACACGTGTGTTTATTTATTTGTCCACAATAGTTGTGAGTGGACAATTTAATTAGGCTATTCATTTCATCTTCTACACGTGTGTTTATTTATTTGGATTCCGCTTTGATTACGTCATCATTAAATTGTGAGTAGTATTCTCTAGGGGCGCATCCTCAAAGGTAGGTAAATAGGTAGATTATTATTAGCTTTTTTATTTTATTACTCAGTTAAAATTTTTAAACTATTGACATTTTGAGTTTTCACTCATAACTTTCATGAACATTTGTTGACACTACCTTATTAAATAATTTGTTAACATATTGTGACATTTTGCGCTTCTTACTGCCATCAGAACTAACATAAAAATTTGTATTGAGTTTTCACCCAGGTAGTTGAGTCAATACATATTTAACTAGTGTGCGATATTCATGGTTATCACCTCTCTGTTGACCAGTATTTGATGAATTTGTGGTGGTTTTTCACCCACGAATTTGAGCTTATATATATACATTTGTTCGCGGTTATCACTACTGGTTGTTATATATTTACATTTGTTCGCGGTTATCACTGCTGGTTGTTATATATTTACATTTGTTCGCGGTTATCACTGCTGGTTGTTATATATTTACATTTGTTCGCGGTTATCACTGCTGGTTGTTATATATTTACATTTGTTCGCGGTTATCACTGCTGGTTGTTATATATTTACATTTGTTCGGAGTTATCACTGCTGGTTGTTATATATTTACATTTGTTCGCGGTTATCACTGCTGGTTGTTATATGTTGCGCTATCGCTATCATTAATATTTTATTTTTTAAAAAAAAAAATTCATATTTCATTGCACTGGTCCCCCACCCCATGAATATTGTGTGGATGCTTCTGGATGAATGATTAACAGCCGTGCAAAAGTAACCCATACTGTTGAATATATAAACCAAAATCACTGTGGCCAGTATGATATATAAATATGTCTAACTCACGTCACTGTGGCTACAATGATTATATTAATATATCTAACTAACGTCACTGTGGCTACAATGATTATATTAATATATCTAAAATCACTATGGCTAATATGATTATATAAATATATCTGACTAACGTCACTGTGGCTACAATGATTATATTAATATATCTAACATCACTACAGTAAATAATTATATAATTACATATCTTAAAAACTTTACTTCTCCTAATATTAACTCTATAACTTCATTACAAACATGATAACGACTAATATTATTAAATAAATACATAAGAATGTGTATATGACTAAAATGATTATACAGTACAAAAATTCCATTTTTACTATTAATACGATTCAAGAAGCATATAATCAAGTGATTTAAATTGCATTAATATATAATAAACACGTTTAACATTAATACAATAAAATACAAGTGCATTACAATCACTACTTTTGCTACCAGGATTATAAATATATAACAAGCGTTATTATCACTATGTTTATATAAATACCAGGATTATGTGAGAAATTCATTTCTGTAAATTAATTTTACCGTAGTCTGACGTTTCTGTTTACGTGACCTAGATTTAGCAGTTGACCTTGTCTTACTGGGTCCATCCTGTGGGATTTGAGCTACTAACAGCTGCTCGCCAGCAATGTTCTCCACGCTGTACGGCACGCGATTGAAATGAAGGGGAGGTAAGAAATATGTTTGTGTGTGAAGTTCATGGTACCAAGTCTTTATACACTGAAGCCAATAGTTTTCAGCTGATTGCTGTGACGACTGACCTTGATCCTCATTGGACGCCTAAAAAAATTATTAGAAAAATGACGTCACACTAAACTTTGTTCACTTCTGTACTTGTGATATCATTACAAAATCAAAATGTCGGTCACTACTTATGACAGACCTAAAAATAACTTACCCATTATGCCGTCTATGATGCTATTTCAATAATGTAGTCAATCTGGGATTTTAGTCAGTTCGGGAATATTAATATTTTGACATGAATTACAAGCAGATATTATATTCAAATATATTTAAATGTATATTTCAATAAATGCATTTTCTGATAGATAGTATAAATAGATTTATAAATAATAAATGTATATTCTGATAGATTTATATATACTAAATACTAAATAACACAAAGAAAATAACACTTTTACGGAAAGTACTCAAATCAACATTAAAATACAGAGTTGAGTTTAAATTTGTTTTACCATGTTTTTTTAATCAGGATTTGTCAAATTTTGCAACTGATGACATCAATCTGCATCCATCTTGAACGTATTACCATCAATCACATTCTTCATTCAGAACCGTGCGGCACTTTACTGAAATGAAAGGGAGGTAAGAAATTGGCGTGCGTCTGAAATTCCATCTTTATGCATTTGTACGGCTTTATACAATGACGTGATTTGTTTTTGTTTATTTTTTTCACAACAAAACGTCTGTGACTTTCCTGTTGATCAATTTTGTCAGAAAGTTTACCTCTACCTCAACTCGTTTGCTTGCCCCACTTTGACATACATTTCATTTTGACCTACTTTTGATATGTTCAATGTGACCCACATTGAATTACTGTTCAGTTAGAAATCTTTCTATTAGTATTGTATGGGAGATGAGAGTCATTGGCAAATAGAGTTTTGCTTGTTCTACTTTGACATTCCGTTCCATCTGAAATCTTTTTCCGCCTAATTATATTTAGAGCACTTCTATTTAAAAAACTAACATCTTTATTCGTGTATTATAACAGAAAGTTGTTTAATTACTAAATGGAGTTTTGTTTGCCCAACGCGTATTACAATGGAGAGTAGTGTCATTGCTAAATGGAATTTTGGTTTTAGGTAAGTGGGAATCTCCACTGAGTCTGTCTTTTATCCGGCTGTTGCTGGCACTAAATGTGACGTCATTGTGAATCAATATAAAATGAATACGACTGTAAAAGCTTGCATTGGAACAATGGGTATTTGATAATCACTGTCAATGTGAGCACACGTTTGTCTTTTCCTTGTGATAATGTAATTTGTCTTGGATAATCATCTTGGTCCTGTCTGTGTGATTAAGAGTTTTACTTGTCTTAGTGATTTCATGTTTGTTTAGTCCATGTGAAATCGTGTTTGTCTTGTCTCTATATTGAGTATTTGGTTTGTCCTGCCTCTGTGATGACATAGTTGCCTTGTCGGTGACGTGTTTGTCTTGTCTCTATATTGAGTATCTATATTGAGTATTTGGTTTGTCCTGCCTCTGTGATGACATAGTTGCCTTGTCGGTGACGTGTTTGTCTTGTCTCTATAATTACATGTTTGGCTTGTCACTATGATTAAGCATTAGATTTCTTTCTATGATTACGTACTTGTCTTGTCTCCATGATTACGTGCATGGTTTGTCTCTATGAGTAAGTAATTGTCTTGTCTTGTCTCCATGATTACGTACTTGTGTTGTCTTGTCTCCATGATTGCGTGCATGGTTTGTCTCTAAGAGTACGTACTTGTCTTTATGATTACGTACTTGTCTTTATGATTACGTGTTTGTGTACGTTGGTGTACGTTGAATGACAACACTTTGACAGTTCACGGAGTGTACTTCCAATGGGAACACTTCAACATTTCATGTAGTGTACTTTGAATAACCACACCTCGACATTTCATGTAGTGTACATTCAATTACCACACTTCAAAATTTCATATTTCATATTTCATTGTCTTAGGACATGGTGAAGTAGAACTAGTGAAAGGAAGTATTGTAGTTAGAGAATTACTTCCTGAAACATGTTTCAAACAGGAAACTGATGTACGTATCCAAGATTATGTAGAAAAAAAAAAACATACACAGATATCGAGCTACATATTCCAGAGCGTATATTTAAATGAATTGACCGACGTGCTGGGTGAATAAATCTATAATAGTATATTTTATTAACATTTTTTAAATATCAAGTTTAAATATATTTGTGACGCCAACGCCTCTTAGTTAATGATTATGATTATTATTATAATTAATCTTTCATAACTATTTACAAGTGCGATGGGGTTAAAGATAAAATTATACTTCAACTCCTAAACCCTCATTAGTCCGCCTGGTCCTGTTAAGCTCTTGAAAATGCGTCGCACACATAACCGACATTTTGAGTACCCGACTCGCGAACGGTGATGTAACCACCCCTGTTGCTTGCGTCGTACTCACAACCATGAGCCGGACGTATTACTTAATATGTTCGAGTAATAGCAGATGGTGGGTCGTGTCCAAGCCTGATGCTGACCGATAGATTTTCAGCCATGAATTCGTATATGTCTTTAAATACACTGTACCGGGGTCTGAGAGCCACACTTCGCTACGGACCACCGACGGAGATGGACGCGTTTTTTGCTCACAGCCATGCTTCCCACTACAGGACAATCGCGCTATGGACTACCGGACACCGGACAGCGGACGGAGACGGCGATGCACCACGCTCAAAAACGCCTACAGTCTCCATCACCATTTATACAACTGCTCCCAGGCGAGCTGCACCACGTGCAGAGAAATTGAAACAACCATCCAGAGGGACGACTTCCTAATTTCAATAAGGCCATCCGAATTATATAGACCTATGGACAATACTCTACAGTCCCTATAGGGCCACTACCTAAACAGAAAAATGGCTAGCGTTGAAGTCAAAACAGCCTCCTTTGAGATAATTCAGTATTACCGAAACATGGGCGCAAGGAAAAAAGAAACACACAACACAAAAACTTGGATGTGCACGCAAGACACACAGACCATACCACCATGGAGCACCAAAGGCAAAGAAACACAGAGACGGACGAGAAGACAACGAAAGAAACACAGACGACAAAACACTGCGAAAAGAAAAAAGAAAAAAAAACCAAAGAAGACAACACTCTCTACTACCAACACGCAAACTTACTACCAACACTCTCTACTACCAACACGCAAACTTACTACCAACACTCTCTACTACCAACACGCAAACTTACTACCAACACTCTCTACTACCAACACGCAAACTTACTACCAACACTCTCTACTACCAACACGCAAACTTACTACCAACACTCTCTACTACCAACATGCAAACTAAAAAGAATGAGTCGACCACTAAGGACACTCAAAGAAGGACAGAGACAAAAACAGAGACAAAAACAGAGACAAAAACAGAGACAAAAACAGAGCACACATCAACAAAGGACAGAGACAAAAACAGAGCACACATCAACAAAGGACAGAGACAAAAACAGAGCACACATCAACAAAGGACAGAGACAAAAACAGAGCACACATCAACAAAGGACAGAGACAAAAACAGAGCACACATCAACAAAGGACAGAGACAAAAACAGAGCACACATCAACAAAGGACAGAGACAAAAACAGAGCACACATCAACAAAGGACAGAGACAAAAACAGAGCACACATCAACAAAGGACAGAGACAAAAACAGAGCACACATCAACAAAGGACAGAGACAAAAACAGAGCACACATCAACAAAGGACAGAGACAAAAACAGAGCACACATCAACAAAGGACAGAGACAAAAACAGAGCACACATCAACAAAGGACAGAGACAAAAACAGAGCACACATCAACAAAGGACAGAGACAAAAACAGAGCACACATCAACAAAGGACAGAGACAAAAACAGAGCACACATCAACAAAGGACAGAGACAAAAACAGAGCACACATCAACAAAGGACAGAGACAAAAACAGAGCACACATCAACAAAGGACAGAGACAAAAACAGAGCACACATCAACAAAGGACAGAGACAAAAACAGAGCACACATCAACAAAGGACAGAGACAAAAACAGAGCACACATCAACAAAGGACAGAGACAAAAACAGAGCACACATCAACAAAGGACAGAGACAAAAACAGAGCACGCATCAACAAAGGACAGAGACAAAAACAGAGCACACATCAACGAAGGACGCTGAAATCAACACAGACAATGTCAGTGGAGATAAACAAACATTTATTGCCACAACGCAGACAGAAAAGAGGAAAAAAAGAAACCGCCCTCCTAAATGGGTTAGAGAACAACAAAAAATGGAAAGAACAAACAGGCAATACTTCCAACACAATCATGACGACAGAGACTGGCTGCCACCCGCCAAATTCCTATGGAGGTTGTTCAACACCTTTAACCAAACACACCAGATACCAAGGTACCCTAGACGTCCCCAGTACGGAAACCGATGGCAGACCAAATACAGCGAAACAACACACCACAGAGGACATGGTATAGAATTTAGTAATTTTTTTTTTTTGCTACACCCGAGTACAACTACATCAAGGGGGAAAAATCGCCAGAGTCTGAAACTCGGTTAGAGGTCCCTTGTGCTCTGTAGAAGAACATACGGACCAGTCAGCCACGGACACCTGAAAGATTTTTATTTTTCAGCGCCAACGAACACCGTGGACAATGCTGGAGTAGCCCTGAAAAGAGGAATAAGACAGACCCAGTCTGCATTCAGAAAATAATAGTAATAAAATAATCATTTAAAATAAAACGCCATGCACACACTTCCAAAAACCCAACGCATTGGAAGATGAACACGACGGCCTACCCATACCCTGGAAAAAAGCGAATGATGCGAAGCCCTGGCTGAACGCCTTCAAAGGCGAGAACATTGTAGATGAAAGCCTTCAACCACGCCCACCCAGGAGTGAAGAAAACGTTACAACAACAACAACAACAATGGGATACACATTCAACTCTAGAATCCTGTGAAGTCCCTAATCTTCTAATCATTATCTATTTGGCGTAGACATCACAAATAGTCTATTGCCGTGTCTACATGAAACACAAGTATAACATATCAATAGCAAAATGCAAGAAATATTTATAAACCCATTCTCCCTCAGTCAATCTGTTAGCTCACCATTAATCTAACAGCTGCCTTCATCACCGGACTTGTGCCACACCCGTTTCAAAGTGATTAGAAAATAAAATTATTTTAGAGTGTACACTTTGTTCTAAGCCCATTTGATGGTCTTATTTTTGTACATCTTTAATATTTGATAATAAAACTATTTTATCCGCTTGTAACTAGTTTAGATTATATAAGAAAATTCTATAACATTTTTAACCTGAGTTGTTAACTCCAACTCTGACACTTACAAAAACATATACCATCATAAGCAGTGCCCAAGGTCGGGTCTCACTGATATTTTACAATTGATATGACATTTACGTTTAGAAGTTGGAATAGGCAAATTTACCTCACCACACCATCATAAGTAGTGCCCAGCATTGGCAACAAAGATATATCCATTAAGACAGAAATAGGTAGAGGCAAATTTACTCCACTACACCATCATAAGTATTGCATAAGGTCGGATCGCATTAACATTGGCAACAAAGATATATTTATTAAAAATAGAAACAGAGAGAGCCAAATTTACTCCGCCACGCATAGTAAGGCATATGTAATTTCAATACAATTCTAAAAATTAATACACAAATTATACAGTAAGTCATACATAAGGTGAATACATTTCCAGCAAGATAAAGCACAAATTGTGTATTAAGGCGTCTTAAATACAACTTTCACACTAATACAGACATTGTTTATTCACGCGAAAACATGACTGTGACAATTTATAATTCAAATTAATTTGAAATATAGAGTTGCATATTTCTACAAAACATTACTCAGACAATATGTAATACAAATTATTTATAAATGTAGCGTTACACATTTCTACAAAACATTACTCAGACAATATGTAATACAAATTATTTATAAATGTAGCGTTACAATTTTCTACAAAACACTACTCAGACAATATGTAATACAAATTATTTATAAATGTGGCGTTACACATTTCTACAAAACATTACTCAGACAATATGTAATACAAATTATTTATAAATGTGGCGTTACACATTTCTACAAAACATTACTCAGACAATATGTAATACAAATTATTTACAAATATAGCCTTACAAATTTCTACAAAACACTCACCGTGTGCACACGCAGATGTTGGTGGTATAGTCGGTTTGGTAAAGTGGCTACAACGATTTTCAAAATGTCGCATGATCAACAAATGCACGTCAAAATACGAATGCTAACTTGCGGGAGAATAATTGGGTATGTTAGCGGGTGGCAATTGAAGTGCACCCTAGCGCATCCAACTGTATGACTTCCTGTTTTGTAAACGCTGAAGTAATAGTGATCAACTACACATCTCTAACTCATGTTAGTAATCAACTACACATCTCTAACTCATGTTAGTAATCAACTACACATCTCTAACTCATGTTAGTGATCAACTACACATCTCTAACTCATGTTAATAATCAACTACACATCTCTAACTTATGTTAATAATCAACTACACATCTCTAACTTATGTTAATAATCAACTACACATCTCTAACTCATGTTAATAATCAACTACACATCTCTAACTTATGTTAATAATCAACTACACATCTCTAACTCATGTTAGTAATCAACTACACATCTCTAACTCATGTTAGTAATCAACTACACATCTCTAAAGTATATAAATGATCCATCACGCACCTCCAAAGTCACATAAACAACTCTACACATTTCTAGAATTATATTGTTACTATTTAATTTATTAAGTCACATAAATAACTCCACACATTTCTAGAATTATATTGTCACTATTTAATTTATTAAGTCACATAAACAACTCCACACAATAATTATATTGTTACTATTTAATTTATTAAACATGTATAAAACGATATGCTAAATACCAATCGAAAATGTCAGAAAATGAAGAAAACGAAAATAAAAATAGCTGAGAGTAAATCAACATGGCGGATGAATACAGCATAATTTACACAATTAATTACAATTCAGTTCACAATCTCTTTCTTCTCGAGCAGGACTGTCTGCTTTCTGCTTGAGTGCGCCGTAACCTGGAAACGGGCCAGGTAAGAGTTAGTCTTTTAAAGTTAGAATATCAAACAGGTAATTTAATCCGCCACTTGCGTGACAAACGTTGACCTCTAACCCATAACAAATTGTACATTAACACAGTGTATTATGACACATTGTATATTAACACACTGTACTACAACTACATTTACTATAAAACATTGTATTATATTACACCATACTATAATAACATATTGTACACTAACACACTGTACTATGACACACTGTACATTAACACACTTTACTATAACATTGTACTACTTTAACACAGTGTGCGAGACTGTATTTTACCTCTAGTAGCATACTTTTGTACATCGATTTATTGATCTATTGGAGCAGAGTTCTGAGTGATATTAGAGCAGACACATATTTTATTAAGGTCGTGAGTGATATGTGTCTATTTGATCAGAAAACTCTCTTGTTAAAGTTGTGAGTGATATTTATGTATTTGAGCAGACAACTCTCTTATTAAAGTTGTGAGTTATATTTGATCAGACAAATATCTTGTTAAGGTCGTGAGTCATATTTGTCTATTTGAGCACACAATTCTCTAGCTAAGGTCTCGAGTGATATTTGTGTTTGCAATATTAATTTGTGGTCCTCTGTGCTGTGTTTACACTAAATCAAGATTTGTTGCTTATATAGTATGAGTTTGTGAAAATATGTTCTTACCTGTCAATTATTAATACGTCATAATTTGACATGTAATGCTTAGAGCAAGGTTCAGTGTTCAGAAATATAGGAACAAACATGGACAACTTTTACAGCGACATTTAGTGTTGGGGTTCATGGTGGTGATGTTTAATGTAGACATGTGACCATCCTGTGAATTAGGCTGGGTGTAACAGCTTTCACACTGCCGTTAATGTTGAGACAATGTATTGTCTAAATGCTGGCATCACGTTAAAGTGTCCTCGTGGTCATGAAATTAATATCCTCCAACGATTTCTGGCACTGGGGGTAGTACTTCTTTCACTCAATAATCCAAGATAAGGAGGAATAAATGCCCCACCTACCTGTTGCAGTGGAAGGTATTCTTTAAAGAAAACACACACAAGGATAAGATCCAACTCTTGTACTTTTACTTCATCAAAAGATAATCCAGAATACATTGCCTCTCTACTATTTACTTAAAAGTTGATGGATGGCGACTTCTTTTTGCCATTGATTCCTGCATCATTGTCTGCACTTTTTTTGACACACACATTACAGTTACAGGTAATTTTTCAAGCTCTCCAGATGTCACACAGTTCTCAGGTATTTCTAAACTTTGTACAGTGAAAGACATATCTACCCTATTTATTAACCCATTACTACAAAAGGGTATAATTAATTAATTATTAGTCCAATAAGACTCTCTCTCTCTCTCTCTCTCTCTCTCTCTCTCTCTCTCTCTCTCACACACACACACACACACACACACACACACACACACACACACACACACCATGGCGAATAGAATGCAAGCACGCAATGCATAAATCAGTCTCAGTTTTATGATGCACAAATATATGACATGTTTCATTATATACATAGATATATATGATATAGCCTAATGGTCAACATAAGTCATCATTTGTGTAGGCTTAATGAGATCAGGTGAACCTTTAATAATAAATATAATCTTCGAAATAAATATATATTGGCGATCTTTTCAACAAGAAATTTTACAAGTCATGCCTATCTGATAGGGGTTGCTTTCCTTAGACAGTGGCAATCACGTGAACAAAGAAAAAAAAATTGGTGCTTACCCGTTTTACGCGATACAAAGGAACAAAATCTTTCCTGATATATTTTTTTCCAGCCAGTATTTGTGTATGTTATTTACCATCACTTCACATAGAACATAAATCTCTCTACTTTTGTATTTGTTATGTATTATCACTTCACATAGAACATAGGCTACATCTCTCTAACTTTTATGTATGCTGTATACTACACTTCTCAAATAGCAGGACAAAAATCTCTCCAGTTTTTTGATTGGCTTAAATTTCATTATATCCAAAATTATGAATGCTTTATTGCAAAGTAGAAATAATTCAGGCTGTCCTCATATTCACAATAGTATCTGAACTGTGGTCAGAGTTTTTTGTTCAGTTCTTATTTCAAATCTGTTACATATAAACTGTGAAAATGGATTGTTAATTAAATTAGAGAACCACGAACTGTATATTTCTTTAAAGTTAAATTGTGGTACCTTCGAAATGATTTTGTTTTAATTGTAAAAAGTGATGCATGCACATTGTGTAAAGCGAATGTTTTGAATCTGGTGCAGACTTTGACAGTTTGACCTTTGTCAATGAGAAAGGAGAAATAATACATTTGAGCCACAACTCAATTTTGACCCTTCAAGTCACATCATCACATTAGGGTCACCGGAAGATATCACCACCACTGCCCACTCTCTAGTCAAAAGGGGTGATAATGGCTAGCAAGCAACTCACCAGACATTGCATAGATGTTGTAGCAAGTGCTCACATTCAGAACGAACCAAGGTGTTTGTTTGGGCAATTTTTATTCTGTATTCAAAGTTATGAGTAGGCTGGCATATGTGTATGCATGAATGCATAGGGACAGGTAAAGTGTAAATGGACAACAGAAAAATCAACTGCACTCACTTGCTTTCAAACCCAAAGACAGATAACTATAGTTTTAAAAATTCTAAAGTTGCATTTATTGCAGGGGGGGGGGTGTCCTTTCACACAGTTGTTAATCAGTCACTGTACACCATTCACACTCACATTCATGGGGTGGGGAATAAAAGCAATTAATGATGAATAGAAAAACCTGAAAAACAAATAACAAATCTGGAAAATTATCTCCCCTGGTGGCAACCCTGCCATAAAATAAGTCATGCACACAAATAGCTATACTGTTTTTAAAGTTTTGCCCATATATGACTAAACGTTCACTAAATGTCTTGACAGTCTTTTTTTTTTTAAAGAAAATGTTAAGAGTTCAATGATTAATCCTAGCTAATTCTAGATGTGCCTGGACCTGTGCATATTTACTTACACATTGGTGGATGTTGGCTCGCGAAATATAGATTAAAGTCGGATTTGTCTGCTCCTTTTCCACTCACAGAAACATTATGCGACGATAAATGTTTAATGTTGTGGAGGCATTAATAAAATAAATTAAATATTCTCATCACTTGCAATTAATTATGAAATATTAATTTTAAAAAATAATTATCTGCATTAAATAAATGGCATGCACATGATACAGAACCGATATTCCGTGTGCTTGTATAGGCATTTATTTCACTCAGCATATATCCAAAGGAATGACTTATTTATGGTGTTTAACTTTGAACCGATATTCCGTGTGCTTGTATAGGCATTTATTTCACTCAGCATATATCCAAAGGAATTACTTATTTATGGTGTTTAACCTTGAACCGATATTCCGTGTGCTTGTATAGGCATTTATTTCACTCAGCATATATCCAAAGGAATTACTTATTTATGATGTTTAACTTTGAACCGATGTTCCGTGAGCGTTTGAATATTTGTAATTGTAAATAAGTAAAACAACACTCATACATTGGATTTTGTACTTCCATGTTAATTATGTATTGCAATCAAATAAGTGTCTATACGTAATGTGGATGGACTACAACCGATGTTAGTGTTTGTTTTGGGTTAGAACAAAATCGTATATGTCTGACTCACTTGTGTTAAATATTGAATGAATGACGTCATGACACTAACTGTTGATATTTGATTTTGTTGCTTGTACGAATCGAAATCTAAAGTAGACAATTCATGTAGACGCTATACAAGCATTCTGCATAATTTAAAATCGTGCATACTCTAAGCTTTAGGCTTCAGAATATCCACTCACACACACACACACACACACACACACACACACACACACACACACACACACACACACACACACACACACACACACACAAACACACATACGCACGCACGCGCACACACACACTATCACACTGTCATCTGTATAATATATTTATTAAAATTATATTTGTTTATCTTTTCGAATTTGCATTTTAATGATCTGTTCATTCGTCCCACTAATTATTCGCTGAATTATTCATTCGCCCCACTAATTATTCGACGAATTACGCATTCGCCCCACTAATTATTCGCTGAATTATTCATTCGCCCCACTAATTATTCGACGAATTACACATTCGCCCCACCGCCGTCTGAAGTGCAAGTCTAAGCTAGCGACAGAGATAATTGTCTTTAAAGACGACTAAGATCGTCTCCTTCTAGTCATGTATTCCAATGTCTAGCGACAGAGATAATTGTCTTTGAAGACGACTAAGATCGTCTCCTTCTAGTCATATATTCCAATGTTGAAAGTGAAAATCCAAACAGAACATCCAAAAGTATTGTAAATCATATTTAAATTACTAAGCCCCGCCTTCATTTCCTCAATTTTGAACAAAACTCGAAATGTAACATGCCTGGGTATTCCACTTTCTACAACGAAAGAACACTTGCAAAAGTTTTCATTCACTAATCTTACTCCAAGCTCCACCCTATTTGCTATATTTCATTCACTAATCTTACTCCAAGCTCCACCCTATTTGCTATATTTCATTCACTAATCTTACTCCAAGCTCCGCCCTATTTTCTCTGTTTCATTCACTAATCTTACTCCAAGCTCCACCCTATTTTCTCTGTTTCATTCACTAATCTTACTCCAAGCTCCACCCTTTTTGCTATATTTCATTCACTAATCTTACTCCAAGCTCCACCCTATTTGCCATGTTTCATTCACTAATCTTACTCCAAGCTCCACCCTATTTGCTATATTTCATTCACTAATCTTACTCCAAGCTCCACCCTATTTGCTATATTTCATTCACTAATCTTACTCCAAGCTCCGCCCTATTTGCTATATTTCATTCACTAATCTTACTCCAAGCTCCGCCCTATTTGCTATATTTCATTCACTAATCTTACTCCAAGCTCCGCCCTATTTGCTATATTTCATTCACTAATCTTACTCCAAGCTCCACCCTATTTGCTATATTTCATTCACTAATCTTACTCCAAGCTCCGCCCTATTTGCTATATTTGAAGATATGACGTAATACCGAAGAGATCAGCTTTGAAGGAAAACTGGCCGGCGTAGCAACCGACAAATTACGGAAATAGCCGAAAGTGGTCGTCATTTCTTCTCATTCTAAGCGAGAAAGTTGCAATTGAACCGAATTATGTAACAATAGCAGGGGCTGATTGTTTATTCACATTAAATATTTAAAGAGTCACTAGTAGTTTAACATTTAACGAATCTCTAGTAGTTAATAATATATTTACATTTAACGAGTCTCTAGAAGTTAATATATATTTACATTAAACATTTAACGAGTCTCTAGTAGTTAATATATATTTACATTAAACATTTAACGAGTCTCTAGTAGTTAATATATATTTACATTAAACATTTAACGAGTCTCTAGTAGTTAATATATATTCATATTAAACAAGTCTCTAGTAGTTAATATATATTCTCATAATAAATACATTCTTTATGCTGTATTGATCACCCACAATAACTTATCAAGTGAAGGATTGTGTGGATAGGATTATTAAATTAAGATCTAAAACGCGACTCGTCAACATGATCAAGAAGACACCAAGACGTTTTGTTCAAGATATGTGTCTTTAATATAAAAATATAAATTATTGACACAAATATTTTTATAAAGAACTCAGGACTAGTTCTGTATACAATTTATAATTTTTGTTTTCTTTAATAATTTTAACGAGACGAGTAAAGTAACGAACACACAACAGATTGTTATACCGGTTGTTG
Source organism: Sinotaia quadrata (assembly GCA_028829895.1). Classification (NCBI taxonomy): domain Eukaryota; kingdom Metazoa; phylum Mollusca; class Gastropoda; order Architaenioglossa; family Viviparidae; genus Sinotaia; species Sinotaia quadrata. The sequence continues at coordinate 3,116,086 of CM054179.1, forward strand.
TTGTATTGTATTTATTGTGAACACAAGACAACTTGTTATACCGGTTATTGTTGTATTGTATTTATTGTGAGCACAAGACAACTCGTTATAACGGTTGTTGTTGTATTGTATTTATTGTGAACACAAGAAATCTTGTTATACCGGTTTTTGTAGTATTGTATTTATTGTGAACACAAAACAACTTGTTAAACCTGTTGTTGTTGTATTGTATTTATTGTGAACACAAAACAACTTGTTATACCGGTTGTTGTTGTATTGTATTTATTGTGAACACAAAACAACTTGTTATACCGGTTGTTGTTGTATTGTATTTATTGTGAGCCCAAGACAACTTGTTATAACGGTTGTTGTTGTATTGTATTTATTGTGAACACAAGAAATCTTGTTATACCGGTTTTTGTAGTATTGTATTTATTGTGAACACAAGAAGACTTGTTATACCGGTTGTTGTTGTATTGTATTTATTGTGAACACAAGACAACTTGTTATACCGGTTGTTGTATTATATTTATTGTGAACACAAAACAACTTGTTATACCGGTTGTTGTTGTATTGTATTTATTGTGAGCACAAGACAACTTGTTATAACGGTTGTTGTTGTATTGTATTTATTGTGAACACAAGAAATCTTGTTATACCGGTTTTTGTAGTATTGTATTTATTGTGAACACAAGAAGACTTGTTATACCGGTTGTTGTTGTATTGTATTTATTGTGAACACAAGACAACTTGTTATACCGGTTGTTGTTGTATTGTATTTATTGTGAACACATGCATTTTCTGGTGTTGGATTTTCTATCAACTGATCAAGTTATGGTAATATACAACCGACAAATTTGTCACGATCTCACCTCCACCATTAAAGACTCTCCAAACAAGTAAAATTTTAAAATAAAAAAGACAAAGATGTTCCAACCCTAGCATGCACGTCAAAAGACATTAGAACACATCTACAAAAATTATCCACATCACCAACAAATTACACAGACGGTTTCAAAGTGTCGCTAGAAACTGGATCAGTCAATCACTCTTACCAACGGGTATAGGCCTACAGTTACACCCGACTCATACAAAACTAACAGCTAAAAGGTTAGCCATACTAAAAGCATTTTCACAACTGAACAAACATCTACTCTTACCTTCAATAAAAACATACTAATATTAACTTACTTATTATCTTGAATACAAATATTATACATCACAAACAATAAAAACATGCTCATGCTAATATTAACTGACTTATTATACATGACAAACAATAAAACCATACTAATATTAACTGATTTATTATCTTGAATACAAATATTATACATCACAAACGGTATTTCTAGAATATGCAACTTATGCAAAATAAAACACTGCATCATGTAACTGGACACAAACAACATCAACACAAGATTGCTATATATCCAAAGCCACGAGAATATAAATAGAAATGAAACATCAGACAGAGGAAGAAATATGGAACACAAGAATCAAACATATACATATACAATTCAGAAATAAATGCACAAATTAAACAGATTTATAAGATAAAAATACTCCAAGACCTAATTAACCCAGCAACATATACAACAAAGCCATTTAGAGTTTAAGATTAAATTCAACAGTTTTAACATACAAGACCACAGATCAAGCAAACACATGAAATCATTGTAGAGCGGAAAATACAACACTTCCTATTGCAATACCCACTATACAATACAACACTTCCTATTGCATTACCCACTATACAATACAACACTTCCTATTGCATTACCCACTATACAACACAACACTTCCTATTGCATTACCCACTATACAACACAACACTTCCTATTGCATTACCCACTATACAATACAACACTTCCTATTGCATTACCCACTATACAATACAACACTTCCTATTGCATTACCCACTACACAATACAACACTTCCTATTGCATTACCCACTATACAATACAACACTTCCTATTGCATTACCCACTATACAATACAACACTTCCTATTGCATTACCCACTATACAATACAACACTTCCTATTGCATTACCAACTATACAACACAACACTTCCTATTGCATTACCCACTATACAACACAACACTTCCTATTGCATTACCCACTATACAATACAACACTTCCTATTGCATTACCCACTATACAACACAACACTTCCTATTGCATTACCCACTATACAATACAACACTTGCTATTGCATTACCCACTATACAACACAACACTTCCTATTGCATTACCCACTATACAATACAACACTTCCTATTGCATTACCCACTATACAACGAAGAAAGAAAAACAAGCAATGACACCACACATCTATTACAAGTCCCATTCTCCACACAATCACTACTTTATCCATTCTCCACACAATCACTACTTTATCCATTCTCCACACATTCACTACTTTATCCATTCTCCACACAATCACTACTTTATCCATTCTCCACACAATCACTACTTTATCCATTCTCCACACATTCACTACTTTATCCATTCTCCACACAATCACTACTTTATCCAAGTCACAGACAGAAAATTTAATCCAAACTGCACTCATCACTTTCCATACTGAAACAAACACATTACACCTTCTGTAAAGCAACTTTAGACACAGACTTAAAAACAAACACATTACACCTTCTGTAAAACAACTTTAGACACAGACTTAAAAACAAACACATTACACCTTCTCTAAAACAATTGTAGACAGAGACTTAAAAACAAACACATTACACCTTCTCTAAAACAACTGTAGACAGAGACTTAAAAACAAACACATTACACCTTCTCTAAAACAACTGTAGACAGAGACTTAAAAACAAACACATTACACCTTCTCTAAAACAATTGTAGACAGAGACTTAAAAACAAACACATTACACCTTCTCTAAAACAACTTTAGACAGAGACTTAAAAACAAACACATTACACCTTCTCTAAAACAACTTTAGACAGACTTAAAAACAAACACATTACAGCTTCTCTAAAACAACTTTAGACAGAGACTTAAAAACAAAAAAATAAACAAACAAAAGCAACGTAGCCGTCAGCAACACTACAAGGAACTAACCACATCCACTACAACAAGCAGAACGCCCTCTTCAGAATAAAGTGAGAAGAGGAAATACTCACAGGAGTAAACCAAGACCGAGAACAAAAAAGATAAAAAATCGTTAAGGACGGCTTTGTGTCTCACTTTCTATCGGACTGCAACAAAAACTGATCTCAGCAGATTACTAGATCTGGAAGACTTTTGGTCCCCGATCTCTAAGATGGGCGAGTTTTCATTAATTAATAGTTTGTTGGTAGGAGTTTGTGAAATATCAAAAAGCGTTTTTCTTGTCATAGCCATTTCTAAGTAGGAGTTTGATAACTATCAATAGGCTTTATTCTTGTCATAACCAGATCTAAGTAGGAGTTTGATAACTATCAATAGGCTTTATCCTTGTCATAACCAGGTCTAAGTAGGAGTTTGATAACTATCAGTATGATTTATTCTTATCATAACCAGATCGAAGTAGGAGTGTCAATGAATAGTCTATACGTAAACAAATCATACTTACGCCTCTATATTCTTTTGTTCGTGCACGGTGTTTGTAAATAATTAGTTGTATATAGATAGTGTTTGTAAATAATTAGTTGTATATACAGATAGTGTTTGTAAATAATTAGTTGTATATAGATAGTGTTTGTAAATAATTAGTTGTATATAGATAGTGTTTGTAAATAATTAGTTGTATATAGATAGTGTTTGTAAATAATTAATTGTATATAGATAGTGTTTGTAAATAATTAGTTGTATATACAGATAGTGTTTGTAAATAATTAGTCACGTCGTCATGACAACAGGACATTTCTTTGTTCACTTTAACGAGTAAGAAGTTAAAATAACACAAAGAGAAATTGAGAATAACGAAGACGACATTGGCGATGTTACAGTTACAGATGTAAAGACACCACTACACGTTGTATTATTCATGACACACTACACGTTGTTTATTAATTAATGTAGTTTATAAGTTGTCGATGTCATCATCAGTGTCGTTGTCGTGATCATGATGTACCGGACTGTTACTTCAATCGGTTAGGTGACGGATTTGTTCGTTAGAAAATGTTTAAGGGTTATCCTTATTTTAATCAGAGTTGACGCAATCATCGTTACAGTTAAAACATCAGTCAGGTCTAAAGTCAATCAACACAAGTTGTGACGTACAGCGTGACATGGAGTTAAGTCTTTCTGACCAGTTTTCACCTGTATTCTCCACAACGACCACCTTTCTCTCCAGACCAATAACATAACCCCAGTATGTCACTGTCACCAGATCACCGACACCAAGCGCCGTGTCACGAATGGCGGCTTCATTACCATTCTCCACCACGCGCACAGGCACGTGACAGGCACGCAGACCTTGGACCAGACCTCTAGCCTTTGTAGTCACTTGACCGTTATTGTCCACTTGGTCATCAGCTGGGTGGCCATAACACAACACCAGGACGTCGCGGTATTGCAGAGGTGGAGGGCCGTTTCTGTTACCTGACATTTTTGAAAAATATTTTTTTATATATCCGTTCATCCACCCGTATATTTATTCCTCCACACAGTCATTTCTTCATCATCCCATCTATTCGTCCAAACGTCCATTTATTCCTCCATCCACCCGCATGTATTTGTATTGTTTCACTCAGTCACCGTGTCAAACAAACCACACCCATACCTGTCCGGCCGACGTTGAGTTTTGTCAGGACACGGGCAACTTGATATCCACACTCTACACAGTCAAGTGGCAATTTTTCTATGTGACCCCATTCACCGTCACGGTGTATGAATCTTATAACCGTTGGGCCGTCTGTTGGAACAGGGACGTCACTGACCGTGTAGTTATAGACTTCTTTATACTTTATTTCTTCTGCCTCCATCACCTCCCTGACGACAACTGGCGGTGACCTAAGAGGCGTTGTTAGCTTGACCTCTTCCAGACATAACGGCCTGGCTTCATGACGCACTGATGCACCCCACATGTACACCCCGGGTACTTGTACAATGAGTTGATCACAAAACTTCGTGAAGTGTTTATTCCTGTTTCTACAGAATGAACAAAAGAAGACGTTATGTCAGTGTGTTGACGTCAGACATTTATGACGTAATGATGTTTACTTTATGTCGTCTTTGTTTTGTGACGTCATTTACAACGTCGCCAGTTACTTTCTGTTCTTAATTCACGGCTGTTTATTTACGTGCTAATCATTTGTTGTTTCATGTTTGTCTGTTTGTTTACGTGCTAATCATTTGTTGTGTTTCATGTTTGTCTGTTTGTATACGTGCTAATCATTTGTTGTGTTTCATGTTTGTCTGTCTTTTTGTTTACGTGCTAATCATTTGTTGTGTTTCATGTTTGTCTGTCTATTTGTTTACGTGCTAATCATTTGTTGTGTTTCATGTTTGTCTGTTTGTTTAGCAATGTACACACAATCCAACAAATAATTTACAAATAATTTTACTGATGAAATTCTTAATCTGTTAACCGTTAGTCTGTAGTGAGATAAGATCATTAGATAGTGAGTATGTCTTTGTGTTTGTAAGTGTCGTAAGTTAACACGCTGTAAAACAAACCTGTAATCATAAATGGTCTCGTCTGCAATCACACACAGTTGTCTCCCTTCACTCAGAGATTTCAGACGTCTGACTGCAGTCTCCACTTCTTCATCTTTTCCATAGTCAAACTGATGTCGGTGTACACGTGAACTGGCTGTTGTCGTCTTCATAGTTTCCTTAAGTTGATGTTCAATGGCGATCGTCGCTGCACGGCTTCCAGACCAAGTACTGACAACATGGACGTCGTGTCCGAGCTGAAGCCAGCCCAGGCCCTGGACAATCAAAACTGTAGTTTTACCTGTACCAGGTGGGCCGATAAGAAATACCAGGGGTGGTGACCGATTCAAAAGTTCCACTTGCTGTGGAAATAAGACGAGCCTGGCCATTGTCTCTCCAGTCGCAGACACTGCCTCCCCAAGATTCCTAATCTGCAGGCGTGGGGCTATAACACAGTGGATTTCAACTGTAGTCGCTGGGCCACAGAACCTGTAACAGCAAATAGTGAAGTGTGTATTAAACGACAGTTTAAATTTAATCTCAAATGGTGAAGTGTGTATTAAACGACAGTTTAAATTTAATCTCAAATAGTGAAGTGTGTATTAAACGACAGTTTAAATTTAATCTCAAATAGTGAAGTGTGTATTAAACGACAGTTTAAATTTAATCTCAAATAGTGAAGTGTGTATTAAACGACAGTTTAAATTTAATCTCAAATAGTGAAGTGTGTATTAAACGACAGTTTAAATTTAATCTCAAATAGTGAAGTGTGTATTAAACGACAGTTTAAATTTAATCTCAAATAGTGAAGTGTGTATTAAACAACAGTTTAAATTTAATTTCAAATAGAAAGGAGACGATGACTGGATCTCTTATAGATTACACTGACCTTGAAGTCCAAATGTTCACTTCCATTCTGATTCTAAAATGAATTTTATATTTAATATTTCGTTGAATTAAGGTAAAAAATTAGTTGAAGTATTGTGAAAGTAATTATGCACAAGAAGAATAACATGTTTGAATTAGTGCACACCACGTGATCATTACAGTGAGGAAAGCTTATAATTATGAGTGTTTATAGATAGGTAGGCGGAAATGGAATAGAAAGACGTTTTAATTATGAGTGTTTATAGATAAGTTGTCGGAAATGGAATAGAAAGACGTTTTAATTATGAGTGTTTATAGATAGGTAGTCGGAAATGGAATAGCGAGACGTTAATTCATTAAATATGAAAATATTAAAAGTTTCTAAAAGATAACAAAAGAAAATAAAAATATCTTAAAGAGAGATTGATGACTGGTAATTTTCTTCCTTCACTATCTACCTGGCCACCAATTGCTCATACGCCGTCTCTGTTATTGATGGCTGGGCTCCAGACATCTTGACTAGCTGCTGCCACCACACGCACAAGGCTTTAATGACGATGCGATTGACGTTTGAAGCCGTCCGTAAGTCTGAGAGTGGGTCTAAGAGCAGACACATCTTAAAGGCATCATCAACACTGCGGACACCAAGGCACTGACACAATTCCTGCATGAGGTGGGGGAAATATAATTATAGAACAAACCACACTTATTTAATAAAAAGAAAAATAATCCCATGATAAATTCTAAGTAAGAAATATAATTATATAATAAGCCACACTTATTTAATAAAACAAAAATAATACCATGAGAAATACTAAGTAAGAAATATCGATTTTCAGCTAATGCACATAAAGATAATAATGCTGAAATTATTATAAATATTTCTTATAAATAGACGTTTGTTAAAACAGTTGCCTGAACAGTTAGAGATTATAGTAAAGATTGTGGTTATTTACACTTTTAGTTATAACTAGACATTTTAGTTATAAATAGACATTTTAGTTATAAATAGACATTTGTTAAAATGGTTTGCTGAAGTGTTAGAGATTATAGTAAAAATTATGATTATTCACTCTGTTTCGTGAAATCAAGAGTATATGAGAATATGTAAAGGCGAAAATGCAGATGATTACACTAACCCAAATTAATATTAATTCTAAATATTTTTTAATGTTATTCTTCTTCAATTTTGACAAAGTTTAACTTGAATCTTTGCCGTATAAATATTCGTAGGCCGTTTGGACAGCCGACTTTGGTCCAGTCGGGGAACAAGGGAACAAAGGGGTGTAAATTAAATGGCAACGATCTGCTATCTCGATGTTCGATAGATGCTCGCAGTGCCGCGGACTCTGATAACATCGCCGACACGTATCACAGGTGCAGGAAGGGAGGTTTGACCCATTGTCGTTAATATCTAAGAGTTGAGACAACAATAAGAATCCCAAACCTTAGAACACAGTCCGCCAGCCGTAGCTATAAGACCGAGATAAGGGGCATTAATTACAGTCTAGGGTAAGCAGGTGTCCGAAAAACCCAAATGCTTAAATAGAATGATCCAGTGTATATAATCACACTTTGAGAATCCTCAGAGCTCCATAATGACTCCATACAGAAATTGTGGCGGAATAAGTCTATGTCTGAAATAGTAAATATATTTTGTAAATAATGATTCGCTAATTCTACTTATTACAAATATTGATTGTATTTTTCTTGCAAATGGTTGTATTTTAAAATGATTGAAATTGTAATGTTATTGTTGGTATCAAGCAAACGCATGTAAAGAAATTCAAATGAGAACCAAGAATATAATTACAGACTTAAAACTTAGTAAAACATGAGCTGATATGCGCACTCACTTGTTTATTTCACAGCTTCGGGAGTCAACAGTTCCAAGAGGTAACATTCCATCTACACTGAGAGCGTCAGCACTATCTGCAGCTAGAGGCCTTGGCCCTGATTAAATCTTGGTCTAAAAATACTGCCACTTGAGTAATTCCATACTGTTGCGAGAAACCCATTTGGTCAAGAAGACAACGGAAAAGGGGATGCAAGCAGTAATGTTTGCCCGAATCAGAGCTATTTTGAAAGATACAGAAACACCACTTGGATATTATGCGTGATACAGACAGGACAGTCTGTGACGGAGAGGTGTCTTTTCGAACTAGCGAAGTAATGAGTGACTCTTGTATTAAGTTCAATGAACGTAGATAGCTGATTTTCTGTGTAAGAATTCCTTTTAGATCGGAACTGTAACCCAGGACACTTAGTTAACAAGGTGTAACACCAGAACAGTGTGTGTGTAACCAAGTTCCTGACAAAAACTGTGAATAGATGAACGTTCCAAGCTTGTTCATCTGTAGCAAGCATTTCACACCAACCGACAGCGCCAGGAGACAATGATCACAAATTACATCAGGTGACTGCGAACTTATGCTTGTGTCATATCTTTGTAATTGTTCCTTGATTTAATTTGATTTCTGATTCCAATTCTTTCTTCATATTCTAGTTGATAGTGATTATAACAAGATATAACTTCCTGATTATTTGAAGACCCAGTAATTGTTCTAGGCAACATATTGAAATTATTCACTTTTCTGACTGTGTAATATTCTAGTAATTGTTCTAGGGAATTAACATATGATTAATATTCCAAACTTAAAGTAGAGTGATAAGCTTTGAGAGATCTGGGAATCTCTGATATCGCCTTGAGTGAAAATTGAATTGTAATTCTATTAGTAACTGATTGATTATTGTTCTTTTCTTTTAATAAATTGTTATTATTTTACCTATCCACTCTCGTCATTTCTGAAGAGGGGAAAATGTGTAGATGACGGTGGGGGCAGCCAACGATGTAATAACGATGACAAAGATGGTCTAAAGCAGGGGTCTCAAACTCGCGGCCCGCGAGACGATATTTTGTGGCCCCCACTTGATATCAAAGTTTAATGATAGTGCGGCCCGCACGTTTTTCTCACACACCTTGGGAGTTTTATAGTTTTTGTCACCTATGGGCTACCATACCTCAGGATAACAACCAGCACGTTGTGTTGAAACTCGGGGACTTTCTTTCCCCAAGCCTGTTACATATTGCTACTGTTTAGCAAAGTTCAAAACATCCAGCTCTAGCAAGCTGATTCTATATAGATTATAGACCCTAAAGGCCTACACACAGATGAGTGGTTTAGAAAAGAGAATTTTCATGTCGAAAAAACAGGTGAATGGTTTAGCAAAGAAGAAAAAATAGTAGACTGATAGAACAGAAAAGGAAGAACAGAAAAATAAATAAATAAAGGAATACAGCAATCTAAATAAATAAATATGTTTAAACAAATAAGAAATATTAAAGTAAATAAACAATATACCAACAAAAAGAAAGATTATATAAAAATAATTACAAAAAAATGTACTTGAAACACTGACGTGATTCCTAATTGAGTGAATGTGTTTTATCGTATGCCTATGTAATGGAGTCAAGGCAAATTATACTTGACCTCCTAATCCGTAATCAGTTTGCATTGTTATGTTTAGCTTTTTGTCGACACAGTCTTATTCGTAACCAATATTTTTGGATACCTGTTTTCACGAAAGTGATGTAATCACTATGCTCTGGTGCATGCGCTGTATTCACAGTCGGAAGGGAACTCACTCCTATTACGTAATATTTCGAACAATAGCCGATAGTAGGTCATGTCCAAGCCGATGCTTGACTGATAGATTTCCCGCCATAAATTCATATGCACCTTTATATACCCTGTGCTGGGCTGAGAGAGTTAGAATGCTACACGCCGCAAAGTAGGAAAACGTGCTGAAAGTTAGTCACTTGAAACGTGATTGCCATCGAGTGGAGAGAAAATACATCCTGTCACCCAGTGCAAACACGTTTCTTTGTTTTTGTTTTATTTTGTAACCCATCCCCAGTCATGTCTTACTCAAAATCTGCTGTGAAGAGAAAGGTTGGCGATGAGCACAGACAATTTCAGGAGAATTGGGAGATGGACTACTTTTTTGTTGAGCACAGGGATAATCCGACATGTCTTATATGCACAGAAAAAGTTGCGGTGCACAAGGAGTACAACATCAGACGTCATTACTCAACTAGACATGCTGAGGAGTATGCAAAATACCAGGGAGATGAGAGAGAGGACCGAGTCGCCAAACTTAAAACATGTTTACTGAGGCAACATGATTTTTTCAAGAAAGCAAGCAAAGAGAGTGATGCGGCAGTCAAAGCTAGCTATGTGGTGAGTGAGATGATTGCTAAAGCAGGTAAATCATTTAAAGATGGCGAGTTCATCAAAACGTGCATGTTACAGGTTGCAAGTATAGTCTGTCCAGAAAAGAACAGTCAGTTTAGCAACATAAGCCTCTCAGCCAACACAGTAGCAGAGCGCATTTCTGACCTGTCAGGTAACAATTACGATCAACTTTGTGAGAAAGCTAAACATTTCCATGCATACTCAGTCGCTCTTGATAAGAGCACCGATGTCACTGACACTGCATAGCTCGCAATATATGTCCGTGGTGTTGACGACAATTTTGAAGTGATGGAGGAGTTGCTCACAGTGATTCCAATGCATGGCCAGACCACCGCTGAGGAGATATTCCACCGGCTGTGTGATGCCATTGCAGATGCCGGCTTACTATGGAAGAGTTTTGCAGGAATAATAACTGATGGAGCGCCATCAATGACAGGGAAGAGAAATGGAGTTGTGGCACTTGTTCAAAGAAAATTGAAAGAAGAAGGTGTAGAAGAGGCCATTGCTCTGCACTGCATTATACATCATCAGGCCCTTTGCAGCAAATGCCTGAAGTTTGACAATGTGATGTCTGACGTTGTGAAATGCGTCAACCATATCAGATCCAGGGGCTTAAAGCACCGGCAGTTCCGTGCCTTTTTAGAGGAAACAGAGTCAGCATATGAGGATGTGCTCTACTACACCGAGGTACGTTAGCTTAGCAGGGGACAGGTCTTGAAGAGGTTTTATGAGTTGAGAGCAGAAGTGAAAACCTTCATGGAGAAGGGTGGGATGGCTGTTCCTGTACTAAGTGATCCCAAATGGCTCATGGACTTAGCTTTTCTTGTTGATATCATACAAGAGCTGAATGAACTGAACAAGAAATTACAAGGCCAGGGGCAGCTTGTCAGCGCAACATATGACAATGTCAGAGCATTTTCCACAAAACTCATGTTATAGAAAGCCCAGCTTTCTCAGACAAACCTCTGCCATTTCCCAGCATGTAAGGCACTCATGGATTCTGGCACACCATTCAGTGGTGAGAAGTATGTTGATGCCATTGTTAAGCTGCAGGAAGAATTTGATCACAGGTTTGCAGAATTCAAGAAACACAGAACCACCTTTCAAATATTTGCTGACGTTGTTGAAGATGCCCTTTCTGTGCTTCAAATGGAGTTAATTGACATACAGTGTAATTCTGAACTCAAAGCCAAGTTCAGGGAGGTGAGTGGAAAGGCAGACAAGCTTGGACAGTTTTTGAGAGAATTGCCACTTATTTTCCCTGAACTTTCCAGGATGTTCAAGCGGACCATGTGCCTTTTTGGGAGCACCTATTTGTGTGAAAAGCTCTTCTCCACCATGAACTTTAATAAGTCAAAATTCAGGTCAAACTTACTAATGAGCATCTTCAAGCCATACTGAGGGTCTCAGTGACTTCCTCCCTGAAGCCACATGTGTCTGAGCTGTGTAAGAGGAAGCGTTGCCAGGTCTCTGGCAGCAGGGAATAATGATGCGGCCCAGCTTCACCCAGACTCTACTTCCAGTGCTCCCCAGGTAAAATGAGTTTGAGACCCCTGGTCTAAAGACACATTTCTAAGGTTAGGTCCGTCATCGAATGGGGAGATAAATGTGAGGGCCGAGATAACGACTCTTATACTGACGAGAATAGTTCAGCTAGGGCCGGTTACCTTGGACGAAGGAGGTAATTAGTGACGTAACCCAGGGCTTGACGTGGTCACTCCAGACCGCGAAAGACAAAGACCCTGTCGTGGACGTAGTGTATGATTGCAGGAGAAATTGAATGTGGAGAGAAAATTATTAAAATATAAATTTTATCACACATTAAGCAATTCGAGACACGACGCCCATTCACAAACTGTTTCGTAAATTCAAGAGTATATGAAAATTAGATTATTAACTGTAGTAATTACAGCATTCGTTATAACAGTGCACTATTACTGAAACAAGGGAAATGTAAATAAGATGAGATTATTAACTGTAGAAATTACAGCATTCTTTATAACAGTGTACTATTAATGACACAAGCCACGCGTTCTTAATCAAACAGTCGTCTGCGAGAATACTTTGAACTCTGTAAAGTGTCGACTGCAAAATACCTTTTTGTCATGAACTTAGTTTTGTAGGACTATATGAAACCAGGGGAATGGGGTAAACATGATGCAATTTTCTTCTCTGTAACAATGCGTAAAAATATTAACAAAGGAACAAACACACTGACATATGTTTGAATGGATACGCGTTAATAAAAAAATAATTACTTAAAACGTGCTCATACTTTGTTTTTCAGTTTATGAGTGTGTTTAAATGTTTGTGAGTGAGCGTGTTGTGTGTGTGTGTGTGTGTGTGTGTGTGTGTGTGTGTGTGTGTGAAATAATCAAGAAACTGTTGCTAAAACTACTTTTAATATATTTCTCTTGCCTTTGTGAAAACATTAAAACCACTCAATGTGTAATCTGACCTTATTAAAATGTTTTTGAATATAATAGCACATCAATACACGCCATGTAACTGCATTCATGAAAACATTTCTCAATACTTACTAATAGAGATCAATCTTTGTAAAATCTGAAAGTCTGTTTCTTATAAAACTTAACATTCTCTCTGCCTGTAGTTGTACTCAGCCAACAGTTTGCTATGACGTAACTTCACGGTGACGCAAATCAAGTTTACATAATGTGAGTATGTTTTGATTCAGTACAGAGAATTAAGTTAAAAGTCGGAGATTTGTTAATCACGTGTTTAATGTGAAATAAAACTTTAAGTACAATTATCACATTATACATAACTTTAGTGTGTATTTGATTTAACAAAATATTAGTGTATGTCAAAACACAATCTGAATTAAAATAATAAATGCATATGTATTTGTGTATTATTTTGTTTAAAATACGTTCAGGGAGATAACTCTAATTTAGGACAATACATCTAGATTTCTTACCCATTACCGTACCGTTAGAAAAACATTTTAGTGTTTAAAATTTAGTTGATTAAAATATAATGTAGATAATTAATTTTGATAATGCAACTTACTTGCCACGCTAGAAGTAAAGAAAAATCATTATTTTAATTAAAGTCCGTATTTGGAATGGCGTCATCTAATATAGTATGCGGTCTAACTGAATTAGCTCTTTTTTATATTATCGCCGATAACAGTTAATTTGCTATCGATTTGAATCCAAAATGTACACATTTAAATATACGTCCACGAAAATATAAATAACGAGGATAAAAGCCAGTATATATTATAGAATAGTTCTTTTAATTTAATTTAATCACTAATTTCTTCAATTTCTTAATATTGTAAAATCTCACCTGATCATCAGATGGATTCCTGCTAATTGCTCGCAGTAACTGAGTAGAACTGATGTTTGGCATTGCAAGAATTTTAGTGATATTATTGTCCGTCAAGTCTGACGTCAAATGCTTTAATACAACCTCCGACTTGCTTAACTGCTTTAATGCTTCTTTAACTTTCTTCATCACCACGTCATCCTCCTGTTGCTCCGTCATCTTCAGCTGACTGAAGTTTGCTCCCACGCTTTTAATCTCTAATGTGAACAATCCGTGTTTTCTGTGTATGATGAGGACATCAAAGTCACCCTCCTGGTAATGTTGTTGAAGAAAGTGTTTGGGTAGTGTGCTAGGGCGTGGTAGAAAGGCAGCAGTAGCCGCATAGCTAGGTTCACCCAGGTACTTCCCAAACTTTAGCTGAGAAATGACCATCATCACTTCTTTCGGTTGACTGTTATCCGCCAGAGCACGAAGACAATGCAACACACGCTCTAAGGCTTTGTCGTCACGCACGTCACTGTCATACACGGGTTGAAGGTGTAGATTATCTTGACTTATGTTTTCAACTGGGCCGGAAAGATCTGGTGCTGAAGAAGCCTGGAAAAGAAAATTACCACTCAAAATTAATATTAATAATATCATAATGAAATTCCAAACATATATTGTTTAAATATCTAGAACGAAAACATGTTTGAACATTTCTGGAATTACTTGAAGCGATTTTTTAAAAAAGTCAAATTGCAAATATCAATCTTATCTCTAAGATGTGAACTAATGGCATATAAATAGCTAGCACCTCCGCTCTCCAAGATATGAACTTAATAAATTACAATAGCAAACTTATTTCAAAATTGTGAGCTTAATAAATTATAATTGCAATTTTACCTCCAAAATGTGAACTTAATAAATTAAAATAAAAATTTTATCCCCAAGATTTTAACTTAATAAATTAAAAATAGCAGTCTTACCACCAATATGTGAACTTAATATATTACAAATAGTAATCTGCATTTAGTATAGATTAAGAAGAAGAAAAGTGTAAATATTTTAGAAATTGTAACCTTACATCTTTGTTAAAAGCATCTAGAGGAATAAATTAAAACTAAACACATTAACACGGTACTTATTTCATCAGTTAATCAGTCAGCACACTGAGAACACACACAGCATTGAACACATTCAACATTCATAACACACAACAGTCAGCACACGCAACCGTTAGAATACACAATATTTAACACACACGTAGCAAGTCTGCGAATACAAAACATTTGTAAGGGAGATAATTATGTAAACAACACCAAATCGATAAATACTCCTCGAAACCAAGGCAAATAAAAATCACATTTTGAAACCAGTAGCGTAACTTCGATTGCTGTCTCCCTCTCTCAACCATCTCCCTGAAAGTAAACCTAAACTACCTTCCCCATTGATTTTCTGCATTCTCTCTCTCTCTCTCTCTCTCTCTCTCTCTCTCTCTCTCTCTCTCTCTCTCTCTCTCTCTCTCTCTCTCTCTCTCTCTCTCTCTGCACCGCTGAGAATCAATTTGCCGTGTGCCCTGCGAAACCTTGACCTTGTATATTGTGAAAAATATTTCCACCCCTTCCTTTATTTGTCACATGTTTATATATACCTTTATTTATGATTTGTTTTGTGATGAAATTTATACAGCACTTTATTTGTATCACTGATATTTATGATTTATTTTTGTATTGAAGTTTGTAGAGCACTTTATTCATATCACTGATATTTATGATATATTTTTGTGTTGAAGTTTGTAGTGCACTTTATTCATATCACTGATATTTATGATATATTTTTGTGATTAAATTTGTATAGCACTTTATTCATATCACTAATATTTATGATATATTTTTGTGATGAAATTTATAGAGCACATTATTCATATCACTGATATTTGTGCAGTAAGATTTAAAGGTAGACGTCATGCAGTGCACGTTAAGCAAAACTACAATGAAAATCATGACTGTTGTCTAAAATGGATTAGTAGAAATTGCCTGAAGTAATATTATAATTGAATGAGAGTGGTGTCTTAGACATTGCCTGAAGTAATATTATAATTGAATGACACTGGTGTTTTAGACATTGCCTGAAGTAATATTATAATTGAATGACACTGGTGTCTTAGACATTGCCTGACGTAATATTATAATTGAATGACACTGGTGTCTTAGACATTGCCTGAAGTAATATTATAATTGAATGACACTGGTGTCTTAGACATTGCCTGACGTAATATTATAATTGAATGACACTGGTCTTAGACACGGCCTGAAGTAATATTATAACTTATGGCACTGGTGTAATTCCGGGGGGAACTTAATAGTCTAAGTTCCATTGAATGATTTCAGTCCACCTGTTAAATCTTGTTACAAATACACGACTTATTGAATGATAAAAGCATTTATGAGAACCTAGCCAATTAAGGCTAACAAATGGCCATCTACTGGTCAACTGTAGCTGACCAATGGGTGCTAATGGAATACAGGGGGGAAATCCTTGTTGTGGAAAATTATCTCTTTGTCCATCACTTGCCAAGAAAATCCTTGCGCAGTGTGAAATGGACTCCAAGGACATTACCAGACGACTCCAGTTATGTGAATGGATTTGCTAATGTAGATGATTACCCAATGAAGATGATATTAAATATTAATTAATTACCTCTCCACATTCAGTCCGTCTGCAATCATACACTAGGTCCACGTCAGGGTCTTTGTCTTTTGCAGTCTGGGAATGACTAGGTCAAGCCCTGGGGCACGTTATTAATTACGTCTCCCACCCCAAGTGTTACCCGTCCAAATAACCGGCTCCTAACTGAACTACTCTTATCAGTCTCGAAGTCGTTATCAGGCCCTCACAATTTCTCCCCTGTTAGGTGACAGACTTGCTCTAAGAAATGTGTCGTGACTGTCTTTTGTCAGAACGTAAATTACGTCGATTTTAACGAGCCCCCACTGTCACCTCTACACATTTGCCTCAGATTACGTAATAGAGTGAGCAAGTTTAAATTTAACAAAAATTTATTAAAATATAAAAATAATAACAAATTAAGTTTTAACGAATTTCAATTAGGTTTCACACAGGCAGAATCCGAGATTTGCAGATCTCTCAAGAAAATAATGTATTACTTCAAAAAAAGAGTATTTCCTTCAATCTGTCTCTTATAACTAAAATGCCAATTCAGCAATTCTTAATTTAAGAAAAAAATGACAAATTAAGTTTTACAAGATTAGAAATTAGAGATTAATTAGAATTTCCTCTTTCACACTTCTTCAGAAACACATTATAGAAAAAAGAAAGATTTATAACAACATTCATAAGAATTAGAAGATAGGAAGAACAATACCAAAATTAACAAAATCACAGAACATTACAGGTTTTTCACAAGACAAAACATGGATTTTGATCACCTGGTGAATTGCGTGCTCCTGGCCAATGTATGTCCGTCAGTTACAGCTTGCTGGAACAGTTCTGAATTTACCCAGGTCCTTAGTGTTATGAATATCCGAATTTACACATGTCCCAAATTTACACCACGAAATTCAGTCCTGACACAGAATAACTCGCACTGTCAATCAAGAAATGACAACCGACGTAGATCCAACATCAAACTTTTTCCCCGGTCTTCAGTGTCGAAGCTTAGTCTGGTCCCACGTATACTTGCCCTCTCAAGTCGACAAGACTTCGTAGATTCGTCCTGATCGCCCTTTGCAATCAGCGGTTTGTGGTCAGGATCGAGTCCCTCAGTTATGACTTTCACTCGGGTCTCCTTCAACCAGTGTGAGCACGTTTAAGCATGCGCGGTGTGTACGTTACTTTACGGGTAGGTGTCCTTCAGCTGTAAACATACAAGTGAATTTTTGCTACGCATCAGTCTCGTGAATTAAATATCACAAACCTGCAAATTTAAAGTTAGTTCTCATTTTAAATTCTTTTACATAAGTTACTTCCTTCTTTGCTAGAAAAATGCAATTACAGAATCATTCAGTTACAATATCAATTAAATGAAAAATCTATAAGTTGCGATAAGAAAAGATAGATTTTAAATCTATGTACAAAAATCATAAATTTACCATCTCAGACAATCTGTGTGCTTCTAACCGCAGGAGGACAACAATGCTGGATCTCATGTATGACAGATGCGCGTGCCAGCTCGAGACGGTCTATTTAAGCTATCTCCGACCCCCACGTGCTAATCTGCGCCTAAGGGTGTATTTATTCCCCTGCTTCGACTATTGTTCATTAGTCTCGCTTCAGTGCTTCTGCTGAAAGGCTAGGCTGTTCGTGCAACGCGGTTACCCTTTGGAAGCTGCCCGACTCTGAGATACATGGTTTCTGTCCCCTTATGTCGTGCGTATCTGTTACGTAACGTAAATGTCTTCCCTTCTCATGCGTCTCTAAACACCTGATTGTAGATAGTTTGTCTGTCTTTGAATCTCCGACGCTATTGTGAGACCAAAGTTTTCCCCATCTTAGAAGTCTTGTTGTCATTGTCTGCCTGGAGATGCAAGAGTGTTTCTGTAGATTGTCCACCCTCGTTGAGTGTCCACCCTCCCACACCCTGTTTACGTCAGCCCGTTTCTAACCGACTCAACATGTGTGTCCCTTTGTCCTGGCTACCTAAAGACAGTTACTTCAAACGGATTGTTGGCTTTCATGAAAGAATTCTTTTATCATGAGAAAGCCCTTTTAAAAATATTAAGAAAAGTAAAATTTTATATTTCTAGTTTAATATTTTGTAGTTTTGCATTTTCTGCGTCACACGCAGTAAGACATTTTTTTCATCCGTCTCCATTCTTGGGAGTCATATGATCAAACCCTTATTGTGAGTGAGCAAAACATAAATTTCCTAAGTTGTAATTTTGTTTCTTTTTAGCTAAATAAAATTGTATTTTTTGTCTTTCTTTCAATTGTAATGTTGTGTGCTGTTCATAAATTCTAATATATGTTTTGTTATTATCTTCAGTAGAAACGCCAGGCTATTAATGTTGGCTGATTTATTTGTAACTAACATTCTAATCATTGCTTGAACCATGTAGTGAGTATGATGAAAATAATTTAGATCTCTGTAAATATCGTTTATGATTCGGAGGACTCTTATCACAATCTTGATATCAAAATATTGCCTATTACTTAGGAATTGTTCTATTTCCATTTTCTGATCTGTTAACATTACTTCGTTTAATACTTCATAACTGTTTCTGGAAAAGTACCTAACTTGTGAGTGGACGTTTAATACTGCAGAACTGTTTCTGCAAAAGTATGTAACTTGTGAGTAGACATGTAACCTTAATTTATTTTTGATAAACTAAATAATTATATTCAGTAATTCTAGAATATAGTCGGAGGAGTTATTAAAGAGAGAGAGAGAGAGAGAGAGAGAGAGAGAGAGAGAGAGAGAGAGAGAGAGAGAGAGAGAGAGAGAGAGAGTTAATATCTGTCCAGCTGAATTTCTACAGAAGAGTTATTGTTGTTTTTCTGCATTCATTGGCAGCACCCTTTCACACCCTCCTTAAACTGGACTTCTGGTTCAAATCTGTTCTAATCCTGAACGTGACTGCCATTGTTTTTGCAAGTCCAGCAAAGCAAGATGGTGGAGGCACGTGACATCTTCCAATGCAGTGGAAAAGGGAGGGAGAAACTTTGATTCAGGTCACATTGACATTTTATTAAACAAACCTTGAACTTTCCTTGCTATGTGATGTGCATTATTCATGTTGTCTGAACGTCCATTGATTGAAGTAATATTTTTAATGAATATTGTTCACTCTAGAAGTCCTTGGGGGGGGGGGGGAGCTAGGGATAATTTTCAGGAACACTATTATAAACAGTTACTAAGAGAGCCTTTACAGGCCTGAGTCTACATTGAACAATCAAAATTTGATTGTTTGTTTGTGCATCTCTGTATGTCTTCATTGTATATGTCATTATTTGTATTTGATCAATGTTGAATTGCAGTGTAGTGTGTAGGTAATTATATT
Source organism: Sinotaia quadrata (assembly GCA_028829895.1). Lineage (NCBI taxonomy): Eukaryota > Metazoa > Mollusca > Gastropoda > Architaenioglossa > Viviparidae > Sinotaia > Sinotaia quadrata. The sequence continues at coordinate 3,136,090 of CM054179.1, forward strand.
GTTAATAAATTTTATTTCTTTATTTATAACAATCATTGACCTTGTTGTTGTAACTGGGTTAATAGTTCATAAATAGTGGTGGGGGTGTAATAATTCATAAGACGGGTGTGGACCTTTGTAGAGGTTGTCCACTACTCTATTGGACATTTCCAAGGTCAGAGTTATTTTGTAGTTTTTATTTACAATATTGGGGATTGCTCTCGAAAGGGTAAGGGAGGTTACTCTTTCAGTCTGTTGCCTGCAAATTCAGAGGTACATATAAAGACAACCTCTCGTCATTTAAATTAACCTGTCGCATTTATATTTTTCAAATTTCAAATACATATCTTTTTGAAGTCACAAATATTGGCCTCTTTCTGATAAATGGCCAGAAACATTGCAGAGGCAGGATTTCTAAACATTTTCATGTGGAAATAAAAACATCAGCTAACACATTTAAACGCTGAATACTGAAACCCAATTTTCATTTAAAAATGCACACACTTTTTTCATAAGATGACAGATTTTAACTAAGAGAAGTAATTCAAATACATTGGGTTTAAAGTAAGGGAAACAATTATCAAAGAATTGTTTAATTAATGAACAGAAATTTTGTCAAAAGAAATAACTTAAATAAAAATTACTATCAAAGTTAAAACAGCACTATAAACTATAGAAATAACTTTAGAACACACAGTGTGAAAGAAAAAAATATTTAAATTTATTTTAATATATTTAATTAATATTTAAATTAATTTATGCAAAATTTAACTCCTAGATTTTTGCCATTATCAAATCTCTGAGAGTGAACAAACAACTCTGACCTAAATCCAGAATTAAGGAGCGTTATTGATATGGGTCACTGAGTGTTACATAAAACAGACATATTTTTAATATCCTGAACGCCCAGTCTATAGTATACAAGCAGTCAACCGTGACTATTAGACAAAGCCAGGAAAACAACTCATTTCTTAGACTGGACAAAATACTGCTGTGAAATCAGCTTACCAAACGAAAATAGGGTCATACGAAAAGTTACCCCCTTCACCTTCACACTAGAGACTGAAAACATTGAACTCAAAAATGCGTTTACTAATTTGCTGTTGACCCTCTTGGACACAAAAACAGAAGATGAACTTACCACTAGACAACAAGCCATCTTAACCGCAACTGGTCTCCACAAGTTTTTAAACAAGCACCTGACAAGACAACCGGAAAAAAATACAAAAAACAGACTGTGAAACACAGACAGAAATCATCTGGAAACTGCCGCCGACAACAACAAAAAATGCTCTACACAGACGTACAAAGAAGAAACAAGACGGACTTTTACCCAAACCATGACCACCACCATGGAAAACAAGAAGACCCAAACTTCCACCACCACTTCAGGAAGCAAGGAGACACAAACTACGAATGACGTTGACAACAACAAACAAACAAAACACTAGGAAACAGACAAGCAAAAAATGAAGACAGACAAAAAGGAAAGGAGCACTAAATCAGCTGATCCTCCTAAAGAAGACAGACAAACGGAACTCGCAGTGGTCATCGCTGATCTAACTAACTCACGAGTGGCTCCTGCACTCTCACCACTACTAGAGACACCACCAAGGACTGCTACGACAACCACACCGGCCACAATGACAACAGACCAAAGCAACCACACAGAACAAAGCCACAAACCAAAACGACGGCGCCCATCATCAGGCATCAGATGATAACAACCACACCACCAACAGGAACCGCAACAAGAACAATGCCACCACAACAGCCACCGCCAACAACATCGACAACAATGGCAGTGAGCATCAGTACATGCACTGGGGATTTTACAACCACCCCATTGCAGACATGATCCAACTCATACTAGACCATCTATACTGGCCACCAATACACATCTATACATAAACCTATGTACGCCAGGGACAACAACATCAGAGCCGACAACAACAACAGCAACAACAACAGTGCCCAAACCGCTAAGCAGAAAATGGGGGGTGAACATCCGGGCGCATATACATGCTGAGTACAGACTTGGTGTGTTTCTAGCCTGGGCTCTGTAACCCCCCCCCCCCGACACCACAACAACAATGGCGACACCTACAATGGCGACTTAGTCAACAGACCTCCGGACTGAAGCCTTCCTCCACCATCCACACACGCCGACATGCAGTACAGTGATCAACACCAAGACATGCACCGACTCACACACAACCACTACCACCTGCCCTCTCCAGAAACAAATGAGGAGAGGAAGTTTTCTCCAGAGGCCCTCCAAAGCTGAGAATATCTCTGATAAAAGGCTTACTGCATCCTCTGGAGTAAAGTCAGCGAAAAAAAATGGGATTCACAGGCATGAAGATCAATACAACCTCCAAACATACACCCTCACCCCTTTCTAGAAACAAGTGAGGAGAGGAAGACCCTCCAGGGGACCACCAAAGCTGATAATATTCCAGATAAAAGGCTTCCTGCATCCTCTGGAGAGTGCCAGCGAAAATAAAAATGGGGGATACACCACATCATCAGCTTCAACACTTATTACTCACTCTCGATCAGCAGACTATTGGGAAGAGAAATGTCAAGGCGCCACTCATGATCTACAGCTAAGCCCTTTTCAGGGCAGGCAGAGAGAAAAACGCTACTGCCATCTCCAAAAATCACCTCATCAGAAAAAATAGCAGAAGACGTTGACTACTTTGACCCATATTATGAGCCTCCAACCACCACACCAACAGAGGAAGACAATGATCCCCATGATTATTATCCTAATCAACGGAGGAAACTAGCAGAACTCGATGAAAAGAGGAAAGCAGAATTTGATAAAGGCAACCATGCTGAAAAAGACTACACAATAAACCGGTACTCTTATGGTGAAGGAAAGAAGTATATACGACAATAACTCACCCCCTTCAACCTACAACTCACAACAGAGAATGAAGATTTGAAAAATGCATTCGAACAAATGCTGAGGAACATGTTTTATTACAACTGTGACAGTGAAGAATGCCTAACATCTATCCGACAAACTATAGTGGGAGCCATCAACTTCTAAGAAATATTCCACAAACATCTTCAATCAACGAAAAAACCCACACAGAAAGACAGCACAAATCAAACTGACTTTGAAGGAAAAAGCCACGATTCAACCCAAACTCTACAATCCACTACTGCAGAACATGGAATAAACACTAACATTATCTGGAAAATTCCTCCTACTACCAAGGTGAATTCAACACAGACAGCAAAGCAAGAAATCAGACAGGCTTTCTCACAAACACCAAACTCCACAACAGACACCAAGGAAACACAGACTACAAGCTCTACCAGCAAAGAAAAGAAATTAAAACAACTACTGACGAAAATAAGAAGAAACACCCAAAGACCTCTAGCACACAAATGGTACATATCAAGATGCAAGAAAGAAAAATACAAACAGAAAAAGAAGTGAAGACAACTGATGCACAGACCGAAACAGAAGTCGACCACGCTCCAACTATGCATAACATTCATGGGGTTGGGGACCAGAGCAATGAAATATGAATTTGAAAAAAAAAACACATTAATAATAATGATAGCACAATATAAAACAACCAGCGGTGATGACCATGAACAAATGTATATATGTGTGCTATTGTCGGTGTCTTCATGAGACACTAGTTAAGTGTGCACTCTCCAAAAAACTGATCAGTCAAATACAAACTTTACACAAATAATCGGTCAGGACAGGAAATACGAACTCTCGTATTCAGCGACTGAAATTGATGTCTTTTATGTACTATTATTTATTAAATTTAACTTTGTTATCTTAACCCACGTTGCATAATTTGTTGTAATCGTCGACTAAAGCTGGTATGGGGGGGGACTACCAGAGGAATATTATTATAATCATAACTAATAAAAAAGGGAAGATAATGTTACCAGCTTGGGCACATCAGCTGATTTATCTGTTAGTATGTCTTTTGCCCAAATCTTTGGCATATTAGCAGAGAGATAGTTCAGGACGTCTGGCTGTTGCTAGTATTGGTATAGCGATGGAGTCTTTAAATATAACTAGACACGTGACAACGAAAATAATACGAAAATATTAATACTTGACAAACACAACTATAGCTACCATGAGTATATAAATAAATAACAAATCACATGATCACAAGTCTGTTTATATAAATAAATAACAAATCACATGATCACAAGTATATTTATATAAATAAATAACAAATCACATGATCACAAGTATGCTTATATAAATGCAAGGAATATGCGAGGAATTTTTTGTTAAATTGATTTTACCGTAGTCTGACATTTCCGGTCACGTGATCTAGATTTAGATGTTGATGGTGTGTGACTGGGTCCATCCTGTGGGATTTGAGCCACTAACACCTGCTCGCCAGCAATGTTCTCCATGCTGTACGGCACGCGATTGAAATGAAGGGGAGGTAAGAAATATGTCTGCTTGTGAAGTTCAGGGTACCAAGCCTTTATGCACTGGAGCCAATAGTTTTCAGCTGGTTGCTGTGACCCATGACCTTGATCCTTTTCAGCTGGTTGCTGTGACCCCTGACATTGATCCTCTTCAGCTGGTTGCTGTGACCTCTGATCTTGATCATTATTCAACGCCTGAAGAAATTATAGAAAGAATGACGTCACACTAAACTTTGTATGACAGACCTTTGTTCACTTCTGTACTTGTGATATCATTACAAATCAAAATATCGGTCTCTACTGTTGACATATTTTTGTAATCTCTTCTAGTCATTGAAATTTGCAATAGTGAGCAAATTACAAGGAACAGAATGTAAATTTAATGTTTCTTAATTTTCTACTGTAAACCAATATGAAGTCTGAACAAAGATTATATTTATATTAAATTCATGCAACATCAATTTACAATGTGTATTATTACAGAAAAATATTATTGTTTTAATAAAATTTACGGTTTGTTTATTTTGTGCAATAAAATCCCAAACTACCTGTATATTTACTTCAGGCAATATTTCGGTGGCAGACTTTGGATTGATTTCAATCTATAAAATAAATGTAGAAAATATAATACGGTAAATATTTAAATAAATATTTAATTTTAATTAAATAATTATGTACATTTTTGTTATTATAGAATGCTGTGGCCATTTAGCAATGCTATCGTCTAACCAAACTGCATACAGCGTGTAAGACAATACATTTTTGAAAACTGATTGTAACATAGTCTTTTTGTTATTAAAGAAATCTTTACCCTGATAATAATGTTCTTGAATATCTGAACTGTATTCTTGATGTAGATCATTAAAAACAACATATTTATTTATCTAATCCAGCTGTATAGATTATGTAGGTCATTAAAAATAAAATAGTTACTAACAGTGCTGTATATTTTATGTAGGTCATTAAAAATAAAATAGTTACATAACACAGCTGCATAGTTTAAATAGATCATTAGAAATAAAACAGTTAGATATCACAGATGTATAGTTTAAGTAGGTCATTAAATAGAATAGTTACATAACACAACTGTATAGTTTAAGTAGGTCATTAAAATAGAATAGTTACAGAACACCGCTGTATAGTTTAAGTAGGTCATTAAAATAAAATAGTTACTTACCTAACGCAGTTTCATACTTTACGTAGCTCATTAAATATAAAATATTTATTCACTGAAAGGGGAGCTATCGAAAGTTAATCCACTACAGGGGTCAAGAGCTATTTTATTTTATTCAGACGTCATATTATTTAGATAAATGTTTTGAGAAGGTCTCTTGTATTTCAATATGATGAGATGTGGTTAATTAATACTACTACACCACTACTGCACTGTGTACATAATTATTTGCATTTTAATATGATGAGATGTGGTTAATTAATACTACTACACCACTACTGCACTGTGTACATAATTATTTGCATTTTAATATGTTGAGATGTGGTTAATTAATACTGCTACACTACTGAACTGTGTACATATATGTTTATCTGCCGTTAAATTTTCTTTTCATTTATATATCGGCTTCTTTTTAAAAGGTATTTAGTACTTTGTGTAAGTATTTGCTTATCTGTTAATACGATTTTATTTAGACACGTGTGTTTGATTAGTTCATTAGATAGTCTTTAATTAAACACCTGTGTTACTGCTTTATATACACATCTTTTTAATGTACAGCTAACACGTTTATAGAGTTAGTACGTTACATACATAGATGTCTAAATGAAGTCGATCTAACAAACACATATACAACTAACCAAACATGTATACAGAGTTTGTACTTTATATACATATATGTCTAAATAAATTTGATCCAGCAAACAAATATACAGCTAACCAAATCTGTAATAATCGTTTACACAGCTGTTGTTTATATTGATTTGTTATATCTATGCTGTTTAGATTGTGATTTCTGTTGTTTATATTGATTTGTTAGATCTATGTCGTATTGATTATTATTTCTTATTATTTTGTGTATTGTTATAATTTTACTTCAAGATAGACTGGAATGAGACAGATATATTAGGACTTGTAATCAAGTAAGATATATCTGCTGAATTCCCCATACAAAAGAGTATGATTACAAATGCACAAATGCAACATGCTATAACACCCGCACCAACAACATTTCTCCAGTTTGTTACTGACAAACTACAATATATTTCTCGAGACTTAGATTTGTTATTGACAAACTACAACATTATTTCTAGAGACTTAGATTTGTTACTGACAAACTACAACATATTTCTACAGACTTAGTTTGTGGTTTTCACAGTTAGACATATTGTTAATTCTGTTACTTTTATTTAATTTTATTTATAATTTTTCATTGCTCTGGTCCCCCGACCCATGAATGTTGTGTGTGGACGTTACTGAATAGATAATTAACATTGTATGAGAGTTAGCCCCCCCTTATTAGAATAATATTTTTGTTAACTCTTTTACAAGAGTTGGGGTTTCTCTCTTAGTTATGGAAGTGTATTGGTGCAGTTGTTTGTTTGTTCATTCCATTCATCCCTCACACTTCATTCACACCACTATTCACACATACAGTGGTACCTCGCATAACAAACACAATTCGTTCCAGCAGTACGTTCGTTATGCGAGGTGCTCGTTGTGCGAAACACGATATCCCATAGACTTCTATAGGAAATCATGCAATCCATTCCATATCGCCACGAAAAATCAGAGAAATTAGAGGATAGTGTTCATGGGGGAAAACGCTAGTAAAGACATTCACCAAAGCAGGGTATGATGTTAGGTGTTGATGAGGTAAGATGTTAGGCGTTCATCAAAGCAAGGAAAAAAGGACAATCAACTGGGAACAAACATGCCCTGCCTTCATCTGAGCCATGCGAGACACGAGTGGCCTGATTCGGCCATTTTTTTCACGGGAGCTGCGATGTTTTTTAAGCGTTGGTACGGTTCGTTATGTGAAACAAGTTCGTTCTGCGAGTCATGCGGGCGTTTGCAGCAGCGTTCGTTATGCGGATCGTTCGTTCTGTGAGGTACCATTGTACATGCTAATTTTTCCCCCACAAGAACAACGTTGGTAAGAGTATGTGAGAATGGTAATTTTACACTTCGGCCATTCGATGTAATCTCGGAAAATCACGGCAGCTGATCTGACCCCCCCCCCACTTTTTTTTTTTAACAAGAAGGAGAGAGAGACCAGCAACTGCCAGCAACACCTAGCACCCGCACCCAAGACAAGCATATAAAAGACAGTGTTCACCTCAGGTTATGTAAAAACTGTTATCGCTATATCTAATAACTCCATTTATGTTCTCTGATAAGAACTATCCTGTGATTTGTACTGATGCTATTGTTGGATTGCATTTTAGGATATAAGATAGTGTTGTACACAAATTATGCGAACGTGGTTTTGTGGAAATATTCATGTGAAGTAATCTCTTTATTGCATTTGTCATATGTATAGTTTCAAAGGAGACAATTTTTGCTGTTTATTCAAAGTTAGTTCGAAAATATTAATGTGTTGACATAAATTGTAAACATATATTACTTAAAATGGATTTAAACATACTAAATAATCATTTGCACAGAAATAAATAAAACTATTATGTACAGTGCTCAAATCAACCTCAAAATTCAGAGTTAGGGTAACTTTAAATTTTTTTACCTTGGATTCATGTTGTCCCATTGTTGTAATAAATAATTGTCAAAGTTTGCAACTGATGACATCAATGTGGATCCATCTTTAACGTTTTACCTTCAATCATATTCTTCATTTTGCGGTACTTCACTGAAATGAAAGGGAGGTAAGAAATTGGCGTGCATCTGAAATTTTATCTTTATGCATTCATACCATATCTCTACTCAATGGCATCTTTCATTTTACATGTTTCTTCACAACGAGAATTCTATTACTTGCCTGTAGGTCATGTTTGTCAGAAAGTTTAAGCCTACCTAAGTCATTTGCTAGCCCCACTCTGACATACAGTTCATTTTCACCTACACTGATATTTTCAATATGACCCACGTGGAATTGCTGTTCAGTTTGAGATCTTTCTACGTGTATTGTTTTGGAGGCGAGGGTCAATGGAAAATTGAGTTTTGCTTGTTCTAATTTGACATATTGTTCAATTCGAAATCTTTTTTTGTGTAATTATTGGAGTGTACTTTTATTACAAAACTTTGTTCTCTGTGTACTTATTGGAGAGTAATTCTATTGTTAAACTTTGTTTTCCGTGTATTATAATAGAACGTACTATTATTACTAACTGGAGTTTTGATTGACCAACGGCTATTACACTGAAGATTTGTGTCATTGCTAAATAGAGTTTTGTTTCCTCGATGTCTGCAATGTCTATAAAACTGGAGAGTGGGTCATAGCTAATTGGAGTATTGTTTGCTCATCGTCTATTACACTGGAGATTTGTGTCATTACTAAATGGAGTTTTTTCCTTAACGTCAGTAACACTAGAGATTTGTGTCAATGATAAATGGAGTTTTTTCCTTAACGTCAGTAACTCTAGAGATTTGTGTCATTGCTAAATGGAGTTTTTTCCTTAACGTCAGTAACACTAGAGATTTGAGTCATTGCTTAATGGGGTTGTTTCCTCAGTGTCTATAATGCTGGAGATTTCTCTCATTCCTAGACCAAACCGTTAGAGGAAACAATTAAGCGCTAAAATGGCTGTACATTTATGACCATCTTATACATCAGGTTCAATGGCTTGCTATTTCATTTGAAAGACTCACATAGTCATGTTGAAATAAATTATTATATTCCTAATACTCCTTCCATATTGCGTAGAAAAAGTTCTATTTATTATTATGTATTAAATATCTACTTGTTGATACGTAGATCGCTCGTGTTGAAGTGACTCGCTTCCATGTTATATTTTGTTAGTCTGTAAACTTTAATTAAACACCGATTCCTGTTCTTGTCTTTATATTTTATTAGTCTGTCCACTTTAAATATCCATGGCTGTACTTGTCTTTATATTTTGTTAGCCTGCCCACTTTAAATATACATGGCTTTACTTGTTTATCACGTTATATTTTGTTAGTCTGTCAACTTTAAATATCCATGGCTTTACTTGTTTTTCACGTTATATTTTGTTAGTCTGCTCACTTTAAATATCCATGGCTGTACTTGTCTTTATATTTTGTTAGTCTGCTCACTTTAAATATCCATGGCTGTACTTGTCTTTATATTTTGTTAGCCTGCCCACTTTAAATATACATGGCTTTACTTGTTTATCACGTTATATTTTGTTAGCCTGCCCACTTTAAATATACATGGCTTTACTTGTTTATCACGTTATATTTTGTTAGTCAGTCCACTTTAATATACATGGCTTTAGGTATCACTATCAGTGTCTCAGAGCTTTATTGCCATCATTCACTCTTTTCTACACTATTTGTCGTTTTCCTACCAAACACCTGTGACTAGCTAGAAGGTATGTTTTGGAGATTGGCCCAAGGTTATGGGAGTTCATGGTGATGGGAGATTAATAGCTTGTACCCACCCCTACCCACCCCCAAAACGTCATCCGAGTAATAATAAAACTGTGCTCTCAGTCGGTTAAGCCTCACTACGCAATAGACCAAACAAATTAAGAAAGTGCATCGCTTATCTCCCCTTTCTTTTTCTTGTGTTACTCCCAGTGAGGTCTTAGATAACAGAGCAACTGGCGTGTGACGAGAAATGTGTTGAATTACAGATGTCTTAATCCTTATAAAGTCATCTCACAAAAATTCTTTCCACATTTAGTCATTCTTGGGATAGAGTTTATTTCTGTAACACACACCTATGCTTTCTATACTGAAGTCTAAGCGATACTTTTGGGTTGGCGTGTCAAAACTGAGCTTACGAGTATCATGATAGACAATTTTATACTTGTCACTTTTTATCTAGCCCATGTGCATTATGTCAGTTATAATTTTATTCCTGTCACTTGATAACCCAAATGAATCATGTCAAATGTAATTTTATCTCTGTTGTTTGTTAATAAACCCATGTGTATACAGTCAGTTATCATTTTATTTCTGTCGCTTGTTAAACCATGTGTATCATATCATTTATAATTTTATTTCTGTCGCTTGTTAAACCATATGTATAATATCATTTATAATTTTATTTCTGCCAGTTGTTAACTCATGAGACAAATTAAAAGTGGACACATAACTCTTGTCATCTCCTTTAGGTTTTGAATGAAACTAAGAACAAAAAACCCAACCAAATTCACAAGCAAACAATAGAAAAACAAACTCACAAACAAACAATCAATTAAACTCACAAACAAACAAACTTTATTCTCCAGAAGGTTTTCAGCTGAATTAAATTCAAATTAAAAGCACAGCATAAACAAACAATCAAACAAACAAACTAAATTTTCCGCTAAGTCTAACGTGTGACGTCATGGTACTATATGAATGACTGACAAGACAAACAAACAATCAATCAAACAAAGTTTTCCATAAAGTCTTACTTGTGACGTCATGGTACTATGTGAATGACTGACAAGACTAACAAATAATCAAATAAACAGACTAAATTTTCTATAAAGTCTTACTTGTGACGACAATGTACTATGTGAAAGGCTAACACGAGTAAAATTACTGACATAGTGTGTGTTTACTTCTTGTAAGACTAACAAGGGTAAAATTACTGACATAGTGTGTGTATGTACTTCATGTAAGACTAACAAGGGTAAATTTACTGACATAGTGTGTGTATGTACTTCTTGTAAGACTAACAAGAGTAAAATTACTGACGTAGTGTGTGTATGTACTTCTTGTAAGACTAACAAGGGTAAAATTACTGACATAGTGTGTGTATGTACTTCTTGTAAGACTAACAAGAGTAAAATTACTGACGTAGTGTGTGTATGTACTTCTTGTAAGACTAGCAAGGGTAAAATTACTGACATAGTGTGTGTTTACTTCATGTAAGACTAACAAGAGTCAAATTACTGACATAATGTGTGTATGTACTTCTAGTAAGAAAAGTGTGACGTCAGAGAGTGTCATGGTAGCTATAAAGTGTCTTCCTACTGCAAACTTTCTTTTAAATAGACAACTATCTGCTGACCAGAAAGCTAGAAATGTATATTTACAGCAAACTATCTATTATATAGTGGACTATCTGCTAACCAGAATACTAAATCAATACATTTACAGTAAACTATCTTTTATACAGACAACTATCTGTTAGCAAGAAAACTTTAAAATTTCATTTACATTAAGACATCTTGTAACTAATAAATTATCTTCTTTACGAGAAATTATCTTTTAAATAGTAAACAAGCTCTTATCTGTGCAGTGAAGTATATTCTAAAACATCGACAGTACATTACACTGTGAACACTAAATTAAATATCTTATTCACAGTAAACCATTCAAGAGTACATGATCTCATAAACACTAAATTGTTTACTTTACAGCAAACCATTCTCAATTTCTTCCCTTTCGCTAACCTCTCAATAGAACATTTTACTCTAAACATTAAATTATCTTCTCCACAGCAAATCATTCTCCAGCTGTTCTTCATTTTCGCTAAGTGAAATTTACAGAAACGTTCACAAGGGGAAAACACAGTAGCGCGCGTCAGAGACAAAGGAAGAAAACAGAGAAAAAATTAACAACGAAGAGAAGAAAATTGTGAAATAAAGATTATAATGACGTTTATTTAATACAATATTGCTGAATTAAATGCATATATTGATCACGTTTGAATTATTAATTGACGTCCAAGTTCATTACTATTTACTACTGATTTAAATACAATATTACTGCAATAAACACACATTACTGATTCAAATACAATATAACTGCAATAAACACACACTACTGATTCAAATACAATATTACTGCAATAAATGCACACTACTGATTTAAATACAATATTACTGCAATAAGCACACACTACTAATTTAAATACAATATTACTGCAATAAACAAACACTACTGATTTAAATACAATATTACTGCAATAAGCACACACTACTGATTTAAATACAATATTACTGCAATAAACAAACACTACTGATTTAAATACAATATTACTGCAATAAACAAACACTACTGATTTAAATACAATATTACTGCAATAAACAAACACTACTGATTTAAATACAATATTACTGCAATAAACAAACACTACTGATTTAAATACAATATTACTGCAATAAACACATACTACTCTTCTTGTTTTCTTAAGTTTGACAAGAACCTGTACATGAAAGCTTTAACCCAAAAGACTTTTAAACTTGGTAAATTAAGTCAGATGTAATAAACGGAAGTTTGTGTACACTTCAAACTAACTTTTACACAAAAGATTTATAAACTTGGTGTGCTAAATCAGAAGTAAAATTAAGCTTGTGTACAGTTCAGAAAAAATACTTTTGATCTTGGTATATTAAATTAGTTGTAAACTTAAGATTGTGTACAGTGAGGACATACTTTAATATAAAAGACATTAATGTTGATATATATACTCAGATGTAAATTTTACCTTGTGTTTATAGTTCAGACAAGCTAAATATCAACAGGATTTTAGTCTCGGTGTAAAAAAATCAGCTGTAAACTAAATCATCTGCACAGTTCAAACAGCTTTAATCCAAAAGACTTTTAAACTTTTGTTAACCAAGTCAAGAACGTACACTCACCTCTCATTGTTGTCACGTGTGTGATCGATGGCTTTATCGCTAGTGTAGTGAAGCTAAAGACATGAAGAACTGGCAAGTGTCAAAGTGGCTGTGCAACTGTCAAGGGACAGAACTGTACTTTAATTCAAAGCACGTAGGTGTGGCGCGCCAGCTATGAACTGACACTTCATCACGTGATACGAATGAGAGACCAGGAAGTAGTTTAATGTTAATCACTGAAGCATGACGCGCCAGAAGTGAGCTGACATTTCTTCACGTCGATACTGGCAAGAGGTTAGAGGGAAAGATGGAAACCATTCTACCCAGGCAGGTGTTTACTCAGCAACGAATCTGTGGAAGAGTAAATTTGCCTAACCATATTTCTAAACTTTTTTGTTATATAAAGTTTTAAATTGTCAAAGTGAACCGATCGTGGACACTCCTTCTGATGTGATGGTATTTTTGTAATTGTCAGAGTTGGAGTAAAACTCGAGTTGCGAATATTGGAGGATGGGGTTATTGTCTATTAGTCACTGATGGGGTGTCGAGCACGTCTGGATCCCCTGTAGATCTGTGGTTGTATAGGTCCGAGTAGAATTCTGTCCATCTCTTAACAATGTCTTGATCTTCTGCAAGACAATTTCCTCTACTATCTCGAATGTTGGAGGAGCGTCCTTGTTTTACACTGGTGAAAGACTTGACCGTTATGTGGGCAGTTACAAGGATAACAGAAAGTAACTTGTTGATGGCTGCTCAATGTCCATATATGGATATATGTTTTCCTGTCAGTGACATAGGTTACATGCATAGAAATCATGGGCATATGTAATTCTATAAGTAGGATTGAAACACACTGAAAAGTTATCCACATGAATCAGTACCCATGCACCATGGTGAGAAACTGATAATGAATATCAACTTTTAGCCACAGTTACAGCAGAGAAGGTGAACATATCGAATTTTCAAACTACTGAATATGTATTGTATTAAGACTGTTGTAGATGTAGTTATATATGTATTTTATTAAGAATGTTGTAGATGTAGTTATATATGTATTGTATTAAGAATGTTGTAGACGTAGTTACATATGTATTTATTAAGAATGTTGTAGACGTAGTTATATATGTATTGTATTAAGAATGTTGTAGATGTAGTTATATATGTATTGTATTAAAAATGTTGTAGATGTAGTTATATATGTATTCTATTAAGAATTTTGTAGATGTAGTTATATAAAGTAGATATAGGAGATATATATTCCTTTGTTGATTTTGCAATTAAAGTAACACCATTTCTTTCATAACTTTCAGTGGCAATAGAAGATATATACAATGTTAAACTTAAACATGCGCTGCGTTTCTACGGTAGCCATTTTGATCTATTGTAAAGTATATTGGATGTAGCATAATGCTCATGCAATCACCACTAATGTAAACCCACTTTTAAATTATTGTAATCCACATGAGTGCCAACTGGGACATTTTATCCCCTTTAAAATTTTGCTGATTGTAAATTAATGACCAAGGTTGAACTGTGAGAGATGCCTATCTCTGTTGCTGCACATTGACGTGATAGGTCGACTCTGTGCCCATGCATTTCTTTTACCTTAATTCCTGCATGTCACACTGCTTTGGAGCCTGCAATTCTGAAGACACAGTAAGATGAGTTTGTTGTATGATGGGGAATTTTCCCATATATATATATATACATTTTCATTGTTGCATTTACATTGAATGTTATTGTAAATTGAATGACGTGTGCATACTGCGTCATGTTGACTTAGAAGTGAGGTCCTGAACGAATGAATCGTGATTGGAGGTAGATTTACTGACCGGTGTTTGATGTTTGCAGCAGATAGGTGATCGAGTGTTTGTTGTTTAAGTTGCGTGATCAATGGCCAGTAAGCTAGCTAGAGATTATTTTGTGGCGTATGTGTGTTTAGGTATACAATGGGAAGCGTTGTTAACTAGATGGGTGCGTGCATTTAGAGGCTGTTAGAAAGCTATAATCATATTAGTGCTAAGTAATTGGCCAGACCAAAAGTATGTCTAACAGACGCAAGTGTGATTTTAAGGGTGATAAAAAGGGGGATAGTGGATTTTGTCAGCACTCATTTCTGAAATTGTCTTTGGGTGGCAACTGGAAATTGGAGTCCTTCCCTAGCAGGTCATATATGCAGAGCAAAAACCCTGAATGACATAGGTAAAAACGTCTTTATATTGTATGGTTAGGTTTTATTAGGATGTTATATGCTATGTTTTATTTTGAACGTGTTAATATTTCTTTCTTACAGAGGCTTATACCAAACTTAGCATTTATTAAAAGAGCAATTGACTGGACGCTTAGACTCTGCAATTGCTTGTGTTTCAGGGTTTTTGACTGCAGTGTTTTTTGGCTGCTTGTTTTGTAGCTGCCTGTTTTTGTAGTTGTCTGCCTTGGTGGCTGGTGGCTGTATTGACTGTCTCTGTTTTAATGTGATTGTTTGTCCCTGGCTTGATTGGGACGTTCTGATCTACTACTGAGGACCTCATGAGGTCGTGTCATATTAAAGTTTACCATACTGTGAAGTCATTCAAGTGCATAGGATAAGTCCCCATCAGAAGTGACTCCATTGTAACAAAATTACTGTTGATGACTTTGTTACTTACAATTTTTACCTTGTTAACTGTTGTTTATTAAATTACTTGTTATTATTTTGAACGGGTATTTATTAGTGAAGTAATTTCTAACGTTTGTTTTCATAATCTGAAGAGATAATCTAATGATTACGTCTTGTCCTCTGTTCGTCTATTTATAATCGTCATATATATTTATTCATAAACATTGATTCTCAGCGAGATCTGAGTGGGGCCAGAGCAAACGTGGTGACATACCAGTATATTGGCGTAACAGTTGCAGATATACATATCTAACCAGTGAACCATACTCTGCATCGGCACTTGTAGATGTATCATAACTAATTACACATATTTGATATAATTCATTATTACAAAGTCACCCCAGGGTATATGACAGAATTCAAAGATGTGTCCTGAGATAACTGTCAAGTGTCAATTACAGACTGTTTGCATGTGTGAACCCGTCAAGGTGTGCATCCTCAATACAGAAAATACAGATACATGGCTAATCTCTGCCAACTAACTTTAAAGCCAGTGTTTACGATTTTACACTATTTATATAGATAGAATAGTCTGTCTTGGGAAGACTCCTATGTATATCACTTTGCATCAGATTGTGTATTATAACATTGCAAATTATTAAATTTTATTATTGTTATCTTAACAATGCATTCACTCGATTATAAGTACGACCGAGGTTTGGTGGTGGAGCCGAATGTGATATGACTATTTTTTTATGTTGTAATCAGTCAAATTAAGATAAATTAAAATAAATTCTAACCCATGCATTGTACACGAATGCATGTCATTACAGTGAGTGCCGGAACTCGAGGGCAACCCAATTGTAAAGACTGAAGAGTGAATAAGGCAGCCATTCTGTCTTTAGTATGGGTGTGAATATTAAAAACTAATAACTTTAAAGTCTTACTGAGACAGAATCATTAAAAATAAGCTGACATGTAACAAGTTGAAAGAAAGAAATGTATTGAAAGTTTTAAGACATGCGCATTCAATGAAATCATAAGTTCGATGCACGTCGTCATGACAATAGCACGTTTCTTTGTTCACTTTAACGAGTAAGAAGATAAAATAACACAAAGAGAAATTGATAATAACGAAGACGACAATGGTGATGTAACAGTTAGAGAAGTACTAATATCAGTACACGTAGATAACACACTGTTTAGTATAATTACACACTAAACGTTGTGTTATTCATGACACACTACATGCTGTTCTATTCGTTACACACTACACGTTGATATATTCATTATACACTACACACTACAGTTTTTATTCATTACATACTACACATTGTTTTCTTTCTTATACACTATACGTTGTTTTTTGATCAGTGTAGTTTACAATTTGTCGTTGTCATCATCAATATTATTGTAGTGATCATAATGTTCTGAACTGTTACTTCAACCGATTAGATGACTGATGTCTTCATTATAACACGCTTATCGGTTATCGTTATTTTCAACATAGTTGACACAACATCGTTACAGTCGAAACATCAGACAGGTCACCAGTCAATCAACACAAGTTGTGACGTACAGCGTGACATGGCGCCAAGTCTTTCTGACCAGTAATCAACACCTTTATTCTCCACAACGACCACCTTTCTCTCCAGACCACGAACATCATCCCAGTGTGTCACCGTCACCAGATCACCGACACCAAGCACCGTGTCACGAATGGCGGCTTCATCACCTTTCTCCACCACGCGCACAGGCACGTGACATGCACGCAGACCCCGGACCAGACCGCTAGCCGTTGTTGTCATTTGACCGTTACTGTCCACCCGTTCATCAGTCAGGACGCCAATACACAACACCATTACGTCACGGTATTGCAGAGGTGGAGGGCCGTTACTGTTAACTGACATTTGATGAAAAAATATTTTAGTCTCCACACGGTCATTCATTCATCTATCCATCTATTCATCCACCCGTCCATTTATTCCTCCATCTACCCGCATGCATTTGTATTGTTTCACTCACCATGTCAAACACACCACACCCATACCTGTCCAGCCGACGTTGAGTTCTGTCAGGACACGGGCGACTTGAGGTCCACACTCTACACAGTCAAGTGGCCATCTCTCTGTGTGACCTGACTGACCGTCACGGTGTGTGAATCGTATAACCGCCGGGCCGTCTGTTGGAACAGGGATGTCACTGACCGTGTAGTTATAGACTTGTTTAGAAATCTTTATTTCTTTTGCTTCCATCACCTTCCTGACGACGACTGGCGGTGACCTTAGAGACATTGTTAGCTTGACCTCTTCTAGATATAACGGCCTGACTTCATGGTGTACAGATGCACCCCACAGGTACACCCCGGGTACTTGTACAATGAGTTGATCACAAAACTGCCTGAAGTTTTCCCTGTTACGCAGAATAAACAGAAGACGACGTTATGTCACTACGTTAGTGTCAGAAAATTATGACGTAATGACGTTTACATAGTTTTTGCATTGTGACGTTATTTAGAACGTCGCCAATTAATTTCTTTTCTTCAATCATGGCTGTTTCTTACCGTGCTAATCATTTGTTATGTTGCCTGTTTATCTGCTTAGCACTATACAATCCAACAAATAAATTTATTGGCGATATTCTTATTTCGGTTAAGCGTTTGTCTATAGTTAGATACGGAGTAAGTCTTTGTATTTGTGTCTTATTTTAAAACGCTGTATAACAAACCTGTAAAATTCATCCCGAATGACTTCGTCTGCCATCACACACAGTTGTCTCCCTTCACTCAAAGATTTCAGACGTCTGACTGCAGTCTCCTCTTCTCCATCTTTCTCAAAGAAAAATTGATGTCGGTGTACACGTGACCTGGCTGTTGTCGTCTTCAGTGTTTCCTTAAGTTGATGTTCAATGGCGATCGTTGCAGCACGGCTTCCATACCAAGTACTGACAACATGGACGTCGTGTCCGAGCCGAAGCCAGGTCAGGCCCTGAACAATCAAGACAATGGTTTTACCTGTCCCAGGTGGACCGATAAGAAATACTCTGGGTGGTGAACGATCCAAAAGTTCCACTTGCTGTGGAAATAACACGAGCCTGGCCATTGTCTCTCCAGTCGCAGACACTGCTTCCCCAAGAATCCTTGTGCCCAGGCGTGGTGCTGTAACACAGTGGACTTCCACTGTAGTCGCTGGACCACAGAACCTATAATGGCAAACAGTGAAGTGTGTATTAAGACAGACGAATGGCCAAACATAATTCATTTATAGCTCAGTCATAACATTCGTAACTCGTTTTGTCCAGCAATTACGTTCAGTTTGTATTACAACTCGAAGTTGTTTTTATTGCAGGATTAATTTTAATAAATACATATATTCTTTACTCACTTGTTATGAGAATAATAGTTCAGGTGATTGCTAGAGCTTAGTGCTTGCATTTAATGTTTGCATAATACAGTTCTTCAGTGATTATTTACAGTTCAAATTTAATCTGTAAGAGAAAGATGACGATGAATTGAGCTCATATAGATTACAGTGACCTTGGAGTCCAAGTGTTAATTTGAATTTGATTTTAAAATGAAATTTTATCGTTCATATTTCGCTGAATTAAGAGAAACATTTAGTTGAAGTATAGTGAAAGTAATTAAACACAGAACGAATAGCATGTTTGACTTAGTGCACAGCACGTGATCATTGCAGTGAGGAAACTTGAGGAAAATATATAATTATAAGTGTTTATAGATAAAGCGATGGAAATGGTATAGAAAGAAAATAATAGATGAAGTAAGAAAATACAAAAACTTCAAGTAAGATGATAAAAAATAAAGAAAGAGATGATAGATATGACAATTAATTTTCTTCACTATCTACCTGGCCACCAAGTGCTCATACACTCTCTCTGTTATTGATGGCTGGACTCCAGACATCTTGACTAGCTGCTGCCACCACACGCCTAAGTCTTTAAGGACGATGTAATTGACGACGTCTGAAGCCGTCCGTACGTTTGAGAGTTGGTCTGAGAGTAAACACATCTTTAAGGCATCATGAACACTGCGGACACCAAGGCACTGACACAAGTCCTACATATGGTGGTGGAAATATAATTATAGAATAAGCCATACATATTTAATAAAATAATAAATAATTCCATACTAAATACTAAGTAAAGTAATTGAATTTCAGGTAATATGCATAAAGAGAATGATGCTGAAAATATTATGCAGTTTTAGTTATAATTCTACATTTGTTAAAACTGTTGGCTGCAAAGCTAGATATACAGTAAAGAATGTGATTATTTATAATATTTCGTGCAAAACAGGAGTAGATAAGAATGTGATTTATTTACAATTCGTGATAAGGTAAGTGTAAATAAGAATGAAATTATTAATTATAAAAATTACAACATTGTTTATAACAGTGTACTATTACTGACACAAGCCGCATGCTCTTAGTCAAACAGCCGTATGCAAAATACATAAAACTCTGTAAAGTCTCATCTGAAAAAAACATTTTCAAAAATTCGTTTTTTTTATTGCATGAGGTCATAGAACCATGGGGGCATGGGGTATACACGTTTCAATTTTCTTCACTAAGAATTTTAAAATAAGGTACGACAACATTGCATGTCCTAGATAAAATTGCATTTAAGTAAAAAGACATGACAACATGTTGCCTGATATGGAATAATTGAAGAAGTGACCATCTTTGTTGGAACGTTATCTGAATACACTTATAGAAAACCACGCAAAAGCTAAAGATACCTTAATGTATTGACTCACTATACACATTACCTATTATAGTGATAAGAAACTATTCACTCACCACACTGATAAAGTTACCTGAATATACTGCTAGGAAAGTACACTTAGGAAATTGCTAAATATACGTGAATAAACTACGAAACCACACAAATATCCATTGCTACATTACCTTATATCACAAATAGGAAATACCATTGTCCCACTGCTAAAATTACCTGAATATACTGATTGGAAACCACACTTGACTTCT
The DNA here is from genome assembly GCA_028829895.1 of Sinotaia quadrata. Lineage (NCBI taxonomy): Eukaryota > Metazoa > Mollusca > Gastropoda > Architaenioglossa > Viviparidae > Sinotaia > Sinotaia quadrata. The sequence continues at coordinate 3,156,772 of CM054179.1, forward strand.
GCTAATGTTACCTAAATATGGTGCTAGGAACCTACACTTGCACCAAGGCTAAATATACCGATAGGAAACCATACATGCCCCCAAAAGACAACCCTGCTGGGAAATGTCCACATGCTAGTTACTTAACATACAGATGGAAAACTATGAATTATCAAAGTCATTTGAACATAAAGACGAAATAATGTGTTGAATGTGGGAGATCTTACGTCATAGGGGCATGTTAGTAGGGGCATGTTAGTAGAGTACAGTGGATGATACAGAAAATGTCTCACTCTACTCTGAAATCCGAAATCATTTTCTGATGGAATGTGGGACATTGAATTGTTTCTGAGAGGGACAACTTGGGAATTTAAAAGGCCATGACACACATAAATAGTACATGGCAATATTTATTTGGATCTTCGATGTGTTTCTCTCTGTCCTGGAAGAGTTCTATTCCGAGAGACGGCTATGTAATAATATACATCGCGGTAAATTGCGTACATGGAAAGATGTTTACTAATATTATTGGTCTGAATGGTAATAAATAGTTTCAAATTCACAGTGCACGGCATTCATTTATTACTTTACATTTCCCTAATGATCAATAAATAGCGGGGATAAGAGGCACTATTAATGATAGCATAGTAATTTCAATTTAATTTAATCACATTTTCTTCAATTTTGTAAAATCTTACCTGACCATCAGATGGATTCCTGCTCATTACTCGCAGTAACTGAGAAGAACTGATGTTTGGCATTGCAAGAATTTTAGCGATATTATTGTCCGTCAAGTCTGACGTCAAATGCTTTAGTACAACCTCCGACTTGTTCAACTGTTTTACCGCCTCTTTAATTTTCTTTATAACTACGACATCTTCCTGTTGCTCCGTCATCTTCAGCTTACTGAAGTTTGCTCCCACGCTTTTAATTTCTAATGTGAACAATCCGTGTTGTCTGTGTATGATCAGAACATCAAAGTCACCCTCGTGGTAATGTTGTTGAAGAAAGTGTTTGGGTAGTGTGTTAGGGCGTGGTAGAAGGGCAGCAGTAGCCGCATAGCTAGGTTCACCAAGGTACTTTCCGAACTGTAGCTGAGAAATGACCATCATCACTTCTTTCGGTTGACTGTTATCCGCCAGTTCACGAAGACAATGCAACACAAGTTCTAAAGCTTTGTCGTCACGCACGTCACTGTCATACACGGGTTGAAGGTGTAAGTTAATTTGACTTCTTTTTTCCACTGGGCCTAAAAACTTTGGTGCTGAAGAAGACTGAAAAGAAAATTACTACTAAAAATAAAATATTATTAATAATATCATAATATCATTCCAAAATACATTGCTTAAATATCTAGAGCGAAAACATGTTTGTACATTTCTGGAATGGACCAACTTAGCGTTTACTAGTCTGCAACTTTCTTTTTTATAATTGAAGCGATTTCTCGAAACTAAAATCAACAGAAAATAATAAATTGCAGTTATAAATCTTGCATTCAGGATGTGAACTCACTAAACTAAAAATAGCAATCTTACCACCAAGACATGAACTTAATAAATTAGAAAAAAATCTTACCTCCAAAATTCTGTAAACTTAATAAATTACAAGTAACCATCTTAAATGTAAGATGCGAATTGAATAAATTAAAAATGAAACTCTTATCACCAATATGTAAACTTAATATATTACAAATAGCAAACTGTATTCAAGATTAATGTGAGAAGAAGAAAATTTTAAATATTTTTGAAATTGTAAAATTCCATCTTTGTTAAATGTATCTAGAGGAATAAACGGAAACAAAACACATTACTACGGTATTTATTTCAGTAATCAGTCAGCACACAGAGCAGTCAACACACATAGCATTGAACACATTCAACATTTTTGACACACAATAGTCAGCACACAGAGCAGTCAACCCAACCATGCTGAGAACAATTTTGTAAAGAGAATTTACCGTAGTCTGGTATTTTTGTTTACGTGACGTAAATTTAGGAGTTGGTGGTGTCTGACTTGGTCCATCCTGTGGGACTTGAGCCACTAACACCTGTTCGCCAGCAATGTTCTCCACGCTGTACGGAACGCGATTGAAATGAAGGGGAGGTAAGAAATATGTCTGTTTGTGAAATTCAGGATACCAAGTCTTTATACACTGAAGCCAGTAGTTTTCAGCTGATTGCTGTAGCAAGTGACCTTGATCTTCATTGGACGCCTAATGAAATCATAGGAACAGTGACGTCACACTAAAGTTAGTATGACATACCTTTGTTCACTTCTGTACTTGTGGTATCATTATAAAATCAAAATGTCAGTCTCTACTATTGACAGACTTGTAATCACTTCTGGTCATTAAATTTTGCAATAGTGTGTATACAGCACTATACAGAAAGTAAACTTCAAAAGGATATCATTCGTTAATATATGCGTTTCACTAGTGAAAAGTCGAAGGACAATGTAGCCTTTAAATCGTTTCCTAATTATAATAAATATCTTCTCCTTTTGCTCTTTAGCATAAACTCGTGTTTTATCAAGTCAGGTTTTCAAAATGTAGATCATAGAAATCGCTTCCAATTACCACAAACTCCTCCCCATTACTATATTTAGCACAATGAATGCTATCATCGAAGAGTGAAACAAAAATCATACCAAACACTAAAGTTCTGCCCATTTACTATAATTAGAAACACTGACGTAGTATAGACTTCGAAAGTGTGACCTAGATACTGGAAAATCTGACTTACCTGGTCTAGCTATTTTTAAATAAGAAGTGCAGAGTAGAGAAGTAGTGGGATTTATTCATTTAATTCTTCATTTATTATTTACTTTTAAATAGTAGAAGATATGTAAACGGGAGTTTAATCTTTTTCTCTTACTGCAAAATTGGTGCAAGAAGTGGGATTGTTTAATTTATTTATATTTTTATTTTATATTTTACTCTTATGAGAGAGAGAGGGAGAGAGTTAATTGCCTTTCGATCGTTTTACTTACTCAAATGGAGTCAGGTGGATTTATTTACTACAATACATACAAGCTATATTAGACCTGAAACATATAACACGTGTACTTATGACTAAAAATATATACAAGTTGTGTTAGACCTGTAGCATATAATTCGTGTACTTTTCACTACCATGCAAACAAGTTGTTTTCGTCCAGTAAAATACAATATGTGTACTTTTGATTACAATATGTACAAGTAGTGTTAGTTCTAAAACACATAATAAGAGAAAACGTATACTTTTGAGTGAGCCCCTAAACTAAAAATGGCATCCACAAAAACATTTTTAGTTTCAATGTTTTAAAGAGCAAGCTATACAATTTGAGTGATATTCAAAATAAACATATTTTACTCATTTTGCTGTCTTTGATTCTATTTTCAATAATGTCCAGGAGAAGACAATCTGGGCTGTTAATTGTAAGTCATTTAAGAAATTTTAACGTCTTGACATAAATTGTAAACATATTTCATATTAAAATATATTTAAATGTATTAAATAATTAGTGACACAGAAACAATAAAGCTATTATAGAAAGTGCTCAATCATTCTTAAAAAGCAGTTTTTATAACTTTAAATTTGTTTTACCATGGATTCACGTTTTCATTTTTATAATCAGGATCTGTCAAATTTTGCAATTGAAGTCATCAATCTAGATCCATCCTGAACGTTTTACCATCAATCATATTCTTCATTCTTCACTGTGCTGTACTTCACTGAAATGAAAGGGAGGTAAGAAATTGGCGTGCGTCTGAAATTGCATTTTCGTGCACTATTACCACGTCTTTGTACAATGATATGTCTTTAAAAAAATAACAAGACGGAAAGTCTGTTACTTTCCTGGAAGTCATGATTGTTAGAAATTTTACCCTCCCACACACCAATTTGTTTGACTGCCCCAATTTGACATACATTTCATTTTGACCTACAGTCATGTGATCATTTTGACCTACAGTCATGTGATCATTTTGACCTACATTCATGTGATCATTTTGACCCACATTGCATTACTGTTCAGTTTGAAATCTTTCTATGTGTATTGTATTGGTAGTAAGAGTCATTTGGTAAATGGAGTTTTGCCTGTTCTACTTTGACATACAATTAAGCCTTCTTCTGTGTAATTACTGGTGAGTACTTCTGTTGCTATACATAACTTCGTTCTTCGTGTATTATAATGGAAAGTTGTACAATTAATAAATGGAGTTTGGTTGTCCAACATGTATTATGTTGGAGAGTAATGGATTACTAAGTGGAGTTTTATTTGCCCGACCGGTGTTAAACTGGAGAGCAGTGACAGTGCCTGAACAGTGTGTGAGGTCCACCAAATGCTGGCTTTTAAAGTCATATACATGAGCAACGCGGAGTCAAACTACAAGTTCTCTCACATCATTGATCAGAATGCAAATGGCCATATAAGGGCATCCCGTGTCCTGTCAACATTCATCCACTCCTAATGTCACCTCTCCCCCTTCATTACATCTCTACTGCCCATGCGTGGTCGATGAACTTGACCTAAATCCTGTACTTCATGAAGCGTAGGTGGGTACGCAGATTACATAATGGGCCATCCAAAGGTCACACCATATATTTAGAGTTTATTAAGAAAAATAAATTAATACAAGAACAAGGAGCATAATTTGCCCCACGGTTCCATGCTCACGTTAGTGTTTGTCTTGTCTGTTTAATAATTAAATGTGTGGGTTATCTTTTGTGATTACTTGTTTAGTTTTTCTATCTCTGTGATAGAATGTTTATTCTGTCATCATGATTATGTGTTTGTCATTACTCTTCAATTATGATTACGTGTTTTTCTTACCTCTGTGATGGCGTGTTAGTCTTTTCTGTTCATGGCATGTTTGTCTTATCAATGTGGTTACCTGTTTGTCTTGTCTCTATGATGACGTCTTTGTCTTGTGTCAATGAAAATGTGTGTGATGAATATTTCCACACCATACGTTTATTTGTCACTTGGCTTTCATATTTTCTAACAATATATGTATATTTGTTTATGAAATAATGTGTTGTGATAAGTTGTGGAGCACTTGCTCACATTTTCGATAGGTATATGTAGTGCTTAAAGTAGACATCGTGTACTGCACATTATGTACACATACACATTGTAGAAAACAACAGAATACTTCTCAAATGGATTATTAGGCATTGCCCAGAGTACTATCGAAATTAAATGGCACTGGTCTTCATTCCAAGTAGAATTCAATAAATTCCTGAGACCTCATGAACTACCCCAGATCTTGTTGTGGACTAATGGCTTATTGCATTATGCAAGAAGGTAGCCAGCTAGGCTTATCCAATGGCCATCTACTGGTCACTTGTAATTAACCAATGGACACTAAAGGGAATTATGAGAGAATGTCTTAGTGAAGAGGAACTATGGGTCTTCACACCTTTCAAAGTGTTTGTTCAAAAGAGACTCAGATTTCGAACACGTACATGGAAAAGGCCGTCGTGAGTAAATGCAAAGTTATAATTTCTAAGTTGTAATTTTATGTTCTTTTTTCAGCTAATTAGAGATGCACCTGTATGCCTTGTCTTTCAGCCAAGTAATGATATATTTTAATTTCTCTGTGTAATTCTGTATGCCGTTTGGTAATTCTAGAGATACTTTTATGGTTATTTTAACTAGCAGAAATGCCATGCAATTTAATGTTGACCAGTCTAATTATAACTAGCAGAAATGCCATGGAATTAAATGTTGACCAGTCTAATTATAACTAGCAGAAATGCCATGCAATTTAATGTTGGATAGTCTAATTTTAATTAAAATATTTTTTAAAATAAAAATAAAAAGCTCTTGTTGAGAAACTTGTAGCAGATAATGCAGTGAGTCTAAATATATGTGCAACTGTTTTGTATTGATTTAGAGACATGACGTGAAGAAATACAACCTGTTTCATTATTTTAGCACGAATTAATATGTACACAACAATTAAGGAAAGTGTGCAATGTAGTTCAAGTTTATTTAAAGATGTAGTGAAAGAATACGACAGTTCAGTCAAGACAGAGAGAAAAATAATTGAAATTACTAAATATTACATTAATTTTAAAGAGTGTTAAGGAAAGGTAGATGAGCATATTAGAGTCTAGTCTGACCACTCATGTGTATGAACTGTATTTTCAGATGACATCACTGGCAGCACTGTTCTGAAAACTTTCAGGAAGGATTTTGTAAAGACCTTTTAAAAGACTTTGGAGGTGGCCTTTTTGAAGCTCTTTCATTCCTTGCAACTCTGCCTGTGGCTTTGTCTTTGAAAACTTACCTTCATTCTAAACTCATTCAGCACAAGTACACTACAATGCTCACACATAGCCAGCAACAGTTAAAGGTCATGTGACTCTTTCAATCTAACTGTTCATTCATTAATTCTCTCTGTAATCAGTTATGTTTGTACCCTTAGAATATCATCATGTTAAGAAAACTGACCCTTTGAGGACGCTGAATAGATACGAACTCAGAAGTTATGACAGAGCCTTATCAGGCCTGAGACTGATTGCTATTCAGTCATTAATATTATATTCTTGTTTGTACATTCCTTTTGTATGTCACAATTGTATATGACCTTATTTGTATTTGCTGGATGTTCTTGCTATGTAGTGTGCATTTCATTATCTGTATCTGATAGGTGTCCTTGCTATGTAGTGTATATAATGTGTGTTCTTGCTATATAGTGTATCTGATGGGTGTTCTTGCTATGTAGTGTGGATTTAATTATTTATGTTTGCTGGATGTAGTTGCTGTGTAGTGTGCATTTTATTATCTATATCTGTTGGGTGTTCCTGCTGTGTAGTGTGCATTTCATTATCTGTATCTGAGGGGTGTCCTTGCTATGTAGTGTATATAATGTGTGTTCTTGCTATATAGTGTATCTGATGGATGTTCTTGCTATCTAGTGTGGATTTAATTATTTATATTTGATGGGTGTAGTTGATGTGATTTATTTGAAAACACCCTCGACCAATGTTATACTATGAAGACTATAAACGCTAGAGCAGTGTGGGTGCTTGTTAATTAGTAAGACGGGTGGTCATCGGCCTTTTGTTTAGATGGAGTTCACTCTCTGTATTTGGACGTGTGCCAGGTCAGAGTAATCTTTAGTGTACATTACAATACTGGGAATTTACTCTGGGGAGAGTGCAAGGGATACTCTTCCAGTCCGACACCTGCCAATCAGCCTGTTGTCCTAGCATTGTTTCTAACTTTCGTAGGCTGGTAATTTCCCCCTTTCCTTTCTTCAATTTCCCCCTTTCCTTTCTTCTGTTTATTCACGAGTAATTGCCTTGGATGGATGGCCTGTGCCTTGCTATTTTTCAGACATGATTCTCTTGTTATCAGTAAAGATTACAGGGATGATGAAACATTAAATCTAATGCCCAACCCCGCTAGGTCTTATAATCTAACAAATATCCTGTTAGTAGCTTGGGGTGAATTGGTTAACTATGTGTAGTAGATTTTCCTATACACTTTGTTTATCTAGATTATATTTTCCTCATTATTCCTATTTTAAAATGTTTATTACCATGAGGACGGGCGAAGTTTTACCTTCGACTGAAATAGACTACCAAGTGAAACGTATTTATGTATAGTGTGTAAAAAAAGGCAGAACTATTTATGTATAGTGTAAAATAAGGCAGAACTATTTATGTATAGTGTAAAATAAGGCAGAACTATTTATGAATAGTGTGTACAATAAGGCAGAACTATTTATGTGTACTGTGTAAAACAAGGCAGAACTATTTATGTATAGTGTGTAAAATAAGGCAGAACTAGTTATGCATAGTGTGTAAAATAAGGCAGAACTAGTTAAGTATAATGTGTAAAATAAGGCAGAACTATTTATGTATAGTGTGTAAAAAAATGCAGAACTATTTATGTATTGTTGTACACTTAGAACATCATAGAAGTATTTATGAATTGTATGTGTAAAATACAGAATTTATATTCGGCAGACGCGAACATTCATCCAAACATGTATTAACATTCAAATACTCAAATGTGAGAGAGAGAGAGAGAGAGAGAGAGAGAGAGAGAGAGAGAGAGAGAGAGAGAGAGAGAGAGAGAGAGAGAGTAAACAGAAGAAGAAATGAAAGAGAATGAAAGTAAAAGTAGTATGATTGAAATATTTTCAGTCATATACACCACTGGAGGTCATATTGACATTTACGTCATAAGTGTGATGCACGTCATCATGACAACAGGACATTTTGTTCACTTTAGTGAGTAAGCAGATAAAACAGCACAAAGAGAAATTGAGAATTATAAAGATGACAATGGCGATGCTATAGTTACATATTGTCACGAAACGGGAGGGCTCGTTACAAGCCGACCCCGAGCTGAAGTTAGAGATGCAAGGGGTGAAGTCTATTTTTGGCCTGCTCCGGTGCACCTCCAAGAAAAGCCCGTGTGACGTATGCCAGTACTACGTCGTGTCAGGTTGTTACATAGACACACATGACATACTCCATTGATGTTTGGGTGGGGCCCAGTTTATTAGTGTCATGCCAAGGAACGTTTTATTGGCGGTGTGTGTTGGGAGTGTGTATCATAAATGTGAATAAATGGACGAACAGACGAACGGTGCAAAACAATAGTACAAATTCTTTCGTCCCTCTCAAAAACTATGAATAACAAGAGAGTTGGAAGATGTTTAAATCAGGTTATTTATTTCCCGATTTAAAAGGGGCACTACTCTTTCGCACAGTGATTAATCATTCATTCAACTTTCCAATGTCATACACTCTGTGGGAAATAAGGGGAGATGAAAATGATGAAATTCAAAATATAAAATAAAGATTAATTACACAATTCTTATGCGGCAAATGGGGCCACTTTAACAATAGTTCACATGTAAAATAAGCATTACTTTTTAACATTAAAGTTCTTATTTTGCAGACGATATAATAGTGTTCATTTTCTTAGAGTCCTAGAGTTAAGTAGGTGCGCGTTAGCCGTGCTAATTTTTACTCACTATTAATGTCAGAATTCCAAGGAGATGACGTAATCTCACACGTCACTTATAAGGGGCACTTCAAAGGGAAGACAGACGCACTTGAGGCGTCGCGTTACAGGTGAAGATTCTGCAGAATCTAGGCACCACTTTCAGATTATCACTGGGGAGAAATCTGAAATTTAGCTGACTGTTGTCAGTCTCGATAATTGTCGCTGTTTCTTGGTTGTCGTGGAAATGGACACCCCAACGACGTTTAGCATTATCGGGTGGAGTCGTCCAGTGGGATGTGTCGTCGCATTACATTGAGTGTAGAAATCCGGATATCTGTAAGATTATCACGGTGCTAGCCTTCTCAATTAGCGGAATAGATCTGTCAAATAACTCAGACAGGGGGGATGACAAAATTGGTCCCTCGTGTCGTTAACTGCATACAACCAGCGTCGCATGCATGGGTTTTTCTTGACGGTGAACTCCCCACTTTGCCAAAAGTTATACTGAGTAATTTTGCCTCGTTACTCAATATATGGCATCAGACGGATGGAAAACGGATGGAAAGATATTTTTGCAGCTTTCCTTTATGAAATCTCTGTACATGAGATAATTCATACGTGAAGTTAGACTGGCTTCAGACGAATCGACGTTTTCAACATTGAGAGTAAAATCTTCCTTTTGCCTCTTATATAGCTTTCACTGAAGGCTTCCAAAACTTCCAGAAGCTATGTCCTGTGACATGATTTTTGCCTTGGATATATAGTGGTAATCGTGATGCACGCTTTTCTGTGGTCAATTCTAATGCGCACTGGCCATTTCTCTCGTCAACAACATGTGACTAGTATTGCGCAGTTGTCCCAATTGTTCAATATACATATCTTTCACAAACTAATATATATATTCAATATGATAATTGACACACACTGCGTCACGAACGTCTGTCTACTAAAGAGATCTTAGGTGACCGTTACTGGAAGTTACATGCTACATACGAAAAATAACAAAACTCGGGTTACTTCAACTAGTTTTGTTAGCGGTTTTTTAAAAATGAAATAAAATATAATTTCTGTCCCTCATTTCCTGTGACACATATGTACAAACACCACTGCATGTGGATATCATGTTGTACAGTATAATTACACACTTTCTTTATTCATAACACACTACACGACACACTTATTTATTTATTTATTTATTATTAAACATTGTTTATTGATTAATGTAGTTTTACAATCTGTCGCTGTCATCAGTGTCGTTATAGTGTTCATGATGTTTTGGACTGTTATCGTTTAGTTGACAGATGTCTTCATTATAAAACGTTTATCGGTTATCGTTATTCTCATCAGAGTTGACACAATCATTGTTAAAGTCAAAACATCAGACAGGTCAATAGTCAATCAACACAAGTTGTGACGTACAGCGTGTCATGGCGTAAAGTCTTTCTGACCAATCACCAGACCAGATACTATTCTCCACAACGACCACCTTTCTCTCCAGACCACGAACATCATCCCAGCATGTCACTGTCACCAGATCACCGACACCAAGCGCCATGTCACGAATGGCGGCTTCATCACCTTCCTCCACCACGCGCACAGGCACGTGACATGCACGTAGACCCCGGACCAGACCGCTAGCCGTTGTAATCACTTTGCCGTTACTGTCCACCTGGTCATCAGTCGGGTAGTCACTACACAACACCAGGACGTCGCGGTATTGCAGAGGTGGAGGGCTGTTTCTGTTACCTGATATTTGATGAGAAATATTTTTATTTATGTATCCGTTCATCCACCCGTCCATTTATTTCTCAACACGGTCATTCTTTTATCTACCCATCTATTCATCCATCCGTCTATTTATCCACCCGCATGTATTTCTATTGTTTCACTCACTCACCGTGTCTAACACACCACACCCATACCTGTCGGGTCGACGTTGAGTTCTGTCAGGACACGTGCGACTTGATGTCCACATTCTACACAGTCATGTGGCCTGAACTCTTTGTGACCTGACTGACCGTTAGGATGTGTGAATCGTATAACCGCCGGTCCATCTGTTGAAACAGGGACGTCACTGACCGTCACGACGACTGCCTGTGACCTTAGAGACGTTGTCAGTTTGACCTCTTTCAGACATAACGGACTGACGTCATGATTCACTGATGCACCCCACAGATACACCTCAGGTACTTCTACAATGAGTTGATCACAAAACTCCGTGAAGGGTTTTTTCCACTTCCTAAAGAATGAACAGAAGAATGCGTTATGTCAGTATGTTGACGTCAGACAATTATGACGTAAGGACGCTTCTTTTATGTCATCTTTGTATTCTGACGTCATTTACACTGTCACCAGTTACTTTCTCTTCTCCATGTTTGTCTCTCTGTTCACTTGCTAATCATAATCATTTGTTGTCTTTCCTGTTTGCCTGCCTATTTGATTATGTGCTATTTATTTGTTGTGTTTCAAGTTTTTCTGTCTGGTTAACAATGTACACGCAAACCAACAAATACATTTACTGATGACATTCTTAATCAGTTAACCGTTAGTCAGTAAAGAGAAAAGACCGTTAGGTACTATGTCCTTGTGATTTTAAGTGTCATAAATTTAACAAACCTGAAATAATCACGGAATGCCTCGTCTGCAATCACACACAGTTGTCTCCCTTCACTCAGAGATTTCAGACGTCTGACTGCAGTCTCCACTTCTCCATCTTTCTCAAATTCAAACTGATGTCGGTGTACACGTGAACTGGCTGTTGTCGTCTTCATGGTTTCCTTAAGTTGATGTTCAATGGCGATCGTCGCTGCACGGCTTCCAGTCCATGTACTGACAACATGGACGTCGTGTCCCAGCCGGAGCCAGGTGAGGCCTTGAACGATCAAGACAATGGTTTTACCTGTCCCAGGTGGGCCGATAAGAAATACCCCGGGTGGTGACCGATTCAAACGTTCCACTTGCTGTGGAAATAACACGAGCCTGGACATTGTCTCTCCAGTCGCAGTCACCGCCTCCCCAAGAATCCTAATGTCCAGGCGTGGTGCTCTAACACCGTGGACTTCCAGTGTAGTCACTGGACCACAGAACCTATAACGGCAAACAGTGAAGTGTGTATTAAGACAGACCAATGTCCGGCCATTATTTATTTATAGCTTAGCCATAACATTCGTAACACATTTTGTCTATCATTTACTTTCTTTTTGTAATACAACTCGAAAGTGTTTTTATTACAGGTTTCATTTTATTAAGTACATCATCTCGCTGACAACTCCGATGAAAAAATGAAAAGCTGCTTGAATTCCAAAGTCTCTATATTACTTTAACATTGATATATATTTAAATAAAACGAGTTTTGCTCATAACATTGAATATAGAGTTGCAATACTTAAAATTAAAGATAAGGTGACTACTTCGTTGATTATGAACAGTAAATATGAAATCAGTAAAACATTCTTTACGCACTTCTAATGAGAATTATTAGTTCAGATGATTGTAAGAGATTAGTGCTTGCATTTAATGTTTGCCTAACACAACTTTCCAGTGATTATTTTCTGTTTAAACGACAGTTCATATTTAATCAGTAATAGAAATAAGACGATGAATTAAGGTCATATACATTACACTGATCTTGAATTCCAAGTGTTAATTTCAATTTGATTTCAAAATGAAATTTTATATTTCATATTTGGCTGAATAAAGAGAAACATTTATTTGAAGTATTGTGAAAGTAAAGACACAGGAAATATAAAACGTTTGAATTAGTGCACACCACGTGATCATTGCAGTGAGGAAAAGTGAGTGAGGACAGATTATAATTATGAGTGTTTCTGGACAGAAAGTTGGAAATGGAATAGAAGGAGGTTAATGCATGAAAGCAAAAGCTCAAGTAAGACAGTAAAAAATGCTAAATTGAGAGAGTGAGAGAGAGTATGAGAGATACGAAAGGTAATTTTCTTCACTATCTACCTGGCCACCAGTTGCTCATAAACCATCTCTGTTATTGATGGCTGGGCTCCAGACATCTTGACTAGCTGCTGCCACCACACGCCCAAGTCTTTAAGGACGATGTGATTGACGTCTGAAGCCGTATCTAAGTCTGAAAATTGGTCTGAGAGCAGACACATCTTTATGGCATCATCAGCACTGCGGACACCAAGGCACTGACACAAGTCCTAGATGTGGTGGAAATATAATTATAGAATAAGCCACGCTTATATAATAAAATAAGAAAATAATTCCATACTAAACATTAAGTAAAGAAAAATAGATTTTCAGGTAATGCACAAAAACATAAGCATGCTGAAATTATTATGCACTTTTAGTTATAAATATACATTTGTTAAAACTGTTGACTGAAGAGTTAGAGATACAGTGATAACCTCATTATTTACACTATTTCGTGAAAAAAAACGAGTAGATAAGAATATTATTTAATTACATTTCCTAAAAAGGCAACTGTTAATAAGAACGATATTATTAACTGTAGAAATTAGAGCATTCTTTATAACACTGCACTATTACTGACACAAGGCAAGTGTAAATAAAATTAGATTATTAACTGTAGAAATTATGCATACACATACACAAAAGTATTTACAGTGAAACACATACATACAGACACATACGTGTGTGGGTACGCATAATATAATTTTCAATAATAAAATCAATTTCTGAAAATGCATATACTTTATTTTCTTTGTTTATCAGTCTGTGAGGTGCGTGCGTGCGTGCGATTAAACAATTATTTTTGTTGTTGTTCTCTTGCCCTTTTAATATGAAAACCACAGTGTGTAATGTGACATTATCATTTTTTAAAAATATATTAGCATATTAATCACTGAGAACGTGGTTCACCTTACACGCCATGTAACTGTATTCATGCAAACATACTACCAAAGATCAATCTTTTTAAAACATCTCTCAATACTTACTAATAGAGAGCAGTCTTTTTAAAACATCTCTCAATACTTAGTAATAGAGAGCAGTCTTTTTAAAACATCTCTCAATACTTACTAATAGAGAGCAGTCTTTTTAAAACATCTCTCAATACTTACTAATATATCTTATTAAAACATCTCTCAATACTTACTACTAGAGAGCAGTCTTTTGAAAACATCTCTCAATACTTACTAATAGAGAGCAGTCTTTTGAAAACATCTCTCAATACCTACTACCAGATATCAGTCTTTTGAAAACATCTCTCAATACTTACTTATAGACCTTTTTAAAAAATCTCTCAATACTTACTAATAGAGATCAATCTTTTAAAAACATCTCTCAATACTTACTAATAGAGATCAATCTTTTTAAAACATCTCTCATACTTACTAACAGAGATCAATCTTTATAAAACGTGTCTCAATACTTACTAATAGAGATCAATCTTTTTAATCTCAATACTTACTAATAGAGATCAATATTTTTAATCTCAATACTTACTAACAGAGATCAATCTTTTTAATCTCAATACTTACTAAGAGAGATCAGTCTTTTTAAAACATCTCTGAATACTTACTAATAGAGATCAATCTTTTAAAAATATCTCTCAATACTTACTAACAGAGATCAATCTTTTTAAAACCTGAAGGTCAATTTCTTGTTAGAACTTGACATTCTTTCTGCTTGTAGTTGTACTCAGCCAACAGTTTGCTATGACGTAACTTCACGGTGACGCAAAATCAAGTTTACGTAATGTGAGTTTGTTTAGATTCACTACAGAGATTTAGTAGTTAAAAGTCTGAGATTATCAAGATATATTCAAAGAAGAATTATATTATTATATTATATTATATTATCTGTAATAAATATAATGCGTTGAATGTGAAATAAAACTATTATTAGGCCTACAATTATCACATTATGTACAAATTTAGTGCACATCAAAGCATAGTTTGAATTGAAATAATAAATGCATAATTATGTATTTGTGCATTGCTTTTAAAATACATTCAGGGAGATAACTCTAATTTTTGCTGCAATATATTAGGCATTCTAGATTTCCTTCCCATCACCGTATCGTAAAAAAACAACAACACACATTTCAGTGTTTAATAAGATATTTGATTAAAATATAACCTACGTAATGAATTTTGATAATGCAAATGCAACTTACCTGCCACGTTCAAAGTCAAGAAAAATCATTTCTTTAATTAAAGTCAGTACTTTGAATGGCGTCATCTAATATAGCATGTGGTTTAATTGAATTAGCACTTTTTTATTTAATCACCGATAACAGTTAATTTTATATCTGTTTGAATAACTCTTTTTTATTTTATCGCCGATAACAGTTAATTTGCTATCTGTTTGAATCCAAAACGTACACATTTAAATATACGTCCACGAAAACATGTTACTATAATTGCATTTTAGCACTATTTCTGTGGTGTGTCGAGCATACATTTGAGATACATTTAGCTTGGCAAAAATTTTAGCTACATAATTAACATAGATAACAGAAGCTGTATATTGTTTAAGTAATGATTGCACGACTAACAATTTTAAAATAAGCTCTAACAACATGGCTTTTCTGAGGAAAAAATGCATTTAGTAAAAAATAAAAGAATAACAGCATTGCTTGGCTGATATAGAAATTAGAATAACTGAAGTGGAGACAATTTTTGTTGGAACGTTATCTAAATCTGCTTATAGAAAACCACAGAAATCCAACAGCTAGAGTTCATAGAATTCACTTAAAGAAAACAAAGCAAACCCAACAGCTAACATTACCTGAATGAATTGCTAAGATACCACACTTGATTCATTGCTAACGTGACCAGAATATAATGATAAGAGACAGGTGCCCATAAATTTACCTGAATATATTGCTAAGAAAGCACACATGCCCCACTTCTAAAGCTACCTGAATATACTGATAACGACATACACCACAATGCTAAAGTTATCTAAATATTCTTGTCACGTATATGAGAAAATATTAATATTTTTTCTTATCCCTCTAAGTGTCCCCATACTCTAAAGATTAACGAAACAGCCAAATTAGTTTAAACAAAGAAAGGGGCAAAATAACCATTTGGTCAACAACGTGAAATGCTAGCTCAGGTAGAAATGCTGGTTCATGCAGGAGAAGGGGAAAGATGTAATTAACTTTGGAGGAACGCTCGTGTTTACCCCTCTGTGGTCAGGATGCCAAGCTCATAAATCTGTGTCAGTGTATAGTATGTGGATAGGCCACTGAGACGCTAATTTTGTCTGTGAGAAGACAGTCTCTGAGTTTTGAAATGTAACTCTTTTTTTAAGAATCACCAATATAAAAGTTTGGTTGTTACAGTTGATATTGTATTGTGAAATTATTTGTTAAAATATAATTTTGAGTTATTGGAAAGTTAAGATTTATATTACTATAGTTAAACATGTTGGATTGTGTGTACAACCCTTTCTTGATACAACTAGTGTACGCTTGCCAGGTGATGATGAGTCACCATAGTAACTGTAGTTTTAAAAACAAAATAAAACTAAGACTTGCTCTCTGAGATTATTATGTGTGCTCTGAGCTAGGTGGGCAAATTGATATGTCACTCAATTATGTCAGAATTGGAATTTGATACTTGACACTAAATGAAAGTGGACAGTCAGAATATTTGCCAGCACCTGCGTGCAGTGCTGGATGGGGGGGGGGTACTGTGTGCTGGAGGGGTGTGTTCTAATCAGCTCAGTGAAAATGATGTACAAGAACTTTGCGCATAAAAGGAGATGACAGAGACAGAGAGAAACGAGAACCATGGAGAATGTGGCATTTGGTAGAGGGGTGGAAAAGACCATCTGATAGAGTTTCTCCTTGCTATTTTTGTACAAAGAAACTCTATGAGCTGGGATGCAATCAGCTAGAGAATTCTTGGACACTGCAATAGAGTGCCAGATGTCTACCTGGCTGTATTTTGAAGGTGCGCCATCAAGGCCATCAACAGATCAAGATGGACCAATCATACAGACAGTCATATCGGGTTCTTCAAAGACTATGTGCTGCAAAGATCGCGGGTGATTGATTATTTTCCATGCAGAGATGATGGGCGTATAATGTTGCTGCACTTGGAAATATTGCAGAAGCAGTATATTGAAGGAAGCAGTCGTGGTCATGTGTGTGGCATACCCCAGAAAAACGGGAAAGTTGACCGTTAGTAAGTAATGAGAAGTGATGAGAAACGTAAGAGGAGAGGAGAAACGTAAAAGAAGAGAAGAGGAGAAATGCAACAAGGTGAGGAGAAATGAGAAAACGTAATGAGTCGAGAAATAGGCCTAACATGGAATGCAGTGAGAGCGTGAAATTGTAGCAGCCATCATAGCAGCGAGGACGGCCGTATTTGTGTTCCAGGGAGCGAACTACGACGTTGACGGTATTTTTTGTGTATCATCACCCCCACCCACCCAGCACGAGGAGAAAGTGACAATAACTATGTGAGTAGAAAAATGTTAACTAGTGTAGGAATCTCAGAGCACATAAACCTAAAACTTAAAACTAAAGCGTAGGACCTTAATTAAGAATTAAACCTAAATTTAAAAATAAACTTTAAACTTAAATCTACATTGAACAGTGAAGAGTCATTTTAAGATTAATATAAGAAAATATTGATGTGACTATCTTGAGAAGGACTTGCAAGTCAAATGACATTGTTTATTGTTGAACTATTGAATTTTGATATAAGAGCAGTGGATATAGAACTTTGAAATAGTGACGGTTATTTTATGTTAAATATGCCTAAAGTATTTTAGAAATAGTACTGCCTGAAGAATCTTGAATTTTGTATTTATTTTATTTTATCATATCATCTTTCTTTTTTCTTTCTTTCTTCCCCCACACCACCCCACGGGTGTGAGTTGTAGATGGTTGACTAACCAACTTGTGAGAGGAAACCCATAGATCAATAAATTTGAATTTATACTTTGACATTGAGACTTTTCCTGTCTATAGTTTTGAAAGAGTGGATGTTGTCGTTGTTATACGTTGTGTTGTCTGTGTCGTCTACACTTCACCCCTACCCGTATGCAATCACACATGCAAACATGTCGGCAATACATAACCTACACGCAGAATAAAATTTGAGCCAAATAACCATCTTGGTATTCTGTGTGTGGATTTGTAATAATATTTATGCAAGTCCTACATGGCGTCGACTAGCCACCACCCTCCTTTCTTCGGAGAGAAGGTTGGGGGTGGGCGACAATTCTGATAGAAAACTACACTCACCTCGCTGCCAAATTTACCTGAATATATTGCTAGGAAACTACATTTGGGAAATTGCTAATTTTTTTGTTTACTCTAAGAAATCACATTTACCCTATTGTTAAAATTACCTCATATCACTGCTAGGAAATACAATTGTCCCATTGCTAATATTACCTCAATATACTAAGAGGAAAACACACTTGCCCTACTACTAATGATGCCTAAATATGGTGCTATGAACCTACACTTAACCATGTTACTACTATTACTCTTACTACTACTACTACTACTACTACTATTGTGTACAACTAAATTTATTAACTTAAACTTACTGATTGATAATTATGAATACTTTAAAACTCAGTGTGTTTTTTAAACAAACCCAAAATGTACTTTTAATGCTTTTAATTCTAATAGCTATTTATTTCTCCCAGACATTGAAACTTTTACTTAACATAGGAAACGGAAATTATGAAAAGTAATTTTTAATTACAGTCAGACTGAAACATTTAACAAACATGCGGATTGAAAATTTAGTAAAATATTGAAAATGATTTGAAGTTTTATTTGTAAAACAACATAAGCCTTAATCGAGGACATAACACAGATGCAATAAGTGTGTAGGCTATGATTGCACATGACACTTATATATGCACAAAACACTCAAAGGCATTAGAACATAAAGACGAAATAATGTGTTGAAGGTGGAGATCTGACGGCATAGGGGCTTGTTAGTAGAATACAGCGGACGATGCCGGAAACGTCTCACTCTACTTTGAAATCAGAAATCGTTTCCATATGTTGGGATTCTGAAATGATTCTGAGAGGGACAACTTGGGACTTCGAAAGGCCATGGGATATGCTTACGAGCAGACGGAAGTCTAGTTACGATGAACAATTAGAGAAAAGTAATTCCTACGTCAACAACTTACAGCAGGCGTCATATGAATGACTGACGTCAAAACTTTACAGCAGGCGCTTTGTGAATGATTGACGTCACCAGATATATATAAATAAATTTCATGGCAATATTTATTTGGATCTTTGATTTGTTTTTCTCTACCTTGGAAGCATTCTATTTCCAGAGACTACAGTGTCATAATATAATAGTGGTAAATTGTTTATTGTATAAGACGATTAATATTAATTATTGGTTTCAATTTTAATAAATAGTTTGAAATACACGCTTCAAGGCATTCATTTTTTGCTTTACACTTCCCTAATGATCAATGATTAGCGAGGTTAAGAGACATCGTTAATGATAGCATATTTCTCTTAATTTAATCACATAATCTGCAATTTCTAAAATCTTACCTGACTATGAAAATTGTGAATTGTTCGCAGTAACTGAGTAGAACTGATGTTTGGCATTGCAAGAATTTTAGTGATTTTATTGTCCGTCAAGTCTGACGTCAAATGCTTTAATACCACCTCCGACCTGTTTAAAAGCTTTAACGCCTCTTTAAATTTCTTCATCACCACGTTATCCTCATGTCGCTCCGTCATATTCAACTGACTGAAGTTTGCTCCCACGCTTTTAACTTCTAACGTAAACAATCCGTGTTGTTTGTGTATGATGAGAAAATCAAAGTTACCCTCTTGGTAATGTCTTGGAAGTGTGCAAAGGCGTGGTAGACGGGAAGCATTAGAACGACGAAGATGACGATGTTTTAGGCACTTGCGAAACTGTAAATGAGAAATGACGATCATCATCTCTTTCGTGCTATTCGCCAGTTCACGAAGACAATGGAACACACGCTCACAGGCTGTGCTGTAACGCATAAAGCTCTCATTGACGTGTTGAAGACGTTGGCTACCTTGACATCTGTTTTTCACTTTGCCTAAAAGATTTGGTGCTGAGGAAAACTGAAAAGAAAATGAAGTCTTAAAATTCTTATTATGTAATAATATCGTAACAAAACGCCAAAGGTATAGTGTTAAATATCTAGATCGAAAACATTTTCGAACATTTCCGTAATGGACCCATTTAGCATACATTCGTTTCCAACTTTTTTCGTTTTACTTCAAGCAATTTCTTAAAATCTGCTGAACTTAATAAATCACAAATAGAAATCTTAATCCCAAGTTTTGAAATTAATGAATTATAAATATTAATACTGCAATCAATATTACGTGACATGTTGGAAATATTCTAGAAATTGTAACCGTCCATCTTTGTTAAACACATCAAGATGAAAGAAACAATAGCCAAACATATGAACACGATATTTACTTTAACTATTAATCAGTCAATACAGACAAAATTCAGTACACACACTACTCAACGTATAGAATCGTCAACAAGCAGAGTAGTCAGAAGACAAAATACTAACAACTCACACAACACTGAACACATTCAACATTTAGCACATACATTAGTCCAAACACAGTAGTCACCGAAACAGCAATTAACATAGTGAACAGAAATTTGAGGGAGATAATTGTGAGAACATCAAACATTGATGAACATTCGTAAGGAAAATAGCTAAATGAAAGTCACAGTTTGAAACCAGTGGGTTTAGTCATCAGCAAACTCTATTAGTCTGTGAGTAAAGCTATCTGCACACCCTCTTATTCAATGGGTTTTAGCCATCTGCAAACCCTATTATTCAGTGGATGTAGTATCTGCAAACCCTCTTACTCAGTATGTTTATTCGCATATGTCGTATGGTGCAGAAGTGTAAAAAGTGCACTGTCGGATTTATTTTAGAGTTTATACAGCTCGTTTCTTTATAAGGATGTTGCAGTTCTATATAATCCATTCTTTGTAAGGATTATACAGTTCTGATATCAATTCATTTTATGGAGTATAAATATCTAGAGTATATTCAATATAAGGATTATAAGCTCTAGAATCCATTCATTGTAGGAATAATGAAGCTCTACAATTGATTTATTGCAGGAATTATATTGATATTTAATAAACTAATCTTACATTGATAGTTGGTATTTCTTATATTGAGAATTATTAAGATAATCTTATATTGTAATTCTTATAGTCGTTTATAATCATGTCCTGATATTTAGTAAGATAATATTTTATTGATATTTCATAAGATAGTCTTGAATTGATATTTGATATAAGGATAAATAATCTTATATTGATTTTTAACAAGATAGTTTCATCTTGTTATTTGATATAGCTTATATTGATATTTTATAAGATAATCATACATTGATATTTGATGTAGTCCCAGGTAATCTTATATTGATACTTAATAAGAAAATATTATACTGATATTTGATTTAGGCATAGATAATTTGATGTTAATATTCAATAAAGTATTTCTTATATTGATATTTAATAAATTAACTGGAATAGCTCATTTACACCTTTTTACACCTGCACTCTTAACGTTTCTCATTGGGGACTTACATTACTACAATGGGGCCACCAGGGCACCCTTCCCTTGATACCCTCCCAGCTGCCTGCAAACCAACTACATGATGATTGCAACTTAGCAGTCTAGTCAGAAGTACTTTCCTCACCTGCTGTCAGTCAGGTTTGCTCGTGGCTAAAAGTTTTAACCTTAAACACGTAAAAATCAGAAACTCAGTTCAGCCCATAAAGAGCATGAAATAATTAAATGACCAATTAACACTTTGGTCTTAATTTAGCAAGGATGATTTCTGACTGTCACACCTATTAATGATAAAGATACAGAAGACACAAAACTATTCCTACTGCTGTGGCAGAAAATATGTGACTATCCCTATTCCTCAACTTAATTGTTATAAACATTTTTAAACGTCAATGTGACTCGACCTTGGGCACAGACTGCTGAAATTTTTAATTGTCAAAGCTAGAAGTAAGCAACTAAGGTAAAGAATGTGCCCATAATTTCCCCGGGCATGATTATACCACTGATGCCACCCATTTTGCTAAGAGACAGAGTAAATATAAATTATTGTTACAACTTGATTTTACCATGATCTGACTAAATATAAATTATTGTTACAACTTTTTTTACCATGATCTGACATTTTTGTGAACTGGATTTAGCAGTTGTCTGACTGGGTCCTTCTTGTGGGATTTGAGCCACTACCACCTGCTCACCACCAATGTTCCCAATGCTGTACGGCACACAATTGAAATGAAGTGGAGGTAAGGAATGTGTCCACATGTGAAGGTCAGGGTTCCAAGCCTTTATACACTGATGATAGCAGTTTTCTGCTGGCTGCAATGACGCCTGACCTTGAGACATTTTGGATGTCTAAGAATAATACAAAGAAACTCTCTGTACGATACGAGACATTTTGTTGACTAAAGGAATTCTAAGAAGAATTATGTCAAACTATTTTTCTATGACAGTCCTGAGTTCACTGCAGTTTGTATGACGTTATTAAAGTATCACAATGGCAGTCTACTTTGAGTTCTGGTCATTGAAATTTGCGAAAAGTTTATAAAGAATAAAAAATAAATTTCAATGTTAATTCATTACTTTCAAACTATGAGATATTTTATACAAAGATTATATTTCCTTTCAAATATTTTAGTATAATTTACAATGAATATTTTCAGAAAATGTGCTAAATTAATTAATATAATATTTTTATACCGTAGTCTACTTTAGTATTTTAAGCCAGTGAAAAGTTTGCTGGCAGAAAAAAATTACAACAAATTTTATAGCACGTCTTTATATTCTTAAATAAGTCTGCATCCTTTTGACATTGCTATTTAAAACAATATTTATAGCACGTCTTTATATTATTACAGATCGCTGCATGTTGTTGACATTCTTATTTAAAACAGTATTTATAGTACGTCTTTATATTAATGTCACAGGAAACGAGGAACAGAAATTATCTTTTATTTCATTTTAAAAAACTGCTAACAAAACTAGTTGAAGTAACCCGAGTTTTGTTATTTTTCATATGTATCATGTGTAACTTCCAGTAACGGTCACCTAAGATCTCTTTAGTAGACAGATGTTCGTGACACAGTGTGTGTTATTATATTATATTCAATATATGTATTAGTTTGTAAAGGATATGTACATTGAACAATTGGAAAAATTACGCATGGCTGGTCACATGATGTTTAGAGAGAAAGCCAGTGCGTATTAGAAGTGACCGGTCAAATTATGTTTACGAGAGAAAAAGCCAGTGCGCATTAGAATTGACCACAGAAAACGTGCGGCACGATCACAACTAAATTATCCAAGGGCAAATCGAGTCACAAGGCATGGCTTCTGGAAGTTTTTGGAAACCTTCAGTGAAGCTATATAAGAGGCAAAAGGAAGATTTTACTCTCATTGTTGAAAATGTCGATTCGTCTGAAGCCAGTCTAACTTCACGTATGAATTATCTCATGTACAGATATTTCATAAAGGAAAGCTGCAAAAATCTCTTTACATCCGTTTTCCATCCGTCTGATGCCATATATTGAGTAACGAGGCAAAATTACTTCAGTATAATTTTTGGCAAAGTGGGGAGTTCACTGTCAAGAAAAACCGATGTATGCGAAGCTGGTCGTATGCAGTTAACGACACGAGGGACCAATCATTTTCTCCCCCCTGTCTGAGTTTATTCGACAGCCTATACCGCAGTTGAGAGGCTAGCACCGAGATAGTCTTACAGATATCCGGATTTCTACACTCAATAGGATGCGACGACACATCCAGCTGGACGACTTCATCCGATAATGCTAAACGTCGTTGGGGTGTCCGTTTCCACGACAACCAAGAAACAACGACAATTATCGAGGCTGACAACAGTCAGCTAAATATCAGATTTCTCCGCAGTGAAAATCTAAAAGTGGTGCCTAGATTCTTCAGAATCTTCACCTGTAATGCGATGCCGCAATTGCGTCGTGTATTCGCTTTGAAGTGCCCCCTTATAAGTGACGTGTGAGCTTATGTCATCTCCTTGGAACTCTGACATTAATAGTGAGTAATAATTAGCATGGCTAACGCGCACACACTTAACTCTAGGACTCCAAAGAACATAAATACTATTATTTATGACATATGAAATTTAATTAATTAATGCTTATTTTATATGTGAACTATTGTTGAAGCGGCCCCATTTGCCGCATAAGAATTGTGTAATTGATCTTTATTTTATATTGTGAATTTCATCATTTTCATCCCCCCTTATTTCCCACAGAGTGTATGACATTGGAAAGTTGAATATATGATTAATCACTGTGCGAAAGAGTAGTGTCCCTTTTAAATCAGGAAATAAATAACCTGATTTAACCATTTTTCAACTCTCTTGTTATTCATAGTTTTTGAGAGGGATGAAAGAATTTGTATTACTATTGTTTTGTATCGTTCGTCTGTTCGTCCATTTATTCACATTCATGATACTCACTCACAACACACACCGCCAATAAAACGTTCCTTGGAATGACATAATAAAACTGGGCCCCACCCAAACATCAATGGTGTATGTCATGTGGTGTATCTATGTAACAACCTGACACGACGTAGTACTGGCATATGTCATACGGGCTTTTCTTGGAGGTGCACTGGAGCAGGCCAAAAATAGACTTCACCCCTTGCATCTCTAAACTTCAGTTCGGGTCGGCTTAACAGTCGACATAGTTTGTGACAACTGGTGACCACTGACCGTGATCTGACAAGGTAAATTGTGTTGTTGTAAGAAAGTGTCATCTCTTTCCTGCTTTTCTATCTCATCACCATTATGGATTGTTTATTGCATGTTAGGACTTTACTATTGAGACTTAGGTGAACTGGATTTTGATAAGACTTATTATTGTGTTGAAATAAGTTTTATAATCTTTACGCTATTATCGTTAACGCATACTGACTCATGTTTAGACGTACATAGATCGATATTTTGTACACTACATAGCAACTGTTGTTTTGCTAATTTTGCTAACGTTGCAAATTTGCGATTAGGATTTCTTTTATTCGTGTTTGTAATAATCCTAATCACGTGGTGGCTGGTGTTCATACGCACACCATTGCACCACTTGTGACCGACAGAGGTCAAAATCCAGCGAATATTCTAAGTCACTTTATCCATACTCGTGATAACTAGCAATTTTAAAAATGGCCGAGCTAGTAAACATAAGGAAAGAACTCGTAACTATGGGTAGAGAATTCGGGTATGAGAAAGACGTGTTAAAGAAGTACGTGGACGAGGAGATAGCTAAATGGTATGTTGCGAAAGAAAATGAGGCGAAAGAGGCGAGAGAGCTAAAGGAAAAAAGATTGAAAGAGGCGAGAGATCTACAAGAAAAGAGATCGAATGAAGCTATAGAGCTAGAAGATAAGAGACAGATAGCTAAACATCTAGAGATGCAAAACCTGAGCGAGCTAGAGGAAAAAAGATCGAAAGAGGTAAGAGAGCTAGAGGAAAAAAGAGCGAAAGAGGCAAGAGAACTAGAGGATAAGAAAAATGAGCTAGAGGAAAAAAGAGTGAAAGCGGCAAGAGTTTTTAAAGAGAAAGTAATCCAAGATATGAAAGAAATAGAGTTATTAAAGATTCAGTCTGCTAGGGACTTAGAAGATAAAAGGCAGGAAGTAGAAGAGAAAAAGCTTAGGTTAAAAGCTAAAGCACATCAGGAACAGCTTGAATTAGCTAAGCAAGAGTTAACAGCTAGAGAGAAGTTGTTAGAGGGGACTGCTAAGCAACAGGCCGAATTAAATAAACCCCGGACACGGCTAGCTTTCTTCAACCCTGAAGTCGAGACGATTTACGAGTTTTTGACACGCTTTGACAGTTTCATTGCCAACTTTAATTACACTGACATTGAAAAGAAACAACAACTCGGTCAAATACTTCAAGGTGAAAGCTCGCGCGCATTTACTGATCTAACGCACGATCCCGTTATTACTTATGCAGATCTCAAAACGGGTTTGATGCGTACATTTCAATGTACAGCGGAAGGCTTTAGGAAAATGTTTAGGAGAGCCATACCCAAAGCAAATGAAACCATGCAAGCCTTCGGTACCCGGTTACGCCATTATCTTGATAGATGGATTGGTTTGACAGACATCCAGAAGACATATGAGGGCCTATTTGATTTGGTATTAAGAGATCAATTTCTCCATCTTGCTCCGCCTGCAATGACGACATATTTGCAGTGAAATCCCTCGACTAACTTCAGTGATATGTTGAAGTTAGCAGACACTTATAACGATTACCCTGATCCGGTAATTACGAGGAGTGAACCACGCCCTTCTCTTACAAATCGGCAGATGTGTACACCTAAACTGAACCGACCGATGACGAAATCGGAAAGACCCGAACCGGTACAGCGGACATACACTAGGTCACAAGACGTACAACGTCACACACGTGACTACCCGCCTATGACATGTTACACTTGTAAAGGGAGGGGGCATAATTCTCAGAACTGTCCCAGTCCACGTGATGTAAGAGTATGCCCTGAAGCAGGTGCAGCTCTAAAGACCCAACAGGCTACAGTAAACGGACAAAGAGTCAAAATACTGGTCGATACAGGCGCGTCCATAAGCTGCATAAATGCTAAACTTGTACGCCCAGAACAGTACCTAAGGGGTAGTGTCCGCATTCGATGTGTAATGGGACACTGTAGTACATGTCCAAGAGCCACTGTACATGTTACGTCATCCGTATTTTCCGGTACAGTCACCGCCGCAGTAATAAGAGACATGCAGTTCGGATTCATACTATCGACCGGACAGTCATACTATCGATGCACACACTGATGACATCTATCCTGTTCTCCCCGTAACCACTAGAGCACAACGGAAACGGAGTAAACAAGGACCGCCAGCTCTAAAGATAGCTGAGAACACATTTCCGCAGTTGACACCAAGTCAACTCAGTCACCTGCAGCAGGAGGACAAAAGCTTGTCCTCAATGCTAAAGCTGGCACGAAAAAACACTATTACTTCCAGCAAGTACGCGACAATGACATATTTCCTGAAGGACGGACTAGCGTTTCGGCGCACCGACTATAAGGAAAATGATACTAGAAGCACCACGTGTCTATTTACCCCTACACCACTCAGACCGCTGATTCTTAGCTTTGCACATGACTCAATCATGTCCGGACATCAGGGCGCACGTCGCACTGAACAACGAGTTCGCGAAGATTTTTGTTGGCCAGGCCTGAGTAGGGATGTTCACTCGTACGTTCGTACATGTACGCAGTGTCAACAACATATTGACTGAGGGCGTGTCAGTCGAGTTCCCCTCGAGATAGTATCAACAGTAGAGGAACCATTCCTAAAAGTCGCAGTAGACATTATTGGCCCAATCATTCCCGCGGCCGAAGGAGGATATCGCTATATCCTAACAATCGTGGATTTTGCAACACGATATCTAGAAGCGGTCGCATTAAAGGGCATCACAGCGATCAAAGTCGCAGACGCTTTAATAGACGTATTTTCTCGTACGAGTGTACCCCGAGAGATACTGAGTGACCAGGGCACTCAATTAACTTCGGCAATGATGGCTGAAACAATGCGTCTACTAGCGTGTAAACAGTTGTTCTCATCACCATATCACGCTCAGTCTAATGGTGCCGTTAAACGTTTCAATGGTACAATAAAGAAAATGTTAATTAAAATGGCCTCGGAACAACCCGACCAGTGGCCACGTTTTCTAGCACCATTACTCTTCACGTATCGCGAACTCCCACAAGAGAGTACGGGCTTCTCACCGTTCCAACTACTATACGGCAGACAACCTCGTGGTCCCCTTAAACTAATAAAAGAAACATGGATCAAGGGAGACAGTGTGACCGATGGTAAAGATGTTCACACGTACGTAGCTGAACTACGTCAACGTCTGACCAAAACATGTCACTTAGCACAGGAAAACATTCGCGAAAAACAACCCCGATACAAGCGAAATTTTGACCGTACTGCTGTGGAAAGTAACCTCGAACCAGGTCAGCTCGTGTTACTCTTGCGGCCCATGCATAACAACCGCATGCAAATGCACTGGCGAGGACCCTACCGCGTTATTAAGCGTGTGAAGCAGAACGATTACAGCATACAGATAGGAAATAAGCAGAAAATCTATCACCTAAATACGACTTAAGTATCTTTTTGTGGTGACAGGTCACATATGAGAGCACAAAGTACATAGCAGAACAGGTGCGTGAAATGCAAGAACAGGGCGTGATTGAACAGTCAATCTCCCCATATTCATCACCAGTCGTCTTAGTTAAAAAGAAAGATGGCACGCTTCATTTTTGTGTGGACTATAGACAGTTAAATGAGATAACTGAATTCGATGCGGAACCTATCCCAAATCAGGACGAATTATTCGCAAAGCTAACTAAGGCACATTACTTTTCAAATTTTCACATGTGCAAAGGGTACTGGCAACTGTTGGTTGCTATTGACGACAGACCAAAAACAGCATTTCCAACTCTGCTAGGTTTATTTCAGTTTTGCCGACTACCGTTCGGACTAGCGAACGCACCCGCAACATCCGCGCGCTTCATGCGAAAGTTACCGTTAGAGAGTGTTAACGCATTGAATTTTTTTGATGACATACTGATAGCAACAGGAACATAGGACCAACATTTATCCTCAGTGGGTGGTCTACTTGACATTCTCGAGCACCATAGACTGACCGTGAAACCCTCCAAAGTACGCGCAGGCTTTCGAGAGATTGAGTTTCTTGGCCATATCATAAGTGACGGACAAATAGGCCCTAATCTAGACTTGACTGCAGCCATTCATGACATGACCTTACCGACTACAAAGAAACAGGTCAGGGCAGTTTTGGGGTTAGTGGGGTACTACCGAAAATTTGTCCCAAACTTCAGTACGCTTCTTAAGCCACTGACGGACTTAACTGGGAACAAACAACCCATGAAAATACGATGGACAGCAGAGTGTAGCACTGCCCTCGAAAAAGTGAAGGACATCTTGACCAGTAAACCCGGCTAACGCGCACATACTTAACTCTAGGACTCCAAAGAACATGAATACTATTATATCATTTATGAAATATGAACTTTAATTAATTAATGCTTATTTTATATGTGAACTATTGTTGAAGCGGTCCATTTGCCACATAAGAATTGTGTAATTAATCTTTATTTTATATTGTGAATTTCATCATTTTCATCCCCCCTTATTTCCCACAGAGTGTATGACATTGGAAAGTTGAATATATGATTAATCACTGTGCGAAAGAGTAGTGTCCCTTTTAAATCAGGAAATAAATAAACTGATTTAACCATTTTTCAACTCTCTTGTTATTCATAGTTTTTGAGAGGGACGAAAGAATTTGTATTACTATTTGTTTTGTATCGTTCGTCTGTTCGTCCATTTATTCACATTCGTGATACTCACTCACAACACACACCGCCAATAAAACGTTCCTTGGCATGACATAATAAAACTGGGCCCCACCCAAACATCAATGGTGTATGTCATGTGTATCTATGTAACAACCTGACACGACGTAGTACTGGCATATGTCATACGGGCTTTTCTTGGAGGTGCACCGGAGCAGGCCAAAAATAGACTTCACCCCTTGCATCTCTAAACTTCAGCTCGGGTCGGCTTAACAGTCGACATAGTCTGTGACAATTAATAAAGATGACTGCATCCTGTTGACAATGTTATTGTGTAACCCAACAGTACGTGTAAGGTAGGACATTAAAATCTGAATATAACACTTGTCTTTATACTATTAGTCACATCTTAACGAATTTAAGAATTCTATCACCTAACAAAACAGTACATATAATGTCAGACATTAAAATATAAATATAGCACTTGTCTTTATGTTATTAGAGTCATTTTAACGAATTTAATATTATCATCTAACCTAGAAGTTACTAAATGGAAAGTTTTCCCAACTTAATGCTATACAGGAGTCATGGGTTGATTTTAGTTGTGATTTATAAGAAATATAATGGAATAGCCTTACAACATATATAGGACAGTTATAGGCCGTGTCAGAGAACAGCCTTGCATTATATATGTCTTAGGTATAGAGAGTATAATAGAACAGCTTTGCGTTATATGTCTTAATCATACGTTCAGTTTGGGTCTTCATGTGTTAAATTTTTGAAATCATATTAGTTTTTTTTACAGTCTGGTTGATTACAATACTATAAACAACTATTTATAAAATTAGCATCTTACCTTGATCTCCATTTTATTTCTTGTCATTTACTTACACCTGAAGGTAATATATTATGATTCCGTCTTTGTCTTTGCAAGTCAGTTTGATTTGTTTGTCTAGAGATATCATAAATATACAATATAGTATACTAGTTTGATTTGTTTGTCTAGAGATATCTTAAATATACAATATAGTATACTAGTTTGATTTGTTTGTCTAGAGATGTCTTAAATATACAAAATAGTATACTAGTTTGAATTTTTTTGTCTAGAGATGTCTTAAATATACAATATAGTATACTAATTTGAATTTCTTTGTTTAGATAAATCTTAAATATACAATATAAAATAATATTTTGCTTTCTTCTTTTGAGAGATATAAAATATACGATATGTAATAATAGTTGTATTAGTTCAAGTTTAAACTGGTGAAAATATGCAATATATAATAATATTCTACATTTGTTGAATTGTATACGTCTTAAATATTCAATATATAATAATAGTTTGCTTTTCCTCTTTAGAGAGGGCTTAAACATACAATATATAATAATCGTTTGCATTCTCAAATATACAATATACAATAATAGTTCTTTTATTTTGAACTTTAAACAAGTCTTTAAAATTATATAAAAAATAAGTTTCTCATTTGTTGAAATTTAAACAGATATTAACTATATATATATATATATATAATATGCAATAATAGTTTATTTTTGCTTTTGTTGAAGTTTAATCAGGTCTTAAATAAACGATATATAATGACAGAGTTTTGATGTTGTAGTTTATACTGGTCTTACATATACAATTTATAATAATATTTTCTTTTTGCTCAAGTTTAAGCAGGACTTAAACATACAATGCATCCTAATAATTTCTTTCGCTTAAGTTTAAGCAGGACTTAAACATACAATTGTAAAATTATATTTTCTTTTTGCTTAAGTTTAAGCATGTTTTAAACCTACACTGTATAATAATATTTTCTTCTTTTTGTATAAGTTTAAACAGTTGTTAAATAGAGAATACACACACTAGTTACTATTGTTTAACTTTAGACTGGCTTAATATGCAATATATAGTAATATTTTCTTTTTGTTTAATGCTTGCATTTTCTTTAAGTTTAAACACATCTAAGTGTGCAATTTGTAACAATAATTTCTTTTTTTTTAGAATAATGTTTGCCCTTTATTTATGCTTATACAAGACTTAAATTCTCAGTTTACAGTGGTATTTTAATTTCGTTTAAGTTTAAGAGGCCTCCGACATAAAGTATATAATAATAGTTTCTTTTGTTTAAGTCTAAACAGGACTCCAATATAAAATACATAGTAACATTTTCTTTTTGTTTAGAGAAATTTTGAATATGATTAAGTTTAAACAGGTCTTAAATGTACAATATGTAATAATATTTTTTGTTGTTGTTTATGATTAAGCAGGTCTTAAGTGTACACTATGTAATAATATTATCATTTTTGTTTAGAGAAAAGTTTTCCTTTTTGTTTAAGTTTAGGCAGGCTGTGAGTATACAATATGTAATAATATTTTCATTTTGTTTAGAGAAAAGTTTGCCGTTTTGTTTAAGTTTTTGGTGGACTAAATTTACCTATCCTTGTTTTTAAAACTTCATTGCTCTATAAATTGCTTAATTGTCAGTGTAACCTGACCTCGGGCACAAATTATGATGGTATTTTGTAAGTAAACAACCACAGTTGTGAATATGCTATAAATTGATGATGTAATGCAACTAGTTTGACTGGTGAGTAGTTTTATTATCCAATGGTTACGATTTACGAGAACGAGACGAGCCAATGGAGATCCAACAGTTTACCTGCTGTATGAAATTATATTGTCTGATCACTTCAATTTTGCTCGGCAAATATGTTAGGTCTTGAAAGGCAGCTGCTACCTTAATGGTGAGTTAACTGACTGTTGGAGTGAGAATGGACTTAGAAATATTTCATTAATTTTGCAATTGATGTATTTTACTTGTGTTTTATTTAGAGATGTACTATGTGAGTAGACCACTATTTCTATAAATGTTTAAAGTAAAAGGATCATATATAGTATGCTAAACACTTGCAGATAAATTATATAACCTGTTTTTTGTACGTATCAAATAAAACTTAAAAATATCCAAATGAAATTGTTTTCTGAAAAAAAAACAAGAGGAAAACTTAAAAGCAGTCGGGCATTAAAAGACATGCATATGATTTGAAGACCTGACATGAAAAATTAAGCCTCCACAGTAATAGATATAAATCTGATTTATTCTATTCAAATAGTTCAGTAGTAATATATATGATTTATTCTTTTCAAAGACTTCAGAACTAATAGATATACATAGAATTTATACTTTTTAAATACTTCAGTAGTAATAGATACACATATAAATTATTCTTTTAAGAAGCTTCCAGTAAAAATTCCAATGTCCTAGAAAACTGATCAGTATACATTTACCAAGTGCAATATGACAAGTGTACAATTTTAACAAGTTAATGCACACGTCGTACAGTAAGGCATACAAAAGATAAATACATTTCTAATAAGTTCATACACACATTGTAAAGTAAGGCACACAAAAGCTAAATTTTCACACTAATACAATGTTTATAAAGGCGAACACGTGACTAACAATTTGTAATACAAATTAATTTGAAATATAGAGTTACACATTTCTACAAAACATTACTGTGACAATATACAATACCAATCATTAAAAAATATAGCGTTACACTTTTCTACAAAACATTACTGTGACAGTATGCAATACAAATCATTTACAAATATAGCGTTACACTTTTTCTAGAAGTCATGAATGTGACAATGTGTATTACAAATCATTTATAAATATAGCGTTACACATTTCTACAAAACACGACTGTGACAATGTGTAATACAAATCAATTACAAATATAGCGTTACACTTTTTCTACAAGTCATGAATGTGACAATGTGCATTACAAATCATTTATAAATATAGCGTTACACATTTCTACAAAACACGACTGTGACAATGTGTAATACAAATCAATTACAAATATAGCGTTACACATTTCTACAAAACACTCACAGTGTAAATACGCAGATGTTGGTGGTATAGTCGGTGTCGTAAAGTCGATACAACGATTTTCAAAATGTCGAATAATCAATATATGCACGTCAAAACACGAATGCTTACTTGCGGGAAAGTGAACGGGTATGTTAACGGGTGTCAATTGAAGTGCACACTAGCGCACCCAACTCTATGACTGTCTGTTTTGTAAACACTGAAGTGGTAGTGATAGGGGATGAACAATACGAAGTTAAACTGTTTGTGAAAGTGTCATTAACGGCCTTAATTTTAGACATGTAGTTTCCATGTAAGGATCTCATTTCGCTATCTTATTGCTAATGACATTTTTGTGAAAGCGTTTTAGTCCTTGATTTTACACATCTCTACATGTTTGTTTGTAAACGACTATATATGTGTATATGTGTGCTTGTAAGCGACTAGACGATTGTACGTGTAGGTTTGTAAACGACTAGACATATGTACATGCATATTTGTTAAAGACTATGCATATGTACATGTATTTTTGTAATCGACTAGATATTGTACATGTATGTTTGTAAACGTAGACATGCATACATGCATCTTTGTAAACAGCTAGACCTGCGTACATGTATGTTTGTAAATGACTTGATATGTGTACATGTATGTTTGTAAACGACTAAACATGTGTACATGTATGAATGTAAATGACTAGACAAGTGTAGGTGCATCTTTGTAAACGACTAGACATGTCTGTATGTTTGTAAACAACTAGTCACCATATATCATGTTGTAGGCAACTACAAGTAACTGATCTCTTGCATATTACTGACAACCCACTTACAGTGAATGTAGGCCAACATCTACGCTTCTCTAAAATCAGATTTACAGTTTACTATATACCTCTAAAGTCAGGTTTACAATATACTACATATCTCTAAAGTCAGGTTTACAATCGAAAACATATTTCAGCACCATGCTAGTAATAGACTTCTCACCTCTAGTTCACATCTACAATTTACAATCAACACAACTTCATGTTTATAATGGGCTACATTTCTCAAAAGTCATTTCAGTAACTGACTTATCATCAATAAAGATAATTATCAATTAAATGATAATCAAATTTGCATCCGTAAGTTGATGCTAGTTATCTACTACCCCCACATCTCTAAAGTCATTAAGACATCGGCTACACTCATATTAGCAATTAACTACACACGTCTAAAATATATAAATAAAGGGTGCCAATCTCCAAAGTATATAAGTAAACAACTACACATCTCTAACTCATGTTACCAATCAATTACACATCTCTATCTCATGTTACCAATCAACTACACATCTCTATCTCATGTTACCAATCAATTACACATCTCCAAAGTATATACGTGGTCGATCACACCTCTAAAGTCACATAAACAACTGTACACATTTCTAGAATTATACTTGATAATATTTAATTTATTAAACATATATAAAACGATATGCTAAATGCCAATCGAAAATATCAGAAAATGAACAAAATGAAAATAAAGAGAGCTGAGAGTAAATCCAAAGAGCGGATGAATAGAGCATAATATACACAATCAATTGCCTTTCAGTTCAAAATTTCTTTCTTCTCAAGCAGGAAAGTTTCCTTTCTGGTTATGTGCGCCGTAACTTGGAAATGAGCCAGGTACGAGCTGGACTTTTCAGTGTTAGAATGGCAAACAGGTAATGTAATCCGCCACTTGCTTGACAAAGGGTGACGTCGTGTTAAGGCCCATAACTCATTTCAGATTCAGGACTTGTGCACACTTGCAGTCTGATCAAATCACTTTGACGAAATTTGAAAGCAATTGAACACATTCTACAACAACGCATTGTGCTTTACCTCAGTGTGCGATACCAGACTGGAAGACTATTTTTACCTCCAATGGTAGACTTTTGCTCAACGATTTATTTACCTATTTCAGAAGACAGTTCTCTTGATAAATTTGTGAATGATATTTATCTATTTGAGCAGACAATTTTCCTGTTAATGTCGCGAATGATATATGTGTTTGCAATATATTAAATTGTAGTTATTTGTACTATGTTTACAGTAAATCAAGATTTTTGCTTACATATTATGAGTTTGTGAAAATATGTGTTTACTTGTGTAGGAGTAAATTTTGCCTATCCACATTTCTAAACTTAAATGTTATATACATTGTTAAATTGTTGAAGTGACCTGATCTTGGGCTCTACTTATGATGGTATTTTGTAAGTTTCAAGAGTTGGAGTAAACACTCGAGTTGAGAATATGCTAGAAATTACTGATGCCAGGTAAATCAGTCCCACCTGGATGGGTCGTTTTATTATTCAATAGTTAAGATTTACGAAAACGAGAAAAGCCACTAGGATGAGATCTAAAGTTTGCATGTTGTGGAGAATTATATTGTCTAATGCCTTGAATTTGCTGTGGCAAGAAGTCCAGTCATAAAAGGTGGCCGCTAGCGTAAAAGTGAGTTAACTGACTGATTGAGAGAGGGTGGACTTAGAAATGTTTCGTGTACCTGTGTGTGTGTGTGTGTGTGTGTGTGTGTGTGTGTGTGTGTGTGTGTGTGTGTGTGTGTGTGTGTGTGTGTAGCTGAAGTTTGTTCACATGACATAATGCCATCACATTAGCACTGATATGTGTGTATCACTTTGCACTGTCGAACTTACTTTGCATAGATTTGCCATTTTCAATCTGCCTATAGATATTGTTTGAACTTTGTGAGGGAAAAAACATTCGTTTTGCCATCACTGATAGATGGATTTGTTTCATTCAGAGAATCCGTGTCTTTTAAATCAGTTCTAATGTGTCTTTTAAAAAGAAAATTATTAACTGTACATTGTCTACCATTTAAGATAGATAGATAGATAGACAGACAGACAGACAGATAGATAGATAAATAGATAGATAGATAGATGATGGATGGATGGATGGATGGACGGACGGACAGATAGAGAGAGAGAGAGATGATTGATGGATGGATGGATGGATGGACGGACGGACGGACAGATAGATAGATAGATAGATAGATAGATAGATAGATAGATAGATAGATAGATAGATAGATAGATAGATAGATAGATAGATAGATAGATAGATAGATAGATAGATAGATAGATAGATGCTATATATTTTTGTTCGTGGCCAATTAAGGGTTGAGTTGATGTAGTGGAAAAAATAGTTAACTAGTTTTTAACTTCTTGTATTACAACTCTTGTACTTAATTTTATTTACTAGTTTAACGTCTAGTATTACAACTCTTGTACTTAATGTTAGTTACTAGTTTAATCTCTAGTGTTACAACTATTGTACTTAATGTTAGTTACTAGTTTAATCTCTAGTGTTACAACTATTGTACTTAATGTTAGTTACTAGTTTAATCTCTAGTGTTACAACTATTGTACTTAATGTTAGTTACTAGTTTAATCTCTAGTGTTACAACTATTGTACTTAATGTTAGTTACTAGTTTAATCTCTAGTGTTACAACTATTGTACTTAATGTTAGTTACTAGTTTAATCTCTAGTGTTACAACTATTGTACTTAATGTTAGTTACTAGTTTAATCTCAAGTGTTACAACTATTGTACTTAATGTTAGTTACTAGTTTAATCTCTAGTGTTACAACTATTGTACTTAATGTTATTTACTAGTTTAATCTCTAGTGTTACAACTATTGTACTTAATGTTAGTTACTAGTTTAACTGGGTTTTTTTGTAGTTGCTAGTGGAGGGAAGTCGGGGTTGGTGGTGTGGAATTGCTTTCTGACATCAAATTCCAAACTCTCCATTGTGGATTGTCCTTGTTTATTTTATTTCGTTTGGTAGGAGAAATGTCCATAAATGTAACTTGAGTCATTCTGATGTGTAATGATGACGTTTGGTAGGAGAGATGACCATGGGTGTAACTTGAGTCACTCTGATTTGTGATGATGACGTGTACATGGCGGGAGGTTGCCGATCCTGGTGTGATTTGTATAGTGTAATGACGTAAAGTGTTGGGCTGAGTGCCCAGATGTTGACGTGATTTGCTGGCTGAGTGTCAAATTGCTGACATGATTTCTGTTAGTGAGTGTAGATGTCTTGATTCTGTGCACTTGAAAGCACATCTGATCTGGTCAGCTGCTTGAAGTGGAATGCGTTCAAACACACCCAAAGCACGCCAAAATATCATGAAGGTGCGGCTGACTAAGAGCTGCATGCTAAAACACTTCTGTGTGGAATAATAACATATTACTTTTCTGATCCACTTAGTTTTGCTGAACAGATAAAGGTATGTGTGACAGAGTAATTTACCCCTCCCTATTTTTAAATTTGATTGTTACATGGATTGCTAAATAGAGTGACCCGAACGTGTGCACTCCTTATGGTGTTATTTTGAAAGTTTCTGAGTCTGAAGTAAACAGACTGAGTGAAAGAATATTCTAGATTTAACTGACCTAGTGGAGACTGAGTGAGCAGTTTTCTATTAGCCAATGATTATGATTTATGAGAATCAGACTAGCCAATGAGTTTATATTAAGGGGTTTACTTGCAGACGAAAACTCTGCTGTCTATTCACTTTTGAATTTGAAAACAAAGAGATAAGTCCAGCTTGTAGGTAGGTGTTGGCTTGAGTGGTGAGTTTTTAAACTGACTGATTAAGAGAGAATGGACTTCACACATTTTACTATTGATATGTTACACTTGTGCTTATGTAGAGATGTAATATGTGAACTATCTGTTGTTCTAGAAATGTCTGAACTAAGTTGCACCCATGGGTGTATTAATATGTGACGTGTAATAATATACTGTTACCATGTGAATGCATGGACTAACAATGAATACTGTTGCAGGAGGGTGTAAGTTTGAGAATGGAGTGTAAGATGGAATGGAATTTATATTGTAATGAATACAAAATTTAGGCTTGTTCCTTAATTATATGTTACACTGAACAAGTGCCTTTATCTTCCGTTTGGATTTGAATTTCACCTTGAGAGCATGAGTTCAACCTTGAGCTGTGAATCTCAAGTGGAGACTCAAGTTCAACTTTCGAGTTTCCAGCTCCCCTTTGTGTGATGACAGGTCAAAATTTGAGTGACCATAAAAGTGTGAGAATTCTGGTGCAGTGAAGTTACCAAAATTGCTGAAATTGTGTCCTACATGAAGGAGTGACATCGGATGAGACATTAAAATAGCATCGTGTCGGAGTTTCCAGTGGCGGGAACCCTCCCACGTGCTGAGCGCAGACATTATGCAGACATTATGACATTCCTGCTAAAGGAAATAAAAGACTCTGAGAGCTGACATTTAGACACTTTTGCAATGGTCAGTGAAAAGATTGTTAACCCTGCGTGTATTCCAGATTATGTGAAGTTTACAATAACCTACTTCTATTAACTACATTTCCATTCTCTGATAGGACTAACCTGCATTTTCTATTGATTATTGTTGAACTGTAACTATATTTTATTATTATATAAATTAAGAGAATGACTGTGTAAATTATAATTATCCAAACGTGGATTCATGGAATATTGATGTCGAATTTTCTATTTGATATTTAATTATCATATGTGTATTTATTTTTTTAAAATACATTTATTGTTAAATTTATTGACCTTACGCATATTGATATTTGATAATCTTATGTTGGAGAAGAAAGTGGGTGGATGGGGGCTCGCTAAATATAGATTAAATAGATTAAAGTAAGATTTGTCTTCTCCTTTATTAAGGAGTTTTCTACCTGCAGAAACCTTATGTGGCTGTAAATATTGTTCTATGCTGTGGAATAGAGAAAACGTTTACCATACCAAAATATCTGCCAATTGAGAGACGAGTGGTGTCTGTTGGAGGATCATTAATAAAATTAATATTCTTATCATTCGAAACTTATTATGAAATATTAATTAATAATAATAAATATCTTCATTAACTAAGTGGCGTGCCCGTGTCACAGTAAGAGACTTAAAAACAAACACATTACACCTTCTTAAAAAACAACTTTAGGCAGACACTTGAAAAAAAACAAACAAAAACAGCATAGCCGTCACCAACACTACAAAGACTAACCACCTCCACTTGCACTACAACAAGCAGAATGCCCTCTTCCGAATAAAGTGAAAAGAGGAAATACTCACAGGAGTAAACCAAGACCGAGAACATCAAAAGATAATGAATCTATTGCGGTTCCTGTGAGGAAAGTAGTTATCAATTGAAAAAATAGTTAAGGACGGCTTTGTGTCTCACTTTCTAACGCTCTGCAGCAAAAACTGATCTCATCAGGTTAGATGGATCTGGAAGCCTTTTGGTCTCCGACCTCTAAAATTTCTGAAGTTTTCATTAATTAATAGTTTGTTCGTAGAAGTTAGATAACTATCAATAGGATTTATTCTTGTCATAACTAGATCTAAGTAGGAGTTTGATAACTATCAATAGGCTTTAGTCTTGTAATAACTAGATCTAATTAGGAGCTTGATCACTATCAATAGGCTTTATTCTTGTCATAACCAGATCTAAGTAGAAGTTTGATAACTATCAATAGGCTTTATTCTTGTCATAACCAGATCTAAGTAGGAGTATGAATGAATAGTCTAACGTAAGTTTGTAAATAATTAGTTGTATTTACAAATAGTGTTTCTACACGGTGCTTGTAAATAATTAGTTGTATATACAGATAGTGTTTGTAAATAATTAGTTGTATATACAGATAGTGCTTGTAAATAATTAGTTGTATATACAGATAGGGTTTGTAAATAATTAGTAGTATATACAGATAGTGTTTGTACACGGTGTTTCTAAGTAATTAGTTGTATATACATATAGTGTGTGTACACGGTGTTTCTAAATAATTAGTTGTATATGCAGATAGTGTTTGTACAAAAAACATAAGTTAGACGGTTTTCTAAAACAAAATCAATGTATTAAAGAAATATGTAGTTGTGGTGGTGTAGGAATAATACTGTGAAATAATGTCTGTATGTGTGCGTGGTCAAACAAGTTCTAAGTAAGGGAGATAAGTAGAAGTATAGTATTAGTTAATTACAATTTTTAAATATACACGTACTTAAATGGAATATCCTCTCATTCATCTTACTAACATAACACTGTGCATAACATGCAACCAGTAGCTTGCGTGCTTTTGTCTTGTGTATAGCATACAACCAATAGTTTGAGTGTTGTCCCGTGTATTCAGAGTGCAAAGCATACAACCAATAGTTTGAGTGTTGTCCCGTGTATTCAGAGTGCAAAGCATACAATCAATAGTCTGTGTTTTCCTGTTTCTACAGTTTGTACTTATGAAAACTCCAACAGTGTGTGTCGTCACGTGTGTACACTTTGTAAATATGAATAGAAAATATTTTGTATGTTCTTCTCGTTATTCATATTGATATAAAATCAAGGCATGTATTCTATTAGATTTCAGTTTTATATTTGTAGTACAGTCAAAATCATTTAGTGTATTTTAATTATTGCACATAGAGCATTGTACGTTTTTAACATGTGGCACGAGAACTAGTCCACAATAATGTCTGTGGCCCCTTTTCCCAAACTGTTTGGACATACAAATGTAGAATACAGAATATCTTGTGGAACGTATTTATGTATAGTGTGTAAAATAATGCAGAACGTATTTATGTATAGTATAAAATAAGGCAGAACTATTTATGCATTGTGTAAAATAAGGCAGAATTATTTATGTATTGTGTAAAATAAGGCAGAATTATTTATGTATTGTGTAAAATAAGGCAGAATTATTTATGTATAGTGTCAAATAATGCAGAAGTATATATGTATAGTGTGTAAAATAAGGCAGAACTATTTTTGTATAGTATGTAAAATAAGGCAGAACTATTTATGTATAGTTGTACACTTAGAACATCATAGAAGAAGTATTTATGAATTGTATGTGTAAAATACAGAATATAAATGGTGGGCCCATTGCGATTGACGCGAGCATTCATCCAACAAGTATTAACGGACAAACACTTGAATGAGAGAGAGAGAGAGAGAGAGAGAGAGAGAGAGAGAGAGAGAGAGAGAGAGAGAGAGAGAGAGAGAGAGAGAGAGAGAGAGAGAGAGAGAGCAGTATGAAGAAAGAAAGAGAATGAACGTAAAAGTAGAAAGAAAGAAATATATTGAAATATTTCAGACGCGCACTAAGTGAAGTCATGTGGACGCTTACGTCATAAGTACGATGCACGCTGTCACGACAACAAGACATTTCTTTGTTCACGTTAACGAGTAAGAAGATAAAATAACACAAAGAGAAATTGAGAATAACGAAGACGACAATGGTGTTTTTACAGTTGTATACAGACGTACATACACAGTACACGTTGTTTTATTCATTACACACTACACTTTTTTTTTTAACTTAATGTAGTTTACAATTTGTCATTGTCACCATCAGTTTCGTTGTAGTGATTACGATGTTCCTAACTGTTATCGGTTAGGTTACCAATGTCTTCGTTATAAAGCGTTTATTGTTTATAGTTATTCTCATTAGAGTTGACGCAATCATCGTTACAGTCAAAACATCAGACAGGTCACTAATCAGAGTGAATTAACACAAGTTGTGATGTACAGCATGACATGGCGTTAAGTCTTTCTGATAAAACACCTTTTTTCTCCACTACGACCACCTTTCTCTCCAGACCACGAACATTACGCCAGTCTGTCACCGTCACCAGATTACCGACACCAAGCGCCGTGTCACGAATGGCGGCTTCATCATCTTTCTCCACCACACGCACAGGCACGTGACATGCACGCAGACCCCGGACCAGACCGCTAGCCCATGTAGTCACTTGACCGTTATTGTCCACCCGGTCATCAGTTGGGTAGTTATTACACAACACCAGGACGTCGCCGTATTGCAGAGGTGGAGGGCCGTTACTGTTACCTGACATTTGATGAAAAATATTGTTATTTTTGTATCCGTTCATCCACCCGTCCATTTATTCCTCCACACGGTCATTCCTTCATCTACCCATCTATCCATCCACCCGACCTTTTATTCCTCCATCCACCTGCATGTATTTGTATTGTTTCACTCATTCACCGTGTCAAAAACACTACACCCATACCTGTCCGGCCGACGTTGAGTTCTGTCAGGACTCGGGCAACTTGATGACCACATTCTATACAGTCACGTGACAAGAACCCTGTGTGACCTGACTGACCGTCACAGTGATTGAATCGTATAACTGCCGGGCTGTCTGTTCGAACAAGGACGTCACTGACCGTGTAGTAATCGACTCGTTTCCAATTCTTTATTTCACCTGCCTCCATCACCTCCCTGACGACAACTGGTGGTAGCCGTAGAGGCGTTGTCATCTTGACCTCTTCCAGACATAACAGCCTGGATTCTTTATACACTGTTGCACCCCACAGGTACACCCCGGGTACTTGTTCAATGATTTGATAACAAAACTCCGTGAAGAGTTTACTGTTACACAGAATAAACGAAAGACAATTATGACGTAATGGCGTTTACTTCATGTGGTCTTAGTATTCTGACGTCATTTAGAGCGTCGCCAGTTACTTTGTTTGTCTGTCTGTTTACGTACTAATTATTTGTTGTGTTTCATGTTTGTCTGTTTAGCAATGTACACACAATCCAACAAATACACTTACTGGCGAATGCGATAAGTATATATTTGCGTTTTTGTCTTAATTTAACACTGTTTAACAAACCTGACACAATAATGAAAGGCCTCGTCTGCAATCACACACAGTTGTCTCCCTTCACTCAGAGATTTCAGACGTCTGACTGCAGTCTCCACTTCTCCATCTTCCTCAAAGTCAAACTGATGTCGATGCACATGTGACCTAGATGTTGTCATTTTCGTGGTTTCTTTAAGTTGATGTTCAATGGAGATCGTCACTGCACGGCTTCCAGACCAAGTACTGACAACATGGACATCGTGTCCGAGCCTAAGCCAAGTGAGGCCTTGAACAATCAAGGCGATGGTTTTACCTGTCCCAGGTGGGCCAGTAAGAAATACCCCGGGTGGTGACCGATTCAAAAGTTCCACTTGCTGTGGAAATAACACGAGCCTGGCCATTGTCTGTCCAGTCTCATACTTCGTCTCCCCAAGAACCTTTATGCCCAGGCGTGGTGCTTTAACACAGTGGACTTCCACTGTAGTCGCTGGACCACAAAACCTATAACGGCGAACAGTGAATTGTGTATTAAGACAGACGAATGTCCGGCCATAATTTTTTATAGCTCAGTCATAACATTCGTAACTCGTTTTGTCCATCATTTACTTTCAGTTTGTATTACAACTCGAAGTTATATTTACTGCAGGATTAATTTTAATATGTACATCAGCACACTGTCAACTGTGATGAAATAAATGAAAATCTATTCGACTGCAACATGTCTCTATATAACTTAGACAATGATATAAAAATATAATGAAAGTTGCTCATAGCATTGAACATAGAGCTGAAATACTTAAAATTAAAGTTAAGGTAACTTTTGCGTTGATTATTAATATTAAATATGAAATCAGTAAAGTATACTTAATGCACTTCTAAGGAAAATTGTTTGTGCATAAATTCTAAGGAAAATTCTCCAGTGATTATTTTCTGTTTAAATGACAGTTCAAATTT
Source organism: Sinotaia quadrata (assembly GCA_028829895.1). NCBI lineage: Eukaryota > Metazoa > Mollusca > Gastropoda > Architaenioglossa > Viviparidae > Sinotaia > Sinotaia quadrata. The sequence goes on from CM054179.1 coordinate 3,200,589, forward strand.
AATCTGTAATCGGAAGAAGACGATAAATTAAGCTCATATAGATAACAATGTCCTTGAAGTCCAAGTGTTAATTTCAAATTGATTTTAAAATGAAATTTTATATTTCATATTTCGCTGAATTAAGACAAAAGTAAATTAATTGAAATATTATGAAGGTAACTAGATACAGAACTTAGTGCATACCACGTGATCATTGCACTGAGGAAATGTGAGGACAGATTATAATTATGAGTGTTCATAGATAGGAAGTTGGAAATGGAATAGAAAGAGTTTAGTGCATTAATTATGAAAATACTAAAGTTCAAGTAAGATAATAAAAAATGTTAATGAAAGATATATGACAGTTAATTTTCTTCACTATCTACCTGGCCACCAAGTGCTCATACACCGTCTCTGTTATTGAAGGCTGGGCTCCAGACATCTTGACTAGCTGCTGCCACCACACGCACAAGTCTTTAAGGACGATGTGATTGACGTCTGAAGCCTTTCGTTTGCCTGAGAGTTTGTCTGAGAGAAGACACACCTTTAAGGCATCATCAACACTGCGGACACCAAGGCACTGACACAAGCCCTAGATGTGGTGGTAGAAATATAATTATAGAATAAGCCACACTTATTTAATAATACTTTTTTAAAAGTCCCATACTAAATACTAAGTAAGAAATATGGATTTTCAGTTAATGCATAAATATAAGAAAGCTGAAGGTATCATGCACATTTAGTTATACAGAAACATTTGATAAACGGTTGGAGAAATTGTTAGAGAAGAATGTGATTATTTTCCTATGCTAAACAAGAGGAGATAAGAGTGTGATTTAATTACATTTCGTGATAAGGCAAATGTAAATAAGAATGATATTATTAACTGTAGAAATTACAGTATTCTTTATAACAGTGCACTATTACTGACACAAGGTAAGCCTAAATAAGAAAGAGATTATTAACTAGAAATGACAGCATTCTTTATAACAGTGCATTATTACTGACACAAGCCGCCCGCTCTCTCGTCAAACAGTCATCTGCACGAAAAATTAGAACTCTGTAAAGTATCGTCAATAAATTATATTTTTGCAAAACGTCTTTTTATGGGAGTGTGACGGATGCTGACCAAATTCTGTGTCATGAACTCTTGACCCATATCAGAAAAATTCGAAATCATATTTGAATGAATTCCTTTGTTAGAACTTTGCCGTCGTACACCAGTATGAGGAAAACAATAGAGAGTTCAACCTATGTTATGCAACTTTAGACGATAGTCGAGAGAGTTCGAATCAACAAGCGTCACCTCTTGATCAAGTCACGTGACGCATTCATACTCTTCAATAAATACTCTTGATGCGGTAAAATACTTCACTCACACACAGACCGGCTGGACACACATACATCTGTTCACGAGCATCTTAGTCGCCAAATATTTTGCTGAGTCGTAAAGGAGCATATGGAACCCGTTGTCTTTTATGTAAAGTCTACCATAAGAAAGTAACATGTCTACTTCTTACAATATTATTGCATTTTACTATTTGTACTTTTGTGTATGAATTTATGTATGTATTTTGTGCGAATTATTACGATTCTCTTCCGAACATACGTGATTCGATAAGAATGACTAAAAACCTAAAAGTTCATTGTATATAAATTAACTGTAACCTTTTAACTTTAATTTGTATAAACTTTAATTCTCTTGTGCCGCAGAACGTCTGTGCACGTTGCGAATTTCTATGTAATTCAAATGACTTTCTTGCGTGTAATTTCATTGTTAAATTGTAAAGCGATCATGCTTAATTTGGATTATATTTTATTCTCCTTGTATGAATTCCACTTTTAATGAAGTAAATGTTTGGAAATTCATACATTCATGTAATGTTAAAAATAACACACCTGTGAATTATATTGTATCTTTTATGAATATAAATATATTGTAAAAGACACGATAGTCGAAGATTTAAACTATGCGCATTGTTATCAGTCACATGCTTCAGATTTTGCGAATGTAAGCACAAATCGCTCATAGGAATTAAATTCTATTCCAGAGCGGGTTTTCTTCTTTATTCTACGTTTCTACGTATTATTGCCACCTTCATTTCTATGTTGGGTGCGTGTTCCTTTGTTCAACCTTGGTCGGACGATGTTACAAGTACCGTGCCGCCATCGTTGATGATATTGTGTCAAGGTACATCTTTAGTGTGACAAGTCGAGAGACGACGAGTTACTGGAAACTACTGATAGTACGACGCAAGTATTGCTTGATATGTGGAAGGATCGAACTGACCTTAGACCATGCGTTTATCAAGACTACTGAGACAGATAAGTAACTGATCTGGACTCTGAATTAACGGAATGTGTCGAGCAAACAATCTCTCGTAACATTAACTTTCATGGATTAGAATAAGCACCTCTAACTTGCCTTAGTTTAGATCTGAAGCTGTGTCTTCATAATTGATTGTTATTGTTAAATCTTAATTATTAAATTCTTTTATTGTTAATACCTCTTTCGTAGTGATTTTTATGCATATAGACCTAATCGTGGTTTGGATGGGGGATCGATTGAGCTAAATGTAACATTCTGAATGCATAAAGATTTAAGAGAGTTTCAACAGTTTCCAAGCCGGCTATTGTACACAAGTTTGTCTGTTCGTGAATCTGTTTGTCTGTACTACAAAGGCGCATTTTCATATGAGACGAAAGATAAATTTGAGCAAACAGTCTGTTTAGGGAAGAAGGAGAGATTAATTTATCTAATTAAATTAAGTTTCTGTAAAATTCCTAAGCAGGGTATCTAAATAAAAACTGGACATGTAATAGTGTGTGTGTGCGTGTTTGTATGAGAGAGAAATACTCCACAATCGTTGATAGTTAAGAGGAATCTATGTTGCTAAAATTAGTTTTAGTAAATATTAACTTTACAATTAAACACTTATTTTTTTCAAATTCTTTTTCTCTATGCAATCTGACAGTACTAAAATTTTTTAAAAATATAATAGCATATTAATCACTGAGAACAAGAATTCATCTTACACGCAGAGTAACTACATTCATGCAAACATTTCTCAATACTTACTAACAGAGATCAATCATTTTAAAATTAGAAAATCAGTTCCTTGTTAGAACTTCACTTTCTCTCTGCTTGTTGTTGTACTCACCCAGCATTTTGCTACAATGTCACTTAATGTGAGTTTGTTTAGATTCAGAAGATAAAAGTCTGAACTTATCGTGATATCTTCAATAAAGAAGAGACGTTATATGTAATGTCAATCACGTGTTTAATTTGAAATACAACCAGAAGTAGACCTACAATTATCACAGTATGCAAAAAAGTAGTTTATAATTAAGGAAACAAAATGTTAGTGTATATCAAAGAACTATTTTATTTTAATAATAAATGCTCATGTATTTGCGTATTGTTTTTGAAATACATTAAGAGAGATAAATGTATTTTAGGATGCAAGATATAAGGATTTCTAGATTTCTTTCCCTTTATCGTATCTTAAAGAAACATATTTTAGAGTTTAAACCCGTTCAACGTCACGCTAACGATAATTGAATGGGTCATTGTGCTAAAAAATTAAAACCGACTAAACTAATCAATGGATTTAAAAAAATTAAATTACTACTTTTTATAGAGATATAGTGTAATTTAAGAACACGTGTTTAATTCAGACTGATTGGTAAAAATTAGAATGTCAAACATGCTAACACTAATATTTTGCTAAGAAAGCTCACTTACACTCACCACACTGCTAAAGTTACCTGAATATATTGATGAGAAACTACACTTGGAAAATTGCTAAATTTAGTTGGAGACACTAAGAAAACACACTTGCCATATTGTTAAAATTATCTCATGTCACTGATAGGAAATGCAGTTGTCCTTCTGCTAATATTACCTGAATATACTGATTGGAAACGGCTAATGTTAAATAAATACGGTGTTAGGAACCTACACTTGCCCCAATGCAAAGGTACATGAAATACCGGACAGGAAACCAATTCAGATGTTATGTTCCACAAGGCTCCTATCGCTATAGGTATCACTTCTGCTTTTACATTCCACAGTCTCTGGATTTCTAATCTGAGGTCTTGGTATTTTTCTATTTTTTCTCTTTCTTTTGTTTTTATGTTTCTATCACTTGGAACAGCGACATCAATGATTGTTACTGTTCTGTTGGACTTATTGAGAACTACAATGTCTGGTCTTCGTGCAGGAATCACCCGATCTGTTCTTATCTCGAAGTCCCACAGTATTTTGACTTCTTCTGTTTCGGTGACTGCTTCTGGTTGGTGCATCCATGCTCTTTCTGGGGGGTTTTATGCCATAGTTCTCACACAGATTTCTATGTATGTGTTTTGCCACTTCATTGTGTCGTTTGGCGTATTCTGCTCCAGTCAGAACCTGACATCCAGATAGTATGTGCTCTGTTGTTTCATCCATGGATTTGCAAAATCTACATTTGGAATCATTTCAAATTTTCCTGATTCATGTTTTGTGTATTTGGTATTGAGTGCTTATTTATTATTATTATTCAGATTCTTTCCACGACTTCTGTTTTACTGTAGGTTGTGATCCAAGGTCTCGGAATCTTACCAAGATTCTGGGAGATCCAAGGTTTCACGGAGGATGTGGGCACTTCCGAGGAGCGCTGCTTTGAGTAGTGGAGCGATTCTGTGGTTTCCAGGGAGTTTATTCAAGTAGCCTTCCAATTCTGATGTTATGTTCCCCAAGGCTCCTATCACTGTAAGTATCACTTCTACTTTTACATTCCATAGTCTCTGAATTTCTAATCTGAGGTCTTGGTATTTTTCTATTTTTTCTCTTTCTTTTGTTTTCAAGTTTCTATCACTTCGAACAGCGACATCAATGATTGATACTGTTCTGTTGGACTTATTGAGAACTTCAATGTCTGGTCTTCGTGCAGGAATCACCCGATCTGTTCTTATCTCGAAGTCCCACAGTATTTTGACTTCTTCTGTTTCAGTGACTGCTTCTGGTTCATGCATCCATGCTCTTTCTGGGGTTTGTATGCCATAGTTCTCACACAGATTTCTATGTATGTGTTTTGCCACTTCATTGTGTCGTTTGGTGTATTCCGTTCCAGCCAGATCCTGACATCCAGATAGTATGTGCTCTGTTGTCTCATCCATAGATTTGCAGAGTCTACATTTGGAATCATTTGAAATTTTCATGATTTTCGTTTTGTGTGCTTTGGTGTTGAGTGCTTGATCTTGTGCAGCTGTTATGAGTGCTTCTGTTTCTGCTTTCAATCCTGCCTCTTTCAACCATTTGTACGTTGATTGCTTTGTTGATATTTCGTCGGCTTATCGTACATACTGGCCATGCAGATGTTTCTGGATCCATGTTCTTGCTTCGTTGTTTTCTTCCATGTTTCTTTGTCTGTTTCTGGGGGTTGGAATAGTCCACACATTTTTACTGCTTCTATCAGTGGATCATCTTTGTTGTTTTTCCAGATGTAGTCCACAAGGCCAATGACTTCTCCTTCAATGACATGTTTGATTTTCTTCAGCCCTCTGCCTCCCATTTTTCGAGATACATAGAGCCTGTCTACGTCTGCTTTGGGGTGTAAGGCTTTATGTATTGTGAGTAGTTTTCTTGTTTTCCTGTCCAGTTCATTTATTTCATTTGCTGTCCAATCTATGATACCTCCAGTGTAGCTTACTACAGGTATTGCGTATGCATTAAGGGCTTGTATTGTGTTCGCCCCATTTAGCTTGGACTTCAGGACTTGTCTAACACGTTTTTCATATTCTCTCTTAACTTTGGACTTTACTTCTCTCTGCATATTTTCTTGATGTTGTAGTATCCCAAGATACTTATATCCATTTTCCATTGAAACATCGTTGATTTTTCCGATGTCGAATTGCAGGCCCTCTGTTGTTTTGACCTTGCCTTTCTGGATGACATTTCGTCCACATTTCTCAAGGCCGAATTTCATGTTGATGTCCTCACTGCAGATCTTGAGAGTATTGATCAGGGATGTGATGTCATGTTCATTTTTACCATACAGCTTGAGATCGTCCATGTACAGTAGATGGCTGATGACCTGTCCTGCTTTCATTTTGTATCATAACCCTGTTTTCTGGATCACTTCACTGAGAGGATTCAGGGCAATGCAGAACAGCAGTGGCGATAGGGAATCACCTTGGATGATTCCACAATATATTGCTATGTCTGCAATATTTGTGTTGTTGCATGTGAGGGTGGTTTTCCAATTTTTCATTGACTCCTGAATTAGGTTCTGTATTGATGGCGCTACTTTGTACAATTTTAATGTTTCAATTATCCATGAGTGTGGGACTGAGTCATAGGCCTTTTGATAGTCAATCCATGCCATTGCAAGATTTGTTCTTCGTTTCTTGCTGTCAGTCACTATTGCCTTATCAATTGCCAATTGGTCCTTCGTTCCTCTGCTGCCTGGTCTAGCACCCTTTTGTTCATTGTTTAGAAGTTTGTTTGTTTCAAGGTGAGTCATGATTTTATCAGCTATTATTCCTGATAGTAACTTCCAGGTAGTTGATAGACAAGTGATTGGACGATAGTTGTTTGGTGTTGTGCCTTTCTGTGGATCTTTCATAATCAGACTTGTTTTTCCTTTTACCATCCATGCTGGTAGGGTTCCTGGTTTGTTTAGTATGTCTTGCAGTTGTTCACCAAGTCTGCCATGTAAGGAGGTAAGATGTTTCAGCCAGAATATTTGTACTTGATCTGGGCCTGGGGCTTTCCAGTTTGCCTTTTTTCATACCTTCTTCTTAATGTCTTTCTCACTGATTGTGACGGTGCATTGTACAAGTGTCTCTTTATGATCATGTTTCAGTTCCTGAATCCATCTGGCGGAGGTGTTATGCGTATTTGGATTGCTCCAAATGTTTTCCCAGAAGGTCTTGGTATCATGAATGTTTGGTATTTGTTGTTCTGTTCTGGAATTTCCTTTGAATTCTTGGTATAATCTTCCAGGGTCAGTTCGGAATATTTTGTTCTGTTGGAATTGCTGACCTCTTGCAGTGTATCTCTTCAGACGGTGACTGAGTCCTTGAAGTCTTTGCTTTGCATCTTCTATTGCAGTCTTAGTGCTTCTGCAGTTGAGATGGTATTTGGCGACCAATCTTGCCTTCAGTTTTCCCTTATTTTGTTCTGCTGCTGTCATTTGGCTTATTTCTCTTCTAGTAAACTCTATTTTCTTTTCTATTCTCTTCTTTCATGGTGGTACTGATGGTTTCTTTGTTTGTACTGTGTCTGGCCTTATATATCTTTCAATTACCTTTGCAGTGGCGTATATTAGACTGTTGGTTTCTGTGATATCTTTTGTGGGGATACGTTTTAGTACTTCATTTGCATTCTCAATTGCTGTCCTTAGAGCTTTGCTGTTTTGCAGCCTTTTTGTTGGGGTTCTGTCTTCACGTGACCTATTTTTGTCCATGAAGCTTTTTATGTCTTCAAACAAGCGTTGCTGTTCTTCAGTGAAGTCGCATGGAATTTCCCCAGCGAGGTTGTCAAGTGGAATTGACTGTTGTGAGGCTGTGAATTTTTCATTGTCTTCAGTGTCAGTGTATCGGATTGTAGTGTTCGCTTGTTGCTGTTCTATCTCTTGAATTTCTAGGACTGTAAGAAGCCTTTTTTTTGTAGTATCACTCTCTTCTGGTCCAGGAGCCTCTGTTCACTTCTCATATCATCTGGATGGTGTTTGAGCCAGTGTTCATACATTCGTTTTCTATATCCTCTTGTTGTTGGTTGGCTTTGATAGTAAGAGACCATGATTTGTATGTTTTCCTCTCTAGTCCATTTCCTCCGAGCTTTTGCTTGCGTTTCAGTAACCCATTTTTCACTAGAACACCCCGAAACATCAGTGTCTAGCGCAGACCTTGTTAACCCGGGCGAAGTCTGATCCGGAATGGAATCAAAGTTTGTTTTCTCCATCATGAATGGGATGGGCAAGTGTGTATTTTGGAGGGAGCCGCTTTTCCCTCCCTCGATAGTCCAGAGTTGGGATAGAACCCGTAACCTTCATGTTTGTCGACACAGCACAGGCTGCTTAACTTTCTGGGTGAGGTTTTTTCTGCTCTAACCACTGGACTATTATTATTATTATTATTATTATTATTATTATTATTATTATTATTATTCAGTCTCTTTCTACGACTTCTGTTTGACTGTCGGCTGTGATCCAAGGTCTCGGAATCTTAACAAGATTCTGGGAGATCCAAGGTTTTACGGAGGATGTGGGCACTTCCGAGGAGCGCTGCTTTGAGTAATGGAGCGATTCTGTGTTTTCCAGGGAGTTTATTCAGGTAGCCTTCCAATTCTGATGTTATGTTCCCCAAGGCTCCTATCACTATTGGTATCACTTCTGCTTTTACATTCCACAGTCTGTGGATTTCTAATCTGAGGTCTTGGTATTTTTCTATTTTTTCTCTTTCTTTAGTTAGTATGTTTCTATCACTTGGAACAGCGACATCAATAATTGTTACTGTTCTGTTGGACTTATTGAGAACTACAATGTCTGGTCGTCTTGCAGGAATCACCCGGTCTGTTCTTATCTCGAAGTCCCATAGTATTTTGATTTCTTCTGTTTCGGTGACTGCTTCTGGTTGATGCATCCATGCTCTTTCTGGAGTTTGTATGCCATAGTTCTCACACAGATTTCTATGTATGTGTTTTGCCACTTCATTGTGTCGTTTGGTGTATTCTGTTCCAGCCAGAACCTGACATCCAGATAGTATGTGTTCTGTTGTCTCATCCATGGATTTGCATAGTCTACATTTGGAATAATTTGAAATTTTCATGATTTTCGTTTTGTGTGCTTTGGTGTTGAATGCTTGATCTTGTGCAGCTGTTATGAGTGCTTCTGTTTCTGCTATCAATCCTGCCTCTTTCAACCATTTGTACATTGATTGCTTTGTTGATATTTCGTCGGCTTGTCGTACATATTGGCCATGTAGAGGTTTCTGGCTCCAGGTATGTGCTAGTTCTTACTTCGTTGTTTTCTTCCATGTTTCTTGGTCTGTTTCTGGTGGTTGGAATATTCCACTCATTTTTACTGCTTCTATCAGTGGATCATCTTTGTTGTTATTTCAGATGTAGTCTACAAGGCCAATGACTTCTCCTTCAAAGACATGTTTAATTTTCTTGAGATCTCGGCCTCCCATTTTTCGAGATACATATAGTCTGTCTACGTCTGCTTTGGGGTGTAAGGCTTTATGTATTGTGAGTAGCTTTCTTGTTTTCCTGTCCAATTCATTTATTTCATTTGCTGTCAAATATATGATACCTCCAGTGTAGCTTACTACAGGTATTGCGTATGCATTAAGGGCTTGTATTTTGTTTGCCCCATTTAGCTTGGACTTAAGGACTTGTCTAACACGTTTTTCATATTCTCTCTTAACTTTGGACTTCACTTCTCTCTGCATATTTTCATGATGTTGTAGTATCTCAAGATACTTATATCCATTTTCCATTGAAACATCGTTGATTTTTCCGATGTCGAATTGCAGGCCTTCTGTTGTTTTGACCTTGCCTTTCTCGATGATAATTCGTCCACATTTCTCAATGCCGAATTTCATGTTGATGTCCTCACTGCAGATCTTGACAGTATTGATCAGGGATGTGATGTCACGTTCATTTTTTCCGTACAGCTTGAGATCGTCCATGTACAGTAGATGGCTGATGACCTGTCCTGCTTTCATTATTATTATTATTATTATTATTATTATTATTATTATTATTATTATTATTATTCAGCCTCTTTCCACGACTTCTGTTTGACTGTCGGTTGAGATCCAAGGTCTCGGAATCTTAACAAGATTCTGGGAGATCCAAGGTTTTACGGAGGATGTGGGCACTTCCGAGGAGCGCTGCTTTGAGTAGTGGAGCGATTCTGTGGTTTCCAGGGAGTTTATTCAGGTAGCCTTCCAATTCAGATGTTATGTTCCCCAAGGCTCCTATCACTATAGGTATCACTTCTGCTTTTACATTCCACAGTCTCTGGATTTCTAATCTGAGGTCTTGGTATTTTTCTATTTTTTCTCTTTCTTTTGTTTTTATGTTTCTATCACTTGGAACAGCGACATCAATGATTGATACTGTTCTGTTGACCTTATTGAGAACTACAATGTCTGGTCTTCGTGCAGGAATCACCCGATCTGTTCTTATCTCGAAGTCCCACAGCATTTTGACTTCTTCTGTTTCGGTGACTGCTTCTGGTTGATGCATCCATGCTCTTTCTGGGGTTTGTATGCCATAGTTCTCACACAGATTTCTATGTATGTGTTTTGCCACTTCATTGTGTCGTTTGGTGTATTCCGTTCCAGCCAGAACTTGACATCCAGATAGTATGTGCTCTGTTGTCTCATCCATGGATTTGCAGAGTCGACATTTGGAATCATTTGAAATTTTCATGATTTTCGCTTTGTGTGCTTTGGTGCTGAGTGCTTGATCTTGTGCAGCTGTTATGAGTGCTTCTGTTTCTGCTTTCAATCCTGCCTCTTTCAACCATTTGTACGTTGATTGCTTTGTTGATATTTCGTCGGCTTGTCGTACATACTGGCCATGCAGAGGTTTCTGGCTCCATGTATGTGCTAGTTCTTGCTTCGTTGTTTTCTTCCATGTTTCTTTGTCTGTTTCTGGGGGTTGGAATAGTCCACTCATTTTTACTGCTTCTATCAGTGGATCATCTTTGTTGTTATACCAGATGTAGTCCACAAGGCCAATGACTTCTGCTTCAATGACATGTTTGATTTTCTTGAGACCTCTGCCTCCCATTTTTCGAGATACATAGAGCCTGTCTACGTCTGCTTTGGGGTGTAAGGCTTTATGTATTGTGAGTAGTTTTTTTGTTTTCCTGTCCAGTTCATTTATTTCATTTGCTGTCCAATCTATGATACCTCCAGTGTAGCTTACTACAGGTATTGCGTATGCATTAAGGGCTTGTATTTTGTTTGCCCCATTTAGCTTGGACTTCAGGACTTGTCTAACACGTTTTTCATATTCTCTCTTAACTTTGGACTTCACTTCTCTCTGCATATTTTCTTGATGTTGTAGTATCTCAAGATACTTATATCCATTTTCCATTGAAACATCGTTGATTTTTCCGATGTCGAATTGCAGGCCTTCTGTTGTTTTGACCTTGCCTTTCTCGATGATAATTCGTCCACATTTCTCAATGCCGAATTTCATGTTGATGTCCTCACTGCAGATCTTGACAGTATTGATCAGGGATGTGATGTCACGTTCATTTTTTCCGTACAGCTTGAGATCGTCCATGTACAGTAGATGGCCTATGACCTGTCCTGCTTTCATTATTATTATTATTATTATTATTATTATTATTATTATTATTATTATTATTATTATTATTATTATTCAGCCTCTTTCCACGACTTCTGTTTGACTGTCGGTTGAGATCCAAGGTCTCGGAATCTTAACAAGATTCTGGGAGATCCAAGGTTTTACGGAGGATGTGGGCACTTCCGAGGAGCGCTGCTTTGAGTAGTGGAGCGATTCTGTGGTTTCCAGGGAGTTTATTCAGGTAGCCTTCCAATTCAGATGTTATGTTCCCCAAGGCTCCTATTACTATAGGTATCACTTCTGCTTTTACATTCCACAGTCTCTGGATTTCTAATCTGAGGTCTTGGTATTTTTCTATTTTTTCTCTTTCTTTTGTTTTTATGTTTCTATCACTTGGAACAGCGACATCAATGATTGATACTGTTCTGTTGGCCTTATTGAGAACTACAATGTCTGGTCTTCGTGCAGGAATCACCCGATCTGTTCTTATCTCGAAGTCCCACAGTATTTTGACTTCTTCTGTTTCGGTGACTGCTTCTGGTTGATGCATCCATGCTCTTTCTGGGGTTTGTATGCCATAGTTCTCACACAGATTTATTATTATTATTATTATTATTATTATTATTATTATTATTATTATTATTATTATTATTACTATTACTATTTATTTATCTACTACTAATGATTTCATTGAATTACACTTTCTGATTCATAATGAATACTTTAAAGCTCAGTTTTCTAAACATAAAAAAATGAACTTTTAATTCTAATAACATTTTATTTATTCAAACCTTTAAAATTTTTACTTAATATACAAATGGAAAATTATGAAAATTAATTGTTTAATTACTGTTATACTTAAGCAATTAGCAAACATGCGCGTTGAAAACTTTGATAAAATAATTGTAATTATTGGTAGTTTTATTTGTAAATCAACATTCGCCTTAATCGAGGACATAACACAAATGCGAAACGTGTGTATGATTGCACATAGACACTTATACATGCTCGAAAACAGTCAAGCCATTTGAACGTAAAGGCGAAATATTTTGTTGGAGGTGGGAGATCTGACGTCATACGGGCTTGTTAGTAGTGTACAGGGGATGAGACAGAAAACGCCTCACTCTGATATTTGAAATATGAAATCGTTTCCATTGGGAATGTTAGGATACTGAAATGTTTCTGAGAGGGACAACTTGGACTTCGAAAGTCCGTGGGATATTCTTCCGGATGGGCGGAAATGTAGGTACAGTGAACAATTAGAGAAAAGTAATTCTTACGTCAACAATTTACAACAGGCGTTATGTGAATGACTGACGTCACCGGGTATACATAAATAGATTTCATGGCAATATTTATTTGGATCGTTGATGTGTTGTTCTCTAACTTGGAAGTGTGTCCAAGTGACCTGTTCCGAGTGGCTACTATGTAATGAATGAATATAATACTTTGGCTGCTGTATAAGACGATTAATTTTTATTAGTTTAATGGGGTATTGCAAAGTTTCAATTACACACTATACAAAATGCATTAATTAATTTACATTCCCCTAATGATCAATAAATAGTGGGGATAAGAGGTGGTATTAATTATAACATAGTTCTTTCAATTTAATTTAATCTCATCATGCTATTGTAAACTCTTACTTGGCCATCTGAAGGATTCCTGCTAATTGCTCGCAGTAACTGAGTAGAACTGATGTTTGGCATTGCAAGAATTTTAGTGACATTATTGTCCAACAAGTCTGACGTCAAATGCTTTAATACAACATCCGACTTGTTTAACTGCTTTACCGCCTCTTTAACTTTCTTCATCACCACGTCATCCTCCTGTTGCTCCGTTATCTTCAGCTGACTGAAGTTTGCTCCCACGCTTTTAACTTCTAATGTGAACAATCCGTGTTGTCTGTGTATGATGAGAACATCAAAGTCACCCTCGTCGTAATGTTGTTGAAGAAAGTGTTCGGGTAGTGTGCTAGGGCGTGGTAGAAGTGCAGCAGTAGCCGCATAACTAGGTTCACCAAGGTAGTTCCCGAACTGTAGCTGAGAAATGACCATCATCACTTCTTTCGGTTGACTGTTATCCGCCAGTGCACGAAAACATTGCAACACACGCTCGAAGGCTTTGTCGTTACGCACGTCACTGTCATACACGGGTTGAAGGTGTAAGTTAACTTGACTTCTGTTTACCACTGGGACTGAAAGATTTGGTGCAGAAGAAGACTGAAAAGAAAATTACCACTCAAAATTAATATTAGTTTAAATATTTAGAACGAAAACATGTTTGAACATTTCTGAAATGGATCAGGCTTGCGATATTCGTCTCCAACTTTCTCCATTTACTTGAAACGATTTCCTGAAACTACAATCAACTGAACTTAATAAATTTCAAATACCAATATTACCTCCAATATGTGAACTTAATACATTTCAAATATCAAAATTACCTCAAAAATGTGAACTTAATAAATTTCAAATATCAATATTACCTCCAATATGTGAACTTAATAAATTTCAAATACCAATATTACCTCCAATATGTGAACTTAATACATTTCAAATATCAAAATTACCTCCAAAATGTGAACTTAATAAATTTCAAATATCAATATTACCTCCAATATGTGAACTTAATAAATTACAAAAAGCGAACTTGCCTCAGAAAATTCTGTGAATTTAATATATTACAAATAGCAAACTGTATTCAAGATTAATGTGATAAGAAGAAAAGTGTAAATATTTCAGAAATTGTAACCTTCCATCTTTTGTTAAATGTTTCTACGGGAATAAACTAAAACAAACCACATGAACAATGTAATTATTTCATCCGTTACTCAGTCAGCATACAGACCAGTGAACACACACAGCATTGAACACATGTAACATTTAGGACACAAAAGTCAAGACACATAGCAGTCAAGACACATAGCAGTCAGAATACACAATTTTCATACACATAAAAATCAGCGCAAGCAACATATTTTTATGGGAGATAATTATGACAAAAAACAAAATCGATGAACATTCCTCAAAACCAGAATCGTAACTTTGAATCTTAACCCACACACCCACCTCTCTGAAAAAATCTAAACTCTCTTCCCCTTCATTTACAAGTACATATATTTTTGAAGTTACAAATATTGGGCTCTTTCCGTTGAAAGGCCCCAAACGCTGTGGAGTCTGGAGGGGCAGGAGTTACGTCTCTGTTCGAAGCATTTAAGTGAAATAAAAATGTCAGCTAACACACTTAAACGCTGAGTATTAACTCCCACTTTTCATTAAAAACTCAACATATTCTTTCATAAGATGACAGATTTTGACTAAGAGAAGTAATTATAATAGAATTGGTTTTAAAGTAAAGGAAATAATTATAAAAGAGTTGTTTAAATTACTGAAAAATAATTTTGTCAAATAACTTCCAACACAAAAATCAAAGATCGAGAAGCGTTATTTTTGTTAGATCTACGTGTAGTGAGGTGTAGTAGTTGTTTGAAAGAAATAAGTTGTAATAAAGCGAGAGTTGGACAGCGCTATTAGCGATAGGTCTACCGGTGTACACTTCTATTTCTAAACTTAATTGTTATAAAACAATTGTTAAATGTCAAAGCGACCAACCTTTGGCCCTGCTTATACTGATATTTTTAAGTCTTAAAGTTGGAAGTAAATAAGTCAGGTGAAGGATAGTTTAGAAATTGCTGATGTAATCCAAACCAGTTCAACTGGATGAGTAGTTATTCTGATAAATACACTATGTAACAAATTTTCACTGTTATTCCAGAAAAACTTTGCTTCTGTGACCGGGACATTGAAATTTGGAAAATCGCGTGTGTTCGAGAAAATTCTCGATTTGCTTTCAATGCCGAGGTTCCTCCCTGAACTGCTAGAGTTGTCCACATGTTTCTACAATTCTCCTGAACACTCTAGAACGTTCAAGAAACTTCCAGAACTTTCGAGAAACTCTCAGAACTTTCTAGAACGTTCTTGAACGTTCCAAAAGTAGCTGTACAAGTATAAAAGCACAGGTGTCTCGAACCAAGATTCCAATTCGTGTTATTGCAGACTGAAAGGATAACGATTCGTAGTTGAAGAGAAGTTATTTATTTGATATGGCATCAAGAGATTGTTTGCATCCAGCTGATTCATTCTGCTACATGTGCGGACAATTCATAAAGACAAGAGCGAAAAAGTATTCCGTGGAAGCAAGTCTTATAATGTGCGAGGCCTACAAGGCATACTTTAGTGTGCCGGTCGGGGACCAAGACAAATCTTGGGCACTGCATTTCACATGCGAATATTGCAAGAAATCACACGAAGGTAAACTGAACAATTGCTTCTCGCTTAGATGTGTTTTAATTTATTTTCATAAAATTTCAATGCTTTAGATCGAGTTCATTTCAAAGAGTTGTAATTTACAAAGTTTTGTCATAAGTCGTGTACTGTAGGCAAATACGTTCCATCTTGAAATCGTTCCATATTTTGAAATTTCCTGCCCTCAAATTATTATAATACATAATTATAATACATAATTCTTATGTATTATTATGTGCTATGTTACAGGTTGGTACAGAGGAGAGAAGCGAGCCATGAAGTTTGCTATCCCGCGAATTTGGCAAGAGCCCACGGACCACTCAAGCAACTGCTACTTCTGCATGGTAAACCCAAAAAGTCGTCACACCGGCAAGAATGCCCTTCAGATCGCTTATCCAGACATACCTTCTTCCATCGCCCCAGTACCACACAGCCCCGATCTGCCTGTTCCGACACCTCCTAGGCGGCATCGGCCATCTTCAGGAGACAGCAGCAAGTCAGATAGCGAGGCAGATACTGGAGATATGGACTACGATTCCGCAGATGAAGTTGGGGATAGAAAGCCGTACTTTCCTAACCAGAAAGACGTGAACGATTTAATTAGGGACCTCGGGCTTACGAAATCCAAAGCTGAGCTTCTGATATCCAGGCTCAAACAGTGGAACTTGGTTGATGATAGCGTACAAGTCACGGATCAGAGGAAGTGGCATCAAAGATTCTCCAACTTCTTCAGTCAGCGTGATGGGCTGTGCTTCTGCAACGATGTTGCCGGTCTATTCCAGGCTATAGGTATCGCATGTAATCCTATTGAATGGCGCCTATTCATAGACAGTTCATCCCTGAGCCTCAAAACCGTGTTGCTTCACAATGGAAACAACTACCCGTCTCTCCCGATGGCCCACTCTGTGCATCTCAAAGAGGACTACACCAGTGTCAATATGTTGCTGAGTGCATTAAAGTATGACGACTACGGATGTGAGGTCATCGGTGACTTCAAAATGGTATCATTCCTCATGGGTCTTCAATGAGGGAAGAGCAATGTGAAGTGGGCGCCGCTGATAGAACCTCATAAAATGCTTATGCCACCGCTGCACATCAAGTTAGGCCTCATTAAGCAATTTGTCACTGCTCTTGACAAGGAGTCAGCAGCATTTCAATACCTCCAAGATCTTTTTCCAAAGCTGTCCGAGGCTAAGGTCAGGGCTGGTATATTCGTCGGACCACAAATCAAGAAGATCATAGAATGTGAGGATTTCGCAAAGCTGTTGAACAGGACGGAGAGAGCGGCTTGGAGCAGTTTCATTGCAGTTGTTCAGGGCTTCCTAGGTAATCACAAAGCTGAAAACTATGTGGAGTTGGTGCAGACTCTCATAAATAATTATGCCACAATGGGATGCAGAATGTCTCTGAAAGTCCATATCCTTGATTCGCATCTCGACAAATTCAAGGAGAACATGGGCGCTTACTCGGAGGAGCAAGGCGAGCTTTCATCAAGATATATTGAACTTTGAACGTCGTTACCAAGGACAGTATAACGAAAACATGATGGGGGACTACATTTGGGGGCTACTTCGAGAGAGCGATTCACAGTACAATCGTAAATCTAGAAAATCTACACATTTCTTGTTGAGTGGTTTCCGACTGTGTTTGTCTATTCCTTGTGCAATTTTTGTTTTTACCTGATCATAATGACGAAAATGAAAAAAAAATCGTTCTATTTTCACAAAAAACGAGTTCTCTTCGTGCTGTTGTCGTGTAAGCAAAGTTTGTGCTTAATGAAGTCATTTTTTCACGTACTTTAGACATAAGCAATTGAAATATAACACTTAGAAGCCAGGAACAAAAATTGTGTTACATAGTCCGACACTTGTTCGTAACAATGTTATCCAGTGGTGATGGACCGGAAGTTTCTTTCTTGAAGAAGTTCTCTATTATGTCACTTTAAATTTGAACATAACGGAGTCCAGTCATAAAGGCGATCATTAGTTTATCAGGAGCAGGCCATTTTGATTTACTTTTGTTACGTCATGCTATGGTGACTACAGTGCTCTACTGGATTACATTGGTGTGTGAATCCGGTGCTGTCGTCAACTTATCAGTAAAACGTGTTGCTGTTCGATGAGTCCTGTGAATTCAGTTCGAGAGCTGATACAGCAGAAATATGTAGCTTGATTTGGTCTCAATAATTCAAGAATATTATGTTGTATGTTCCTCGTGGTGTGTGAGTATACCCACATGAAAACTGAAGATGTGCTTGATAGCACATGTGAAATTCAGGACGATTCTCTGCGGAATGCATGAAAAGTGTGTCGAAGATTCTGGAACAATTATGTAGCACTCCTCTAGAAGGAACATGTGGGACCTTGCCTAAATATGAAAGGCAGTGACTTTAATTATTTCTCTGAAACTCTACTCTCATTTCCATGATGACATACCTCAACTGAATTATATATTATGTTAAGTGTCTGTTACTGTCTGTGCTAGGATAAGCTGATGATTGTCCAGCATTAATTGAAAAAGTGTTGTGAAGTGATGTTAATGTCAATCCTATTTTGATTTTATTGATGTGTTGTATGTTTCTTTTTTGATTTAATATATTTATTGACTTTCTTATACATATTGTTTACCATATGTTGGAAAAGAAAGTGGATGAATTGGGTTTACTAAATATAGATTAAAAGACATAAGTAAGATTTCCACCAACAAAAATACTGTGTGACGGTAAATGTTGTTTTTAATAATGTAGAAGAGTAGAACGTTTACAGCGTCCACATATCCAACAAGACACACTCGTCTTTCTCACTTATTTATTAAGATTCTCCTCATTTGTAATTAGGCGATTAATTAACAATAATAATCGTAAACAATGACTAGAGTGACGTCACACATTTATTTGGAAAAAATAATTTATAATACATTAAGAGAAGCAGTGCTAGATCTACACGTCATCCATAAACAGTGTGGTGTAGTGGTTTTAACAATGTACATTCCGCATGGTTTAGTGGTTTTAACAATGTACGTTCCGCATGGTTTAGTGGTTTTAACAATGTACGTTCCGCATGGTTTAGTGGTTTTAACAATGTACGTTCCGCATGGTTTAGTGGTTTTAACAATGTACGTTCCGCATGGTTTAGTGGTTTTAACAATGTACATTCCGCATGGTTTAGTGGTTTTAACAATGTACATTCCGCATGGTTTAGTGGTTTTAACAATGTGCATTCCGCATGGTTTAGTGGTTTTAACAATGTACATTCCGCATGGTTTAGTGGTTTTAACATCTACTTTCCGTGTTGGCAATTGGCTATAGCTAACTATAGTGCAGTGATGTAGGTTATTTTTAACAATCTGCAAACCTTGTGGTGTACTTTAAGCCACCTATGCAGTGTTGAGCAGATTTTTATTTGTTTGTTTTTTAAAAAAAAATAACATTTGCATAATATATATGGACTAGAGTTTATAAACGATCTTTAAGCTACTGTGCAGTGGAGCAGTGGGGTTAGTCATCTGCCAACACTGTTATTCTGAGGGTTTAGCCATCTGCAATCTGTTCAGTGGGTTTAGTCATTTTCCATTCCTCTTATTCAGTGGGTTTAGTCATCTGCCATCCCTGTTATTCATTGGGTTTAGTCATCTGCAATTCATGTTATTCAGTGTGTTTAGACATCTGCCATCCCTGTTAATCATTGTATTTAGTCATCTGGCATCCCTGTTATTCAGTGAGTTTAGTCATCTGTCATCCCTGTTATTCAGATTATTTTAGTCGTCAGCCATCCCTCTCATTCAGTGGGTTTAGTCATCTGCAATCCATGTTATTCAGTGGGTTTAGTCACCTGCCATCCATGTTATTCAGTGGGTTTAATCATCTGCAATCGCTTTTATTCAGTGGGTTTAGTCCTCTATAATCCCTGTTATTCAGTGGGTTTAATCATCTGCAATTGCTTTTATTCAGTGGGTTTAATCATCTGCAATCGCTTTTATTCAGTGGGTTTAATCATCTGTAATCCATGTTATTAGTGGGTTTAGACGCATTTAAGTCGCATAGTGAAGAACAGTGGTTTCCCACGTTGGAGCTCCTGAGGAACTCTTGATGCTTACCAGGTTGATACATGGATCCCAATCCAAAATGAATATTTCTCTTAATCTAACAATTATATATTTGTTGCAGTACCAATGTATAGTTTAGCCAATAACATTTTCATTATAAAATGTCACTATATAAGTATTACTAGTATTACTAATATTTAATGGGACGGTTGATACTGAAAATCGTTACTTAATTCTGCAAAATCGATTTGATGTGATACAACTGAAAACGTATATCATGTTCTGCGTGGAGACGTCTTTGATAATCTGTCTTAGTTGCAGCGTACTCTGAAAATGATATCTCACAGACATAAAATGGTACAAGCACACGAAGAACTGGTGACAGATCCGAAAGTCGTCAGCTATACTTAACAAAATATCCGCGAGTGATACGGCCGTAAATTCTGTGCTGTACAATGCATTTTCTTATATGAAATTCATGAGTTGTCAGGGTTCTAGAATTATTTTGGGGTTCCACAGCTTTTGAAGCCGAGGAACCCTAAGAAAGATCTCGCGGAGCACTAAGGTTTCGCGAAGCACAGGTTGGAAACCTCTGTTGTAGAAGTGACATATGAGTGGAGATTGTTGGGCAAAACTACAAGCGCACTGTCTGATTTATTTTAGGAATTATACAATTATAGTATCGTTTCTTTACAAGAATGTTGCAGTTCTATAATCCATTCTTTGTAAGGATTATACAGTTCTAATATCGATTCATGTTATGGAGTATATAGATCTTGAATCGATTAATCATAACGATTATATAACTCTAGAGTCCATTCATTGTAGGAATTGTAAAGCTCTACAACTGATTTATTGCAGGGATTATAATGTTCCAGAATAAATTTATTATAAAGATTATATTGTTCCAAACTCGGTTTATTATAAGGATTGTACTGTTCAAAAATTATTATATTCAAATTTCAGGGAGTGTAAAGTTTTAGAACATTTTTTCGGGGATTATACATTTCTACATGGGATTCTTTATAGGAATTAATGGCTAAATAAGTTCTAATTTGGATTCATCAGTATTATATAATTATAAATTTGATTGTTTATAAATACTATACAGTTCTAGCACCGATTTATTGTAGTGATTATAAAGTTCTAGTATAGATTTATTGTAGTGATTATAAAGTTCTGGAATAGATTTAATGTAGAGATTAAGTTGTAGAGTAGATTTAGAATAATGTGATTATAAAATTATCGAATATATTTATTGTGGTGATTATAAAATTATCGAATACATTTATTGTGGTGATTATAAAGTTCTAATTCAGCTCAAATATAGTTCTATATTAAATTAATTGTTTTGAATATTAATTATAAATTCGATTAATTTTATGTATATAAAATTCTAGATTAAATTCATTGTGTGAGTATAAAATTATTGATTCGATTTATTGTACGCATATAAAGTACCCGACAATATTTATTATAAAGATTGTACATAATAAAATAACTTCATTGCGATATTTGTGAAATTGTAGAATCGAATCATTGCAGCAATTATAAGTTCTAGAATATATTTTAAACATAGACACACGCACACACATCCACGTACACGCAAACGCGTGGCACATATTAATCACGTGTTAATAGGTCAATGTAATGAGGTTAAGGTCAAAATTATACTTCAACTCCTAAACCATAATTAGTCTGCATGGTCCTGTTGTCCTTGAAACTGTGTCGCATACATAACCGACATTTCGGGCACCCGCCTTGCAACGGTGATGCAACCACCCCTGTTGCGTGCATGGTACTCACAACCACGAGCCGAATGTATTAATTGGTGGGTCGTGTCCAAGCCTGATGCTGACCGATAGTTTTTCCGCCATGAATTCGTATATGTCTTTAAATACACTGTACCGGGGTCTGAGAGCCATTCACGAGGATACAGCGCCTGCGGCATTTCGCAAAGGCATCGCATATATTCCGTGAGTCAAGAAAACCCGTTGTGCCAAGACAAGTACCTTTGTACTAAGGGAAGGTAATAACACATCGATTTCTTAACAATATTTATTATGTATTTCATTAAGACTGTTGATTGTATGAATTTTGCATTATCTATCGTGGTTAAACTACATTATTGCTATTTTCTCCTGACATGTGGCAAAATAATAGAGTGGCTATATTTTGGTGTATTTGCACCTCTATATAAGTGTTGGATTGTGGAACGGTAGTTTATCTATATTGTATAAAGATTAGGAAACTTTAAATTCATCTTTTGGAAGCCAACAACTAACTGAATTGTATTTGTGGAACGCCTGTGCGCGTTGAGGTATTCTGTATATAATAATCTAACGCACTTGCCTGTAAATTCCTTGTTGTAATTGTAACACGCATATGCGTGATTTTGAGACGTGTTCCTCATTTCATATATTTTACCTTTTAGTGTGAAATAGAATTACTTTGTATGTAAAGATCAAATCCATTGTGTGAGATGCATTGCGTTGTAATTGTAACACACATGAGCGTGATTTTGGATTGTATCTTATTTTTTCGTTTGATGTAAGATACGATTAAAGTTCGATTTGTAAATAGGTTGCGCTATTTGTCTTTGTCACGTGTACGGGTCAGCGAGTCACTAAGAGTGTCGCTCATGAAACTCAGGAAAGAAATTATATTTTCAGAGTGGTTTTTTTGTGGCCTTTGGCTTTTCTGACCTTTTATGGAGATTCTGTAGAGACCTTGTGCGAGCATTCAACGTGCCTAGACTTACCAGAAGCGCACGGAGGGGGTCATTACATTTGGGGGAAGAGCCGAGTTATGTAACAGCCGTCAACCGGGCCTGACGATGTACTGTCAAGCAAGAGTGCTGTCATAACTCGTGGACTTGTGGGAGTTAAGTAAATAGATCAATGTACTCTGAACCTTAGTCTGGAATCTTGTGACTCGTACGACACAATAGACAATTGCAGTCCTGTGACCTGCATATCGGAAACGAATGTATAGAATTGTCTTTTTACTAATTGTTAATTAATAAATACTTTATTGTTGTCTAATTATGGTAGATGACTCATTATTGCAAGGAAGACCAATGGAGACTGGGTTGGGGGTATAAAGTCAAGACGAACGATTGAATGCATAATTAGTTATAATTGGATAACGCACTAAGTCCGGGCTTTGTTACACAAGTTTGCTGTCGCTGAAATTAGTATCCAAACTACGGAGGTAGTTTAGGGACTTGTTGTCAGCATAGGTGAATGCTAAAATTTAATAATCTAAAATCCTCATGCTGAGACAGGGTCTCAACACAAATGCTGGAATGTAACAGTCAATGTCACGGAAAACCTAAATGCAGTTTAAATGGGAACTTATACATCTCTAGCGCAGTGAGCGAGGACAGAGCGTTCAAAGTGATAAATGAAGAGTGAGTGGTGTTCACTCCAAATCAACATCGAATTAAATATTCATACGTCATTGATTCAGTGACTTTCTACCACTCCGGGCGGGCGTGGTTTTGTTTAGCTAGCTGTTCAGATAGCGATTGTAACAGTTAATCAAGGTTTGGAACAGTATCACAATGTCCATGTCATCATGTGCCTCCTGCTGCATGAAAAGAAACAAAATCAATGATGCAGTGTTTAATTCTCAAACGAACTTCAGCACTATCTTCAAAATGCCTGTTCCTTCAAGCAGAACACAATGATTACAATGATTCTTGTACTGACGTACTTGGCATCCTTGCTTTTATACATAAAGAGTGCATAGTGTATTCCCTTAATGCTTATACACACTGCAACAGACGTGTTCATGCACCTCAATGTTGAAAGTCAGAACCAAGTCAGAAGGCTGTTTGCTGACTGCAAAACATGATTAAGGAACAAGCCTAAGTTTCTTGTTTAGTACAATATAACTCCATACTATCTTCCATACCATTTTCAAACCTGCAATTTGTGCAACGGTATTCATTATCCCTATACACACACATGGTAAAATAAAGACAGTGTATCAAACAATGTCATATATGTATATACCACATGGGTTCAGCTTAGTTCAAACATTTGTAGTAATAAAAGTTAAATCACATAGTACATCTCTACATTATACAAATATAACATATCATAGTAAAATGCAATGAAATGTTTCTTCATTGTAAAATGCATGAATTCATTCTCAATCAGTCAGTTAAACTCACCACTGAAGCTAATGACTGCCTTCAAGCTGGATTTCTCCCTTTGCCACTCGAATTCATAGTGAATAGGCAGCAGAATTATCTACTGCAAGTAAGCTCCTTACACCCAGCCCATTAGCTATCATAAATCATAATCATTGGATAACAGAAAACTTCTCACTCAGTTTCCACTAGATCAGCGAATCTAAGATATTCTTGCCTTAGGGTGTTTATTTCAAACTCAGACACTTTCAAATTAACACCGTAAGGAGTGTCCAAGGTCGTGTCACTCTGAAAATTTAACAACTTACATAACAATTAAATTAAAATAGGGAGGGGAAATATACTCTTTCACAGATAGATAGATAGAAGATAGATAGATTGATGGATGGATGGATGAATGGCTGGACGGATGAAAGGACCAACGGGCAGACAGACAGATAGACAAACAGACAGAGAGATAGATAAATAGATAGATAGATAGATCGATAGATAAATTGATTTCTTTTCTTTAGTTAATAAATGGATTTAAGTCAACTGCTGGTGTTATGTGTATTTAGGGTTTATTCCATGTATATATGTGCAATGGTCCAAGAGTGGTATATCTGATCATAAGATGGACAATGCTGCCGAACGATGATGTACAACAGCCACAGCAACAGAGATGGCAACACGCTTGGTTGTTGTTACATTTTCTTTATTTCAGTTCATGCGCCGATGACATTGGCTGAAACTGTCTTTGGTGGGGCATTTCACTAGGAAGTTACACAGGACTCAGTCATGGCATATCAGATAAATGTTTCTGATTGTCAGACTGCGGTCGAACCTGAGGGGGGAAATGCCCTGCTCAGAGCAGAACAATTGGTAGTTGACAGCACTGTATCGGATATGGTGGTGACAGAACAATTGGTTGTGTATGTACCCTAAAATATACAAGATACAGCGACTGGCAGAGTACTGTCTGAATACCACGCACCTAACTGACTTGGTGGCAAGTACATGAATGATGTAGCATCAATGCTGGCAGTGTGAGTGCAGATGGTTGCTTGTACACATCAGGGGACATATCGTAGGAGTGGTATGGTAGATAGGAACCCTCCATCCTCGTCTGACAGTGTTGATGCGATGGTATGCGAATGAACTGCTGTCAGGGCTGATAAAATGATCATAAACATTGTTATCGCAAGGAACGCTAGAGATAGTGTGTTGTCTAAGTATAATGCGCCTAACATACCTGCTGACATTTATACAGTTGATGTAATAATGAATTCAGTTTTTAATGTGATTGAAATTGAAAATCTTATTGAAACTTCATGTAAGATTGTGGCCGAGAACATATACAAAACTAAAGCTAAACAAGCACGTGTGTACAACTGTAAAACGAAAGAATCTTATATTGATGTCAGTATTGAGTGTTGTTGTTGTAACCTCTGCACATGGACAAATTAGTTGTATCGTGGCAAGGACCCTATGAAGTTGTTAAGAAATTCAGTGGATGCAATTTCCGAATTCAGATCGGATCAAAAACAAAACCATTTCATGATAGCTTGATGAAAGTGTATAAAGAACACCCAGATAAATTGGTTGTTTCTACTGTAATAGAGGATGATGCTACCTCTGTACCTTACCACACCCCAGGTTAACAGATGCATAAACTGTTGATGCTGTTATTTTAAATAAAGAACTCTCAGATTTTGAATCACAACAGTTGTGGGGCATGATAATGGAAACTCATGATGATTTTACTGATAAACCTGGAAAAACGAGTCTGTGTGAATTTACAATCTCACATCGTGATCAGTATTCTATCCGCATGAAACCGTACAGGTCATCATATGCTAGACGTGAACCTGTAAAACAGGAAATTGATTCTATGTTAGGTTTAGGATTAATTTCCTGTTTTACAGCTTCATGTTAGGCTTCTGTATGATAGAGAAGTCTGAGTCTCCATATAGTTTTCTAATTGTCTTAGTAAAAAAGGATGGCACACACTGATTTTGTGAGGACTTCAGACCGTTGAATAAATCAATTGTTTTTTTCAGCTGCATCTACGCCGGAACCAGAGTACCTTTTCCCTTGGTTCAGTGGAGCAAAACATTTTTCTAAATTAGACTTGACCAAAGGTTTCTGGTAAATTCCAGTTTGCAAGGCAGATAGGCCCAAACTGGTATTCAGTACACCTGATGGACAATATCAATGTCGGCACTGCCATTTGGTGTCCTCACAGCACCAGCTGTTTTCACAAAGATGATGAGATTGCTCATCAAACCCATGAAAGAAGATCCAATCTCTAATTTCATTGATGACATTTGGTGGCTACTCAAACCCTGGAAGAACACATCCCAGTGTTAAGGAAATTATTCCAGCATTTGAAAGAATGTATCATTCTGCACGTTCAACTAAATGTTTCTTTGGACATTTTAAACTCTAATATTTGGGACACAGTGGGACAAGGTCTCCTGTGTCCAGATGCATTTAAGGTAAGAAAACCTGAAGAGATGGGGAGACCCCTCTACAAGACAAATGTTAAATCATTTTTGGGATTGTCTGGTTACTAGAGGAAATTAATTCACAAGTTCAGTGCCATTGCCAAACCACTCATTGATTTGATTAGGATAGCCAAATCTGAGATAGTGATTTGGAGTGAGGAGTGTGAAGACTGCCTTTCACAAAATCCTGTCTTCCAATTACCTGATTTTAAGGAAGAATTCATACTCAGAATGGATGCATGTAATGCAGGACTAGGATACTATAATGATGCATAAACATGGTGGTGTTCTGTATCCTGTATCCTATGCCAGTCATATGTTAAATGCGGCTGAACAGAATAATTCAGCTTCAGAAAAAGAATGTCATGGAATTGTTTGGACAGTTCAGTAGAAATGGAAGTGTAAGAGTACAGTACATAATTCTCTGTAATTGATGTGAAAATTTTCTATAATATATTGTATTATAGAAATTTTTTGTGTCTTCTTTATTGTGGAGATTAAAGAATAATCTTACCTTTTGTGCATTTGTATGATGATAACATTATTATGTATTTGTAATTTCCTGTCGAAAGGGAGAAAGAAATAATGATAATGATTTTGCATTTGATTTACGTTTATATTGCTAAGTGTAGAGACATAACGGGTCTTAATTGTCTTTAACTTATAAGAAGGAAATGTATAATCATTTTCATGATAAATTGTTCTTATACCTCTTTAAGTGTGGAGACAGACTGGTCATGTTCCAGCTTATAATGAGAGAAAATAATATGGTGCTGATATTTTATTGCTCAGTGACTAGTGAGGCATGTAAAATTATGTTATCTTGTTTATGATATTATTAAATTAACTGTGTGTATGTTTTAAAACATATGTATTAAGCATATAAATAGCATCATTATCAGTGATACGATTGCATGCATATATAATAAACACCTTTATCATTAGTACCATTACATAAATACATTATATACACTATAATCGCTTACACGATTATATAAATACATAAAAATGCCAAGATAACTACTATGTTTATATTTAATGCAAGCAATGTGTGAGAAATTCATTATTGTAAATTGATTTTACCGTAGTCTGACTGGATCTATCCTGTGGAATTTGAACCACTAACATCTGCTCGCCAGCAATGTTCTCCATGCTGTATTGCATGCCATTGAATTGAATGGGAGGTAAGAAATAAGTTTGTGTGTGAAGTTCAGGGTACCAAGCCTTTATACACTGGAGCCAATAGTTTTCAGCTGATTGCTGTGACGACTGATCTTGATCCTCATTGGACGCCTACAGAAATTATAACAACAATGACGTCACACTAATCTTTCTGTGACAACCCTGCATACACTCCTTGTGAGATCATTACAATATCAAAATGTCGGTCTCTACGATTAATACAATTTTTGTCTTAACTTCGGGACATTGAAATTTGCAATAGTGAAAAGATTGCACAGTTCAGAAAGTAAACTTAATGTTTCTTAATTTTCTACTCTTAATCTATATGAAGATTGTAACAAAGATAATATTTACATTAAAATAAAATTTTGACGCCAACGCCACCCTGTTAAGGGTTATTATTATTATTCAGCCTCTTTCCACGACTTCTGCTTGACTGTCGGTTGTGATCCAAGGTCTTGGAATCTTACCAAGATTCTGGGAGATCCATGGTTTTACGGAGGATGTGGGCACTTCCGATGAGCGCTGCTTTGAGTAGTGGAGCGATTCTGTGGTTTCTAGGGAGTTTATTCAGGTAGCCTTCCAATTCAGATGTTATGTTCCCTAAGGCTCCTATCACTATAGGTATCACTTCTGCTTTTACATTCCACAGTCTCTGGATTTCTAATCTGAGGTCTTGGTATTTTTCTATTTTTTCTCTTTCTTTTGTTTTTATGTTTCTATCACTTGGAACAGCGACATCAATGATTGATACTGTTCTGTTGGACTTATTGAGAACTACAATGTCTGGTCTTCGTGCAGGAATCACCCGATCTGTTCTTATCTCGAAGTCCCAGAGTATTTTGACTTCTTCTGTTTCGGTGACTGCCTCTGGTTGATGCATCCATGCTCTTTCTGGGGTTTGTATGCCATAGTTCTCAACAGATTTCTATGTATGTGTTTTGCCACTTCATTGTGTCCTTGGTTTATTCTGTTCCAGCCAGAACCTGACATCCAGATAGTATTTGCTCTGTTGTCTCATCCGTGGATTTGCAGAGTCGACATTTGGAATCATTTGAAATTTTCATGATTTTCGTTTTGTGTGCTTTGGTGTTGAGTGCTTGATCTTGTGCAGCTGTTATGAGTGCTTCTGTTTCTGCTTTCAATCCTGCCTCTTTCAACCATTTGTACGTTGATTGCTTTGTTGATATTTCGTCGGCTTGTCGTACATACTGGCCATGCAGAGGTTTCTGGCTCCATGTATGTGCTAGTTCTTGCTTCGTTGTTTTCTTCCATGTTTCTTTGTCTGTTTCTGGGGGTTGGAATAGTCCACTCATTTTTACTGCTTCTATCAGTGGATCATCTTTGTTGTTATTCCAGATGTAGTCCACAAAGCCAATGACTTCTCCTTCAATGACATGTTTGATTTTCTTCAGACCTCTGCCTCCCATTTTTCGAGATACATAGAGCCTGTCTACGTCTGCTTGGGGTGTAAGGCTTTATGTATTGTGAGTAGTTTTCTTGTTTTCCTGTCCAGTTCATTTATTTCATTTGCTGTCCAATCTATGATGCCTCCAGTGTAGCTTATTACAGGTATTGCGTATGCATTAAGGGCTTGTATTTTGTTCTCTCCATTTAGCTTGGACTTCAGGACTTGTCTAACACGTTTTTCATATTGTCTCTTAACCTTGGACTTCACTTCTCTCTGCATATTTTCTTGATGTTATAGTATCCCAAGATACTTATATCCAGTTTCCATTGAAGCATTGTTAATTCTTCCGATGTCGAATTGCAGGCCCTCTGTTGTTTTGACCTTTCATTTCTGTATGACAATTCGTCCACATTTCTCAAGGCCGAATTTCATGTTGATGTCCTCATTATTATTATTATTATTATTATTATTTGTTATTATTATTTATTATTATTATTATTATTATTATTGTTGTTGTTGTTGTTGTTGCCACGTTACAACTGGGTTTATATACATTGTTCTCGGTTCCCATATTAATTCTGGGGTTTATATACATCATGACTAGTACTCATATTGTCGACTCATGAAAATTCTGTTATATATGATCATGGGTGCTCAGGGCGGTGAGTCCTCCATCAATCCGTGGCATGGTCCAGTACATGGTCGTTTGCTTCATCTATTATTTTCACAGGTGGTTTCTTTGGCGATGGTAGCACAGACTCTGCTTCACCAACCACGTCGCATGACCTCTACCCCAGTTGCATCCACAGCAGCCTGGTACTAATCAAACCAATTAGAATGAATCGTATCAGGCTAAGTTGAGAATGGGATGTAAGAAAAAAGGAGTTATTTTTGTGACAAACGGGAAACTTAGGTTTCCTTATTTATTAGATTTTGTAGTGAATGATAAGCCCTTTCACTTGCACTTCCTAGTTTCAACTTTTAAGTTTCCAGTTATCCTTCACGTGTGATTCCTGCACGAAGACCAGACATTGTAGTTCTCAATAAACCCATCAGAACAGTAACAATCATTGATGTCGCTGTTCCAAGTGATAGAAACAAAAGAAAGAGTAACAAATGAAAAATACCAAGACCTCAGACTAGAAATGCATAAGTGATACTATAGTGATAGGAGCCTTTGGGGAATGTTACGTGTCCAGTTTTTTGTTTAAAGACCCTGCTTCAGAAATTTTAGAATTTAAATGAATTAAATTCACTCCCTTATCCTGAACAGACTGGTTGCTCAAATTTACCCTTCAGTTTCAATAAAATTTACTACTTGTTGTTTAAGTCAGACAAATTTACAGACAGGCAAACTTGCGTACAAAGCTTGGATTGGGAACGTTAAAACAATTATAATTAATTATGCATTCAATCTTTTCCTTTCGACTCATTCGCCCCCACCCAATCCTATTAGTTCTATTGCATAATAAATTAACTATAAATAATTGTTTCAACAAGATAAAAGAAATATAATACGGTTTAACAAATAACAAAAGGTTAATCAAAAATAAACAACATCCAGTCTCCTAAGCTATGCTATTCACTTGCGCACTAAAGTTCAGTTAGATTTTCAGATTGCGATGCACTTATATGGTTCGAGTACATCAGTCACTGTACTTAGCTATTATCAAGATGGCGTCGTTAACGTAGTACATGGTCCCCAACGAATTCGGCTGGTTCCTGGACTCTTACGGCTAGCTTGGTCGACAACGTCTCGTCAGTTCACTCTCTCACCAGAAGTCAGATAATGCCATTTGTCCAATGCGGTTTTGAAGCAACCTTAAAGCAGTACTCTAGTAGTGAAGTTTACAGTGACGTACCATGGCAAAAACGACAACGTAGAAGTACGAAGGGAAAAAACCCGTTCTTCTCTATACAGCCAATATGGTCTGACGGCGGGTTTCGTACTTGATCCATGGTATATTAGACGGCTGGATGCACGTATAGGTTAGCTTTTTCCTCGCGAATAGAGAGCACGGGCATAATCGGAGTATATAAAGAAGTGTATGAATTTATGGCACAAATCGATCACGTGATGACGCTTGATTCGACCTACGAATCAGCTATTGTCTGAAATGTTGTATAACTTCAGTGAGTTCTCTCCCTACCTATGAATAGGTGTGTGTATCAGAGCATGATGGTTACTTACTCTAACAAAGAACGGAGTCCCAAAATAAGAAAAATAACGAATTTAAAACGAGAAGTAGGTTAAGAATTTAAGTCACAATTTTATCTTGACTCTGTTACAGGGAACATGACATCTGAATTGGAAGGCTACCTAAATAAACTCCCTGGAAACCACAGACTCGCTCCACTACTCAAAGCAGCGCTCCTCGGAAGTACCCACATCCTCCGTAAAACCTTGGATCTCCCAGAATGATGGTAAAATTCCGAGACCTTGGATCACAACCGACAGTCAAACAGAAGTCGTGGAATGATGTCGAATACTACTACTATTACTACTACTACTAATCATTAACTAGGTGGCATAGGCATCACAAATATTCTATTCTCATAATACATATCTACATTATATACATGTGTAACATTTCAAAAGCAAAATGCACAAATATTTCTAAGTCCATTCTCTCTCAATCAATCAGTTAACTAACCATTAAGCTAGCAGCTGCCTTTCATGACCAGACGTCTGCCACACCTATTTCAAAGTGATTAGAAAATAAAATTATATTTAGAAGATAAACGTTGATCTCAGCCATTGGCTGGTCTCATTCTTGTAAATCAAAACCATTGGGTATTAAAAAAAAGTATCGACTTGGAACTGGTTTATATTATATACCTGTGTTGTTTATTCCAACTCTGACACAATATAATACCATCATAATTAGTGAAAAAGGTTGGTCAAGTTGAAATTGAATTATTTAATGTAACATTTAAGTTTAGAAATAGGATAGACAAATTTGCTCCACCTCACCATCATATGTAGTGCGCAAAGTTAACATTGTCAACAACGGTATAATTAATTATTAA